>OV656821.1:23652568-23690068 GCA_927399485.1 Calamotropha paludella | reverse complement strand
TGGGTCCGCGCTCGTGGGCGGACCTCGCCTATGCTCCGTGAGGGACGGAGCAACGGGGTGAACCGTGACGCCCTGAACACCCCGCACGCCTGAGGGCCAAGTGCAATGCGACTGCCGGTCTCCCGCTCCGACAGCCGCTGACCCCCTTTCGGTGAGGGAAGGAATAAACCACACCCCTCGACCGACCCCGGCCCACACAGGACGAGACTCCCGCGCCCGCGATGATCACCCAAGAACAAGTCTCAAGAACAAGTTCCCGGGCGCCACCGCAGGCGGCGCGGTTGCCCCGCCCAGTGCAGGCCGGAGGCGGCCGAGGTGTGCTAACGGCCTTCCCCCCCCCACCTCATCGGAATGTGCGTCCGCGGAAGTCCCCCGGAAACAAAAGTTCCCGGAGGGCTTCCGCGGTCGCCATCCCATCGGACCCCCTCTCGGCCACGCCGGGCGATAACGGAGAAAACTCCGGTATCACCCGTAGTTTCCGAGTGAGGCTCCTACCCTCGGGGAAGCCGTTC
Organism: Calamotropha paludella; assembly: GCA_927399485.1. Classification (NCBI taxonomy): domain Eukaryota; kingdom Metazoa; phylum Arthropoda; class Insecta; order Lepidoptera; family Crambidae; genus Calamotropha; species Calamotropha paludella. Next base: position 23,689,556 of record OV656821.1, on the reverse strand, counting down.
CCGAGGGTCCTCCTCAAGCGCATTCCGCTCGCGAGGCATTCATCCCGCGAGCCTGCGCTACTGGCCTCTTGACCCAAAGCCCTTCCCAGCGGGGAAGGGTGGGAAGAGACCCTCTCCCCCTTCATGCGTTTTCACGTGGGGGGTGGACACCCAGGCAGAATGGGTGCCCCTTCCGCCAGTTGGGGCGTCTCTAGAGGAGAAGCGGAGCTCCATCCTCTAGATGGGGATGCGGGTGGCATAACGCCGCCACCTTCTCCCCCGACGCCTGCGCCTTATGAGAGAGGAGTCTAAGTCCTCCTCCCTCCTCCTTTCGGCGGCCTCCTTCTGCGAGAGGACGTCCTCGCAGAAGGTGGCCACCCCCTCCCAGGACCCGTCGCTCGTCACCATAGCTCGCGCCACGGCGGCGAGCGAGAGGTCACTCCCAATCGTCGCGACAAGATTGCCGCGCTGAGGAGACCACGCCGGACACACCTCAAGGGTGTGCTGGGCAGTGTCCTCCGCAGCGCCGCAATGATGGCACGACGGGGTCGGCTCCCTTCGAATCCGGTGCAGGTATTTACCGAAGCACCCGTGCCCGGTAAAGACCTGCGCCAGCCTGAAGGTCACCGACCCTTGGCGCCGAGCGCACCACTCCCGAAGCACCGGTCTCAGTGCCTCGAGGGTGCGCTTCCCGAATGGCGGGTCGATGAGAGACTCCTCCCACTCCCTCATCAGCCGTTCTTCGGCATCCCTCCTAGCTCGCCGGGCCTCCTCGGGTGCGGGCCTATCTCCACGCACCCGGGCCTCCACCTTTCGCAGATACACCTCCCGTAGGACACGTGCCTCCAGTTCCCACGGTGGTGTACCTGCGAGCGCGCAAGCCGCCGATCGCGACACCGTCCTGTACCCTCGTACAAGGCGGGTCGCAATCACCCTTTGGGACCGCCGGAGATCTGCCGCTCCTTTGGTCCCTACGGCTTCTGCCCACACCGGGGCCCCGTAGAGGGCCATGCTACGGATCACCCCTGCGTACAGTCGGCGGCACGTGGTGCCTGGGCCGCCGACGTTCGGCAGGAGCTTTCCTAGGGCCAGAGAGGCCTTCACCAACCTGGGGGCTAGCTGCCTGAAGTGCTCGCTGAAGTCCCAGCGAGCGTCCAGCAGCAGCCCCAGGTACTTGATGTGGCGAAGCACTGGAAGCCTCACCCCATCAAGCACGACCTCCCTAGCCCTCACCGGTGGGGCTCTCCTCGGGCCATGGAAGAAGATGCACTCGGTTTTATCGACCGAGACATCTAGTCCCATGGCCCGGATGCGCGCTATGGCCACCTCCGCCACCTCCTTGGCCCGGCGACGCGCCTCGAGGTAAGTCGTCCCCCTCGCGGCGACAAGTGTGTCGTCAGCGTAACACACTATCGCCGCACGGGGGAGGATCGTCCCCCTGAGGAGCCAGTCGTACCCCATGTTCCACAGGAGCGGACCCAGAACCGCTCCCTGTGGAACACCGCACGACATGCTCCTCTCCACCAGCTCCCCATTCGAGTCAGCGTACAGCACCACCCTATCCTGCAGGTAGTGCTCCACGATGACCCGGAGATAGGGGGGAAGCTGGTGGAACCTCAAGGCGTCCCTGATCACCTCATACGGCAGGGAGTTGAATGCGTTGCGGATGTCTAATGACACCGCAAACACTCCCTGCCCCAGCCGTTCTGCTGTGTCGATGACATCCCTCAGGGCTAGGATGGCATCGACCGTGGACCGCCCGCGCCTGAACCCGAACTGTCGCTCCGATAAGTTCGGGCCCAGGCCCTCCTCGAGGTGCTGCACGATGCGCTCGGCAATGATGCGCTCCAAACCCTTGCCGAGCACGTCGAGCAGCACCACCGGCCTGTAGGCGGAAGGCAAATCTGCCGGACGCCCCTCCTTCCTCAACAGGCAGAGTCGGCCCCTCTTCCACTGCCTAGGGAATTCCCCCCTCTCGAGACAGAGACTGTACGTCTCGCGGAGGAACTCACCTAGGTGCTCGTGGGCAATGGGGATGACCCTGCCCGGGACTCCGTCCGGCCCTGGCGCCTTCCGCTGGCCTTTGAGGCGGTCCATGACCATCTCCACCTCCTCCGTGGTCACCGGCTGGTATCCTGGCGGCTGCTCGCGAGGGATGGGTGGGAGGACCATCCTGGGCGGGAGGATCGGCGACGTGTCGGGGAAGAGGCCCGACACCACCCTGGCCAGAAGCTCTGGCTCCAGCGTTTCCGTCGCCGGAGCCTGGCTCTTCAGCTTTTTCCTGACCATCCGGTAGGGGCGGCCCCACGGGTCCCTGTCGAGAGTCGACAGGAACTCGTTCCAGGCCGCGTCCTTCGCCTGTCGGATGGCCAGGTTGAGCCGCTTCTTGGCCTCCCTGTAGGTGGTGGTCAGGGCTTCCTCCTCGCCCTCCACCCTCCTCCGTCGCCGACGGCACCTCTGCAACGCCCTCCGTGCCCGAACGCAGGCTGTCCTGAGCGACGCGATTTGGTCAGACCACCAGTATACGGCGGTCTTATCGGGTCGCCCAGTCACCCTCGGCATGGAGGCGTTGCAGATTGCCGTGAAGGCCTCCCTTAGCCTCCCCACCCGCTCCTCGACCGTCCATCCCTCGCGCTCCTCGTCCTGCAGCCGCCAGGCTTCCACCACCGCCGCCTCCTCCGCCAGGTCCCTGTTTAGCCTGGCGAGGGCCCATCTGGGGAAACTTGACTGTGTTCCCCCTGGGCGCCCGCCAGATCCACCCCTCAGGTCGGCTTCATACCTGATGTAGGGGTGGTCGGACAGGGACTCCTCCTCCGATAGGACGCGCCATCCGGAGATCTTGGGTGATAGCGACGGGGTCGCCAGGGTGACATCCACGCGGGAGCCCCCGCTGCCCCTGACGCAGGTGAAGGCGGTGCCCCTATTTAGCACCGCCAGCCCCATCGCTATCACCCAATTCGCCACCACCACCCCCTTTGGATCGTTCGAGGGGTGGCCCCACGCCTGGTGTTTCGCGTTGAGGTCGCCCCCGAATAGGATCTTTCGGGGGGCCAGTCTCCGGATGACGCGTCCCATCCCATCGACCCACCGTTGGAGCTCGGTGAGGGCACGATTGGGCGAAAAATACGCCCCCACCACGGTGATGTCCCCCCAACTGACGGCTACATACCCCGACCCCCTCTCAATGAGCGAGAGGAGAGGGGAGCCGACCGCAGTTGTGGGGACGACTATCGCCACCGTCTCGTCGAGCGACGAAGCCCAATTGTCCCTCGAAGGGCAACAATAGGGCTCCGAGACGATGGCTAGGTCGATGGACCACTCCGCCAGGTGCTGCATGAGGAGGTCCTGTGCACCTGTGGAGTGGTTGGTGTTCGCCTGTAGTAGTCTGTATTGGCGTGGGGGCATTACTGGGCCAATACAGATGCTACTTCCATGGCCGTCTGGGCCTGTGCCGGTCGCGCCCCAAAGGTCTTGGGGAGAGGCCTTCCTTTGACCGCCGGGGCCTTGCAGGCTTTACCCCCCATCACGTGGTCGTGGGGGCGTTTCAGCGACCGGCATAGCGCACACTTCGGGTCCGCCTCACAGTCCCTCGACTTGTGCCCGGCCACGCCGCACCTGTAGCACAGGGTGCTGCGATCTACGCTGGCCGGGCAGAGCGCCCCAGTGTGTCCGGGTTGAAGGCACCGGAAACATCTCAGGACGCGGGCCTCCAGCACCCTTATTGAGGCGACCGTCCACCCCACACGGATCTTGCCTTCTAGGCCCAACTTCTTGGCGGCCTCCACGGGGCATTTGACCAGAGCGGCGCCTAAGCCGCCGGGACCCCCTCTGATTTCGCCCACCCTTATCTGGTCGGGCGGGCATCCCCCTACGGTGGCGAGCGCCGCCTGTAAATCTCTTGGCCCCGTTGAGTCATCGAGGCCCACAACCCGCAGGTCAGCTGTTTTAGTGGGCCTCGAGACCGCCGCTGCATCCCCAAGGACCTCTTTTAGTTTGGCGGCGAGGCCGTCTGCCTTTGCCCCGCTGCCTTCACCGCCGACCTCGATCAGTCTCGCCCCCGACTGCGTGATTTTTATTTTGACGTCCGAGATCCCCAACTCTCGGAGTCTGACCTCTCTCTTCGCCCTCTCAATTACCTCGGCGTATGAGGCCCCCTTTTTAACAGCCTCCTCGGAGATAGCGAGGACGACCGCAGCCGTCTTGGGAGCCACCAGCTTCGGGACCGCCGGTTTTATTTGGGCCGGTTTTGACCCGGATTTGCCCCCCGCAGGCTGGGCCGCCACCTTTGCCGATTTGGCGGGGGCCTTCCTCTTAACCGCCGCCGACCAGGCCGTCTGCTCCGCCTGCACAGGAGCCGCCGTTGTCCCGGCTGTCGACGGGCGCTCCGCTGCCTCCCTGGCCTCTCTCCCCGCCATCGTGCGGGGAACGGCCCTTTTCTTGTCCGCCGCTAGCGGTGGCCTGTGGGTCTTCTCTTGTAAGAGCCGCCCATCCTTTTCGAGGCCTTCCACGCGGGCGTTCACCATGGTTCTCACGGCGCCCAAGGTTTCCCGCTGGAAGGTCTCCATTAGGTCCATCATTTCCTCTCTTGTGAGCGGCTGACCCGTACTCCTCCTCACCGCCTGCGCCTCGGACCTACGTGCCGCCGCAGCCGTCTTGCAGGACTCGTCCATCCTGACCTTCAGGGCCTTGTTCTCTTCGCGCAGTTTTGCCACCTCTGCGCGAAGCTGGTCCGCCGCCCTCTTAAATTTGGCCTCTTCGGTCTCCTTTTTCACCTTGGACTTCTCCGCCAGTTTGTCGGCGACCCCGCCCAATTTTCGGATCGCTTGCTCCAGACATCTGCGATCCGCCTGGTCCAATGCCTTCGTCATGCTGAGCATGACGGTTTTCACCACCTCCTGCTGCTCCCGGAGGTCTTCCGCCATGTCGCCACAGTCCGTCTCCGGGCCGTCCGAGAACTCAATGTCCGCAGGTTCTTCGGATGAGTAGTCCACCCTATAATTGATGGCCTTCGGGTTCCTCAACAGTCTTGCGGAGCACGGCCGTCCCTCGTTGCCAATTTCTACCTCCAGCTCCTCTGCGTAGCTGGCGTCAGACTCCCCCCCCAAATTCAGCTTGAAGTTGGTGCTGGTGCCCGTCGACATCGGCTTCCCCAACTTTCTGGGCGCCTTCGCCTTCGACCTTGGTTTGCGCCTATTAGTCCCCTCGCCTCCGGACCCGGAGCTTGAGGGGCCTCTCTCTCCCGAGCTCGGCCGTTTCCGGCCCACACTTCCACTCCTACCACCGGTGGGGGTCTTACCCCCTAGCGTCTGGTCTCCTAAGAGACCAAATCGGTTCTCCGTGGAAGCCATGGCTCAGCCCCGGCGCCACTAGCGCCTAGGGAGAGCCACAAAACGTGAAAAACACCCGCTGGACTTGGCAGGATAGCCGCCTCTATCGAGACGCACCTACCCTACCAAAACCTCCCAAAAATCGAAAAAGGGGGAGCACTCCCCCCAACTACCCCCAACGACGCCGGACCCGGGCAGATGCCCCCGCTCCGTGCGGAGTTGCGACAAAACTGTCGCAGAACCGAACGAAAACGGGACAGCTACCCCCCTTTGCCACCACTCGATGGAGGACTCCTCCACGAACCCAAAACACCGGTTCACTTCCCCCAAACTCCCCAAACTTCCCGAAGGAAGACAAACTTAAACCTACTTAGAACCAAAACCTAAGTTGGACTTAGGTTTTGCCCTAACTCCCTAACCGCTTCAGAGGTGGCGCCTGCGAGACTTCGCGGCACAAGAACTCCCCCACTGAAGCCCCCTACTCAAACCGGGGACCAACTCCCCCACTCCTACACCGAGAAAATCGGGTTTGTCCCTGGACGCTGTTCGGCAATTTGGCGAAAACCGCCAATTCGTCGAACAACGACAAGGTGGAGGACTCCCCCGACCTCTCCCAGCTGGTTCCTGCTAGGGAATTGCTCGCCCTGAAAAGGGCGGAGACCAATCCGGCAGAAAGGCGCGCAACCTAACCTAACCTAACCTAACCTAACCTAACCTAACCTAACCTAACCTAACCTAACCTAACCTAACCTAACCTAACCTAACCTAACCTAACCTAACCTAACCTAACCTAACCTAACCTAACCTAACCTAACCTAACCTAACCTAACCTAACCTAACCTAACCTAACCTAACCTAACCTAACCTAACCTAACCTAACCTAACCTAACCTAACCTAACCTAACCTAACCTAACCTAACCTAACCTAACCTAACCTAACCTAACCTAACCTAACCTAACCTAACCTAACCTAACCTAACCTAACCTAACCTAACCTAACCTAACCTAACCTAACCTAACCTAACCTAACCTAACCTAACCTAACCTAACCTAACCTAACCTAACCTAACCTAACCTAACCTAACCTAACCTAACCTAACCTAACCTAACCTAACCTAACCTAACCTAACCTAACCTAACCTAACCTAACCTAACCTAACCTAACCTAACCTAACCTAACCTAACCTAACCTAACCTAACCTAACCTAACCTAACCTAACCTAACCTAACCTAACCTAACCTAACCTAACCTAACCTAACCTAACCTAACCTAACCTAACCTAACCTAACCTAACCTAACCTAACCTAACCTAACCTAACCTAACCTAACCTAACCTAACCTAACCTAACCTAACCTAACCTAACCTAACCTAACCTAACCTAACCTAACCTAACCTAACCTAACCTAACCTAACCTAACCTAACCTAACCTAACCTAACCTAACCTAACCTAACCTAACCTAACCTAACCTAACCTAACCTAACCTAACCTAACCTAACCTAACCTAACCTAACCTAACCTAACCTAACCTAACCTAACCTAACCTAACCTAACCTAACCTAACCTAACCTAACCTAACCTAACCTAACCTAACCTAACCTAACCTAACCTAACCTAACCTAACCTAACCTAACCTAACCTAACCTAACCTAACCTAACCTAACCTAACCTAACCTAACCTAACCTAACCTAACCTAACCTAACCTAACCTAACCTAACCTAACCTAACCTAACCTAACCTAACCTAACCTAACCTAACCTAACCTAACCTAACCTAACCTAACCTAACCTAACCTAACCTAACCTAACCTAACCTAACCTAACCTAACCTAACCTAACCTAACCTAACCTAACCTAACCTAACCTAACCTAACCTAACCTAACCTAACCTAACCTAACCTAACCTAACCTAACCTAACCTAACCTAACCTAACCTAACCTAACCTAACCTAACCTAACCTAACCTAACCTAACCTAACCTAACCTAACCTAACCTAACCTAACCTAACCTAACCTAACCTAACCTAACCTAACCTAACCTAACCTAACCTAACCTAACCTAACCTAACCTAACCTAACCTAACCTAACCTAACCTAACCTAACCTAACCTAACCTAACCTAACCTAACCTAACCTAACCTAACCTAACCTAACCTAACCTAACCTAACCTAACCTAACCTAACCTAACCTAACCTAACCTAACCTAACCTAACCTAACCTAACCTAACCTAACCTAACCTAACCTAACCTAACCTAACCTAACCTAACCTAACCTAACCTAACCTAACCTAACCTAACCTAACCTAACCTAACCTAACCTAACCTAACCTAACCTAACCTAACCTAACCTAACCTAACCTAACCTAACCTAACCTAACCTAACCTAACCTAACCTAACCTAACCTAACCTAACCTAACCTAACCTAAGCTAACCTAACCTAACCTAACCTAACCTAACCTAACCTAACCTAACCTAACCTAACCTAACCTAACCTAACCTAACCTAACCTAACCTAACCTAACCTAACCTAACCTAACCTAACCTAACCTAACCTAACCTAACCTAACCTAACCTAACCTAACCTAACCTAACCTAACCTAACCTAACCTAACCTAACCTAACCTAACCTAACCTAACCTAACCTAACCTAACCTAACCTAACCTAACCTAACCTAACCTAACCTAACCTAACCTAACCTAACCTAACCTAACCTAACCTAACCTAACCTAACCTAACCTAACCTAACCTAACCTAACCTAACCTAACCTAACCTAACCTAACCTAACCTAACCTAACCTAACCTAACCTAACCTAACCTAACCTAACCTAACCTAACCTAACCTAACCTAACCTAACCTAACCTAACCTAACCTAACCTAACCTAACCTAACCTAACCTAACCTAACCTAACCTAGCCTAACCTAACCTAACCTAACCTAACCTAACCTAACCTAACCTAACCTAACCTAACCTAACCTAACCTAACCTAACCTAACCTAACCTAACCTAACCTAACCTAACCTAACCTAACCTAACCTAACCTAACCTAACCTAACCTAACCTAACCTAACCTAACCTAACCTAACCTAACCTAACCTAACCTAACCTAACCTAACCTAACCTAACCTAACCTAACCTAACCTAACCTAACCTAACCTAACCTAACCTAACCTAACCTAACCTAACCTAACCTAACCTAACCTAACCTAACCTAACCTAACCTAACCTAACCTAACCTAACCTAACCTAACCTAACCTAACCTAACCTAACCTAACCTAACCTAACCTAACCTAACCTAACCTAACCTAACCTAACCTAACCTAACCTAACCTAACCTAACCTAACCTAACCTAACCTAACCTAACCTAACCTAACCTAACCTAACCTAACCTAACCTAACCTAACCTAACCTAACCTAACCTAACCTAACCTAACCTAACCTAACCTAACCTAACCTAACCTAACCTAACCTAACCTAACCTAACCTAACCTAACCTAACCTAACCTAACCTAACCTAACCTAACCTAACCTAACCTAACCTAACCTAACCTAACCTAACCTAACCTAACCTAACCTAACCTAACCTAACCTAACCTAACCTAACCTAACCTAACCTAACCTAACCTAACCTAACCTAACCTAACCTAACCTAACCTAACCTAACCTAACCTAACCTAACCTAACCTAACCTAACCTAACCTAACCTAACCTAACCTAACCTAACCTAACCTAACCTAACCTAACCTAACCTAACCTAACCTAACCTAACCTAACCTAACCTAACCTAACCTAACCTAACCTAACCTAACCTAACCTAACCTAACCTAACCTAACCTAACCTAACCTAACCTAACCTAACCTAACCTAACCTAACCTAACCTAACCTAACCTAACCTAACCTAACCTAACCTAACCTAACCTAACCTAACCTAACCTAACCTAACCTAACCTAACCTAACCTAACCTAACCTAACCTAACCTAACCTAACCTAACCTAACCTAACCTAACCTAACCTAACCTAACCTAACCTAACCTAACCTAACCTAACCTAACCTAACCTAACCTAACCTAACCTAACCTAACCTAACCTAACCTAACCTAACCTAACCTAACCTAACCTAACCTAACCTAACCTAACCTAACCTAACCTAACCTAACCTAACCTAACCTAACCTAACCTAACCTAACCTAACCTAACCTAACCTAACCTAACCTAACCTAACCTAACCTAACCTAACCTAACCTAACCTAACCTAACCTAACCTAACCTAACCTAACCTAACCTAACCTAACCTAACCTAACCTAACCTAACCTAACCTAACCTAACCTAACCTAACCTAACCTAACCTAACCTAACCTAACCTAACCTAACCTAACCTAACCTAACCTAACCTAACCTAACCTAACCTAACCTAACCTAACCTAACCTAACCTAACCTAACCTAACCTAACCTAACCTAACCTAACCTAACCTAACCTAACCTAACCTAACCTAACCTAACCTAACCTAACCTAACCTAACCTAACCTAACCTAACCTAACCTAACCTAACCTAACCTAACCTAACCTAACCTAACCTAACCTAACCTAACCTAACCTAACCTAACCTAACCTAACCTAACCTAACCTAACCTAACCTAACCTAACCTAACCTAACCTAACCTAACCTAACCTAACCTAACCTAACCTAACCTAACCTAACCTAACCTAACCTAACCTAACCTAACCTAACCTAACCTAACCTAACCTAACCTAACCTAACCTAACCTAACCTAACCTAACCTAACCTAACCTAACCTAACCTAACCTAACCTAACCTAACCTAACCTAACCTAACCTAACCTAACCTAACCTAACCTAACCTAACCTAACCTAACCTAACCTAACCTAACCTAACCTAACCTAACCTAACCTAACCTAACCTAACCTAACCTAACCTAACCTAACCTAACCTAACCTAACCTAACCTAACCTAACCTAACCTAACCTAACCTAACCTAACCTAACCTAACCTAACCTAACCTAACCTAACCTAACCTAACCTAACCTAACCTAACCTAACCTAACCTAACCTAACCTAACCTAACCTAACCTAACCTAACCTAACCTAACCTAACCTAACCTAACCTAACCTAACCTAACCTAACCTAACCTAACCTAACCTAACCTAACCTAACCTAACCTAACCTAACCTAACCTAACCTAACCTAACCTAACCTAACCTAACCTAACCTAACCTAACCTAACCTAACCTAACCTAACCTAACCTAACCTAACCTAACCTAACCTAACCTAACCTAACCTAACCTAACCTAACCTAACCTAACCTAACCTAACCTAACCTAACCTAACCTAACCTAACCTAACCTAACCTAACCTAACCTAACCTAACCTAACCTAACCTAACCTAACCTAACCTAACCTAACCTAACCTAACCTAACCTAGCCTAACCTAACCTAACCTAACCTAACCTAACCTAACCTAACCTAACCTAACCTAACCTAACCTAACCTAACCTAACCTAACCTAACCTAACCTAACCTAACCTAACCTAACCTAACCTAACCTAACCTAACCTAACCTAACCTAACCTAACCTAACCTAACCTAACCTAACCTAACCTAACCTAACCTAACCTAACCTAACCTAACCTAACCTAACCTAACCTAACCTAACCTAACCTAACCTAACCTAACCTAACCTAACCTAACCTAACCTAACCTAACCTAACCTAACCTAACCTAACCTAACCTAACCTAACCTAACCTAACCTAACCTAACCTAACCTAACCTAACCTAACCTAACCTAACCTAACCTAACCTAACCTAACCTAACCTAACCTAACCTAACCTAACCTAACCTAACCTAACCTAACCTAACCTAACCTAACCTAACCTAACCTAACCTAACCTAACCTAACCTAACCTAACCTAACCTAACCTAACCTAACCTAACCTAACCTAACCTAACCTAACCTAACCTAACCTAACCTAACCTAACCTAACCTAACCTAACCTAACCTAACCTAACCTAACCTAACCTAACCTAACCTAACCTAACCTAACCTAACCTAACCTAACCTAACCTAACCTAACCTAACCTAACCTAACCTAACCTAACCTAACCTAACCTAACCTAACCTAACCTAACCTAACCTAACCTAACCTAACCTAACCTAACCTAACCTAACCTAACCTAACCTAACCTAACCTAACCTAACCTAACCTAACCTAACCTAACCTAACCTAACCTAACCTAACCTAACCTAACCTAACCTAACCTAACCTAACCTAACCTAACCTAACCTAACCTAACCTAACCTAACCTAACCTAACCTAACCTAACCTAACCTAACCTAACCTAACCTAACCTAACCTAACCTAACCTAACCTAACCTAACCTAACCTAACCTAACCTAACCTAACCTAACCTAACCTAACCTAACCTAACCTAACCTAACCTAACCTAACCTAACCTAACCTAACCTAACCTAACCTAACCTAACCTAACCTAACCTAACCTAACCTAACCTAACCTAACCTAACCTAACCTAACCTAACCTAACCTAACCTAACCTAACCTAACCTAACCTAACCTAACCTAACCTAACCTAACCTAACCTAACCTAACCTAACCTAACCTAACCTAACCTAACCTAACCTAACCTAACCTAACCTAACCTAACCTAACCTAACCTAACCTAACCTAACCTAACCTAACCTAACCTAACCTAACCTAACCTAACCTAAGCTAACCTAACCTAACCTAACCTAACCTAACCTAACCTAACCTAACCTAACCTAACCTAACCTAACCTAACCTAACCTAACCTAACCTAACCTAACCTAACCTAACCTAACCTAACCTAACCTAACCTAACCTAACCTAACCTAACCTAACCTAACCTAACCTAACCTAACCTAACCTAACCTAACCTAACCTAACCTAACCTAACCTAACCTAACCTAACCTAACCTAACCTAACCTAACCTAACCTAACCTAACCTAACCTAACCTAACCTAACCTAACCTAACCTAACCTAACCTAACCTAACCTAACCTAACCTAACCTAACCTAACCTAACCTAACCTAACCTAACCTAACCTAACCTAACCTAACCTAACCTAACCTAACCTAACCTAACCTAACCTAACCTAACCTAACCTAACCTAACCTAACCTAACCTAACCTAACCTAACCTAACCTAGCCTAACCTAACCTAACCTAACCTAACCTAACCTAACCTAACCTAACCTAACCTAACCTAACCTAACCTAACCTAACCTAACCTAACCTAACCTAACCTAACCTAACCTAACCTAACCTAACCTAACCTAACCTAACCTAACCTAACCTAACCTAACCTAACCTAACCTAACCTAACCTAACCTAACCTAACCTAACCTAACCTAACCTAACCTAACCTAACCTAACCTAACCTAACCTAACCTAACCTAACCTAACCTAACCTAACCTAACCTAACCTAACCTAACCTAACCTAACCTAACCTAACCTAACCTAACCTAACCTAACCTAACCTAACCTAACCTAACCTAACCTAACCTAACCTAACCTAACCTAACCTAACCTAACCTAACCTAACCTAACCTAACCTAACCTAACCTAACCTAACCTAACCTAACCTAACCTAACCTAACCTAACCTAACCTAACCTAACCTAACCTAACCTAACCTAACCTAACCTAACCTAACCTAACCTAACCTAACCTAACCTAACCTAACCTAACCTAACCTAACCTAACCTAACCTAACCTAACCTAACCTAACCTAACCTAACCTAACCTAACCTAACCTAACCTAACCTAACCTAACCTAACCTAACCTAACCTAACCTAACCTAACCTAACCTAACCTAACCTAACCTAACCTAACCTAACCTAACCTAACCTAACCTAACCTAACCTAACCTAACCTAACCTAACCTAACCTAACCTAACCTAACCTAACCTAACCTAACCTAACCTAACCTAACCTAACCTAACCTAACCTAACCTAACCTAACCTAACCTAACCTAACCTAACCTAACCTAACCTAACCTAACCTAACCTAACCTAACCTAACCTAACCTAACCTAACCTAACCTAACCTAACCTAACCTAACCTAACCTAACCTAACCTAACCTAACCTAACCTAACCTAACCTAACCTAACCTAACCTAACCTAACCTAACCTAACCTAACCTAACCTAACCTAACCTAACCTAACCTAACCTAACCTAACCTAACCTAACCTAACCTAACCTAACCTAACCTAACCTAACCTAACCTAACCTAACCTAACCTAACCTAATCTAACCTAACCTAACCTAACCTAACCTAACCTAACCTAACCTAACCTAACCTAACCTAACCTAACCTAACCTAACCTAACCTAACCTAACCTAACCTAACCTAACCTAACCTAACCTAACCTAACCTAACCTAACCTAACCTAACCTAACCTAACCTAACCTAACCTAACCTAACCTAACCTAACCTAACCTAACCTAACCTAACCTAACCTAACCTAACCTAACCTAACCTAACCTAACCTAACCTAACCTAACCTAACCTAACCTAACCTAACCTAACCTAACCTAACCTAACCTAACCTAACCTAACCTAACCTAACCTAACCTAACCTAACCTAACCTAACCTAACCTAACCTAACCTAACCTAACCTAACCTAACCTAACCTAACCTAACCTAACCTAACCTAACCTAACCTAACCTAACCTAACCTAACCTAACCTAACCTAACCTAACCTAACCTAACCTAACCTAACCTAACCTAACCTAACCTAACCTAACCTAACCTAACCTAACCTAACCTAACCTAACCTAACCTAACCTAACCTAACCTAACCTAACCTAACCTAACCTAACCTAACCTAACCTAACCTAACCTAACCTAACCTAACCTAACCTAACCTAACCTAACCTAACCTAACCTAACCTAACCTAACCTAACCTAACCTAACCTAACCTAACCTAACCTAACCTAACCTAACCTAACCTAACCTAACCTAACCTAACCTAACCTAACCTAACCTAACCTAACCTAACCTAACCTAACCTAACCTAACCTAACCTAACCTAACCTAACCTAACCTAACCTAACCTAACCTAACCTAACCTAACCTAACCTAACCTAACCTAACCTAACCTAACCTAACCTAACCTAACCTAACCTAACCTAACCTAACCTAACCTAACCTAACCTAACCTAACCTTTTTTTTTTTTTTTTGTTTTCGCAGAAAATGCCTTACGCATTCACACCGTGTCGGGAGAACACGGTGGATATGTGGGGCTCTCCTCCATGCCTCTACCCGGCCTAGTGCCCGGTAAAGGCTTGGAGGCCTACCCACTAAAAACTGCGGCGTCCCAATACACATTGGAGCGGGTCGCGGGGCCCTTGGCCGGAATCGACCGCAACCCGCTCCAGTGTGGGTCCGCGCTCGTGGGCGGACCTCTCCTATGCTCCGTGAGGGACGGAGCAACGGGGTGAACCGTGACGCCCTGAACACCCCGCACGCCTGAGGGCCAAGTGCAATGCGACTGCCGGTCTCCCGTCCTGACAGTCGCTGGCCCCCTTTCGGTGAGGGAAGGAATGAACCACACCCCCCGACCGACCCCGACCCACACGGGACGAGACTCCCGCGCCCGCGATGATCACCCAGGAACAAGTTCCCGGGCACCATCGCAGGCGGCGCGGTTGCCCCGCCCAGCGCAGGCCGGAGGCGGCCGAGGTGTGCTAACGGCCCCTTCCCCCCCCCACCTCACCGGGATGTGCGTCCGCGGAAGTCCCCCGGAAACAAAAGTTCCCGGAAGGCTTCCGCGGTCGCCGTCCCATCGGACCCCCCCTCGGCCACGCCGGGCGATAAAGGAGAAAACTCCGTTATCACCCGTAGTTTCCGGGTGAGGGTCCTACCCTCGGGAGATGCTGTTCCCGAGGGTCCTCCTCAAGCGCTCCGCTCGCGACCCCCGCGAGCGCCCGCGCTACTGGCCTCTTGACCCAACCCTTCCCAGCGGGGAAGGGTGGGAAGAGACCCTCTCCCCCCATTCGCGCGTTTTCGCGTGGGGGGTGGACACCCTCCTTGGGTGCCCCTTCCACCTTGGCGTCGACTAGGGAGGGGGGAACGGTCCCACCCTAGATAGGGATGCGGGTGGCGTAACGCCGCCACCTGCCCCCCCGACGCCTGCGCCTTATTAGGGAGGAGTTTAGGTCCTCCTCCCTCCGCCTCTCGGCGGCCTCCTTCTGCAAGATTACGTCCTCGCAGAAGGAGGCCACCGCCTCCCAGGACCCCTCGCTCGTCGCCATGGCTCGCGCTACAGCGGCGAGCGAGAGGTCGCTCCCTATCGCCGCGACAAGACTGCCGCGCTGAGGAGACCACGCCGCGCACACCTCGAGAGTGTGCTGGGCGGTGTCCTCCGCAGCGCCGCAGTGGTGGCACGACGGGGTCGGCTCCCTCCGAATCCGGTACAGGTACTTACCGAAGCAACCATGCCCGGTAAGCACCTGCGCCAGCCTGAAGGTCACCGACCCATGGCGCCTGGCTCGCCACTCTCGAAGCATTGGACCCAATGCCTCGAGAGTGCGTACACCATATGGTGGGCTGATGAGGGACACCTCCCATTCCCCCATCATTTCCTCCTCGGCATCCAGCCGGAACCGCCGGACCTCCTCGGGTGCGAGCCTATCTCCTCGCACCCCCGCCTCCCTCCTTTGCAAGTACACCTCCCGTAGGACACGAGCCTCCAGGTCCCATGGAGGTGTACCTGCAATGGCACACGCCGCCGCTCGCGACACCGTCCGGTAGCACCTCCCGATCCGGGTCGCGACCGTCCTCTGGGACCGCCTTAGCTTGGCCAGTCCCTCCTCCGCGGCGGCGTCCGCCCACACGGGCGCGCCGTAGAGGGCCATGCTTTTAATAACTCCTGCATATAGTCGGCGGCAGTTGGACCCTGGGCCGCCGACATTTGGCAGGAGTCTCCCCAGTGCCTGGGAGGCTTTCAATAGGCGGGGGGCTAGCTGGCGGAAGTGCTCGCTGAACTTCCAGCGAGCATCCAGCACCAGCCCCAGGTACTTAATGTGGGGCTGCACCGGCAGCCTCACCCCGTCCAGTACCACCTCCCTCGCCCGCACTGGGGGTGCCCTCCTCGGGCCATGAAAATATATGACCTCGGTCTTGTCGACCGAGACATCTAGACCCATGGCCCGGATACGCCCGATGGTGGCCTCTGCGGTGTCCCTGGCCCGGCGTCTGGCCTCCTCGTATGTTTTCCCCCTGGCAACGATGAGTGTGTCGTCGGCATAACACACTATCGTTGCACGGGGGAGTAGCCGCCCTCTGAGGAGCCAGTCGTAGGCCATAATCCACAGGAGCGGACCCAGAACCGCCCCCTGTGGAACACCGCAGACCATTTCCCGCTCCACCATGGCTCCCCGCGAATCGGCGTAGAGCACTACCCTGTCCTTTAGGTAGTGCTCTATAATGAGCCGGAGGTACGGGGGGAGTTGGTGAAACCGGAGGGCCTCCCGTATTACGGCGTAGGGCAGGGAGTTAAAGGCATTCCGGATGTCCAGGGACACCGCGAAAACCCCCTGCCCCAGCCTCTCCGCCCTCTCGATTTCCTCCCGTAGGGCGAGGACCGCATCCACCGTCGAGCGGCCCCTCCTGAACCCGAACTGCCTATCAGACAGGTTCGGGCCCACCTCCTCCAGGTGCTGCGTCACCCGACCGGCAATGACCCTCTCCAGTCCCTTGCCGGCCTCGTCGAGCAGCACCACCGGCCGATAAGCGGACGGGGAGTCCGCCGGGCGTCCCTCCTTCTTTAAAAGGCATAGTCGTCCCCTCTTCCATAGTTTGGGGAACTCGCCTCTCTCCAGGCACAGACTGTAAGTGTCCTGGAGGAATTCCCCCAGGTGTTCTGCGGCGATGGGGACGACTTTGCCGGGGACTCCGTCGGGGCCCGGCGCCTTTTTGTGGCCCTTGAGGCGGTCGACTACGGTGGCCATCTCGGCGGTGGTGACCGGCTCGTACCCCGTCGCCTGGTCGGGGGGGACTGGGGGGAGCACCATCCTGGGCGGGAGGGCCGGCGGCACGGCGGGGAAGAGTCCGGAGACCACCCTGTCCAGCAGCTCCGGCTCCATCAGGTCGGTGGCCGGAGCTTGGCCTCTCATTTTCCCCCTGACCGTTCGGTAAGGGCGGCCCCACGGGTCCCTGTCCAGGCTGGACAAGAACTCGCCCCAGGCCGCGTCCTTCGCCTGCCGGATGGCCAGGTTGAGCCGCCTTTTCGCCTCCTTGTAGGCGGCCTCAAGAGTCCCCTCCTCGCCGTCCACTCTCGTGCGCCGCCGGCGGCACCTCTGCAGCGCCCTCCTCGCCCGAATGCAAGCGGCTCTGATCGACCCGATCTCGTCGGACCACCAGTAAACGGCGGTCCTACCGGGTCGACCAGTTACCCTGGGCATGGAGGCGCTGCAGACAGCCGTGAGGGCCGTCTTGATCCGCGCCGCCCTTTCCTCCGCCGACCGGTGCTGCCCCCAGTTTTCGTCCCGGATCTTCCACCGCTCCACCACAGCCGCCTCCTCCGCCAGGTCCCTGTTGAGCCTGGTGAGGGCCCACCTGGGGAAACAGGACTGCGTTCCCCCACCCGGGCGCCCACCAGATCCACCCCTCAGGTCGGCCTCAAACCTAATGTAGGGGTGGTCCGACAGGGACTCCTCCTCTGAGAGCACGCGCCACGCCAAGATTTTGGGTGCCAGGGATGGGGCCGCCAGGGTGACGTCGACCCTCGAGCCGCCGCTTCCCCTGACGCAGGTGAAGGCGGTGCCGGTGTTAAGCACCGCCAGCCCCATCGCTGCCACCCAGTTCGCCAGGACGACCCCCTTCGGGTCGTCCGAGAGGGACCCCCACGCCTGGTGCTTGGCGTTTAAGTCCCCCCCCAGGAGGACTTTTCTGGGGGCCAGCCTCCCGACGGCGCGCCCCATCCTATCGACCCACTCCGTAAACTCCCGGAGGGGTCGATTGGGCGAGAAGTACCCGCCCACCACCGCGATCCCTGCCCAACCGACGGCCACATACCCTTCTCCCCTCTCGATGAGTGTGAGAGGGGGGGCGCCGACTGCCGTCGTGGGGACCACGATCGCCACCGTGTCGTCTGATGCCGAAGCCCAGTTGTCCCGCGGAGGGGCACAGTAGGGCTCCGACACGATGGCGAGGTCCACCGACCACTCCGCCAGGTTCTGCATTAGCAGGTCTTGCGAACCTGTGGAGTGGTTTACATTCGCCTGGAGGATGTTGTACGGTCTTAAAGGCATTATTGGACCGTATCAACAACCTCCATGGCCGCCGGGGCCTGCGCGCGCTGCGCTCCAAAAGCCCTTGGGAGGGGCTTTCCCTTAACCGTGGGGGGCTTGCAGGATTTGCCCCCCATGATGTGCCCGTGTGGGCGCTTCAGCGTCTTGCAAAGGGCGCAGCACGGATCCGCATTGCACGACGCCGCCTTGTGCCCCTCTCTGCCGCACCTGTAGCAAAGGGCGCTCCTGTCAACGCTGGCGGGGCAGAGCGCCCCGGTGTGCCCCGGCTGCAGGCATCGGTAGCACCTCAGGGTGCGAGGCTCTAGCACCCTGATGGAGGCCACCGTCCACCCTACCCGTATTTTGCCCTCTATAGCGAGCTTTTTTGCCGCCTCCACCGGGCATTGCGCGACTGCGGTACCGAGGCCACCGGGGCCCACTCTTATTTCGCCCACCTTTACCTGTTCAGGTGGGCAACCTCCTTTTTCAGCGATCGCGGCTCGCAACTCGCTGGGCCCCGTAGAGTCGTCGAGGCCGCTGACCCTTATATCCGCCATTTTGGTGGGCCTGGAAATTGAGGCCATCCCCTCTAGCACCTCTGTCAGTTTCTTGGCGAGGCCGTCGGCTTTGGCCCCGCTGTTTTCGCCGCCCACCTCAATTAGGCGCGCCCCGGACTGGGTGACTCTTATCTTGACGTCGGATATGCCAAGCTCGCCCAGTCCGACCTCCTTTTGGGCCTTTATGATGGCCGCGGCGTAGGATACCCCCTTTTTCGCCGCCTCATCGGGGATGGACAGCACCACCGCCGACGTCTTCGGGGCCACCAGCTTCGGCCCCGCTTGCTTGATCTGCGCCGGCTTTGGTTTGGGCTTTGCCGCCGTTGTTTTTTGGGCAGTCCCCGCCGGTTTCTTGGTTTTGGCCGCCACCGTCGCCCATGAGCCGCTCCCCCCCTGTTCCTCGTTCGCGATTTGTGGCTCTAGAGCCACCGCCGGCGTCGCAGATTGCGGGCGCTCTTGTCCGCCACGCGCCTCCCTTCCTGCCATAGTGCGAGGGGTGGGCTGCTTCTTCCCGGCTGCCAGTGGTGGCCGGTGGCTCTTCTCCTGGAGAAGGCGTCCGTCCTTCTCCAGTCCCTCTACGCGGGCGTCCACCATTGTTCTCACCGCGGCCATGGTGTCGCGGCGGAACGACTCAAACAGTTCCGCCATGGCCTCCATGGTGAGAGGTTGGCCTGGTTCCGCCCTTACTGCCGGTGCTGGTGCCGGGGACCTCCTTGCTTCAGCTGCGCGCTTAGCGACCTCGTCGTACTGCCTCCTCAGGTTTTTATTTTCTTCCTTGAGCGTCGCTACCTCTGCCCGCAGCTGCTCAAGGGCCTCCCTGTACTTCCGAGTCTCCGAGTCCATTTCGGGGACTTCCTTCCCCTTCTTTGAATTGGCCTTAAGGGTTTTGGCCGCACCGCCCAATTTTCGGACCACCTGCTGGATGCACCTCTTGTCCGCTTCGCCCAATGTTACGGAGGTGTTTGAGAAGACGGTCTTCAGCACCTCCCTCTGCTCTTTGACCTCCTCTACCACTTCCCCTGAGGCCACCTCGGAGCAATCCGTTAGATCCCCTTCCACCGATGAGACCGAGCAGTCCCTTTTGGAGCCCGCCTTCTTCGTGAAGCTCCTCAGTACTCTCGCTGAGGACGGGGTACCTCCTTCTGCCTCCATCTGCAGCACCAGCTGCTCCTCAAGACTGGTGTCAGACCCACTTCTCAGGTTAAGTGAGAAGTTTGTACTATTTCCGCCTGACAACGGCCTTCCCGCTCTTGCACTTCTGCCTTTTGCTTTCTTTTTCCTCGCGGCCGTCTTAATTGCGTCGCTCCCAGAGCTGGAGCTCAGCCGCCCTCCAGAGCTCGGTCTCTTGCGTGCCGCGCTCTGGCTTCTACTTCCCACTGGAGTCTCGGAACCGGCATCCATGTCCGAGCCCAATGCCTCCAGTTTCCCAAACAAACCGCCTTTCTTCGACATTTCGCTCGTCCCCGGCACCACTAGCGCCTAAGGAGAGCGATTCCCCAGAAAAAACACCACTAGGATTGGTGAAATAGTCTTCCCGACTGGAACGCCCCTACTCCACCGAAAATCCAACAAAAGTCGAAAAGGGGAGAGCACTCCCCCCGACGAACCTAACAACCCCCCAAACTTCCCCAAACAACAACAAAATAACAACAACAACAACGAAGAAAACCAAAACCTAAGTTCAACTTAGGTTAGGTTCCTACTGCCGAACCGCTTCAGAGGTGGCGCCAGCGAGACTTCGCGGCACAAGAACTCCCCCACTGAAGCCCCCTACTCAAACCGGGGACCAACTCCCCCACTCCAACACCGAGAAAATCGGGTTTGTCCCTGGACGCTGTTCGGCAATTTGGCGAAAACCGCCAATTCGTCGAACAACGACAAGGTGGAGGACTCCCCCGACCTCTCCCAACTGGTTCCTGCTAGGGAATTGCTCGCCCTGAAAAGGGCGGAGACCGATCCGGCAGAAAGGCGCGCACAGCTATCTCGAAAACCGAGATAGGGGTGCCCGACACTTTGCTACCTAGACGATCTTCTAACAATTCACCGGCAAAAGACCCTCAAATGTATGGAGAAAAAAAAGAAAAAGTGAACCAACTAAAATTTCACTAAAACTTAGATTTCTCCACACACTCCGAACCGATTTTGATTTTTTAAAGAGCAAAAGTTGCGTCTCCAAAAACTCCAACTAACCTCCGAAAACCAAAAGAATCGTCAAGAACTGACCCACCGAAAAACGTCAAACAATCTCTAATACCTCAACCTAACCTAACCTAACCTAACCTAACCTAACCTAACCTAACCTAACCTAACCTAACCTAACCTAACCTAACCTAACCTAACCTAACCTAACCTAACCTAACCTAACCTAACCTAACCTAACCTAACCTAACCTAACCTAACCTAACCTAACCTAACCTAACCTAACCTAACCTAACCTAACCTAACCTAACCTAACCTAACCTAACCTAACCTAACCTAACCTAACCTAACCTAACCTAACCTAACCTAACCTAACCTAACCTAACCTAACCTAACCTAACCTAACCTAACCTAACCTAACCTAACCTAACCTAACCTAACCTAACCTAACCTAACCTAACCTAACCTAACCTAACCTAACCTAACCTAACCTAACCTAACCTAACCTAACCTAACCTAACCTAACCTAACCTAACCTAACCTAACCTAACCTAACCTAACCTAACCTAACCTAACCTAACCTAACCTAACCTAACCTAACCTAACCTAACCTAACCTAACCTAACCTAACCTAACCTAACCTAACCTAACCTAACCTAACCTAACCTAACCTAACCTAACCTAACCTAACCTAACCTAACCTAACCTAACCTAACCTAACCTAACCTAACCTAACCTAACCTAACCTAACCTAACCTAACCTAACCTAACCTAACCTAACCTAACCTAACCTAACCTAACCTAACCTAACCTAACCTAACCTAACCTAACCTAACCTAACCTAACCTAACCTAACCTAACCTAACCTAACCTAACCTAACCTAACCTAACCTAACCTAACCTAACCTAACCTAACCTAACCTAACCTAACCTAACCTAACCTAACCTAACCTAACCTAACCTAACCTAACCTAACCTAACCTAACCTAACCTAACCTAACCTAACCTAACCTAACCTAACCTAACCTAACCTAACCTAACCTAACCTAACCTAACCTAACCTAACCTAACCTAACCTAACCTAACCTAACCTAACCTAACCTAACCTAACCTAACCTAACCTAACCTAACCTAACCTAACCTAACCTAACCTAACCTAACCTAACCTAACCTAACCTAACCTAACCTAACCTAACCTAACCTAACCTAACCTAACCTAACCTAACCTAACCTAACCTAACCTAACCTAACCTAACCTAACCTAACCTAACCTAACCTAACCTAACCTAACCTAACCTAACCTAACCTAACCTAACCTAACCTAACCTAACCTAACCTAACCTAACCTAACCTAACCTAACCTAACCTAACCTAACCTAACCTAACCTAACCTAACCTAACCTAACCTAACCTAACCTAACCTAACCTAACCTAACATAACCTAACCTATCCTAACCTAACCTAACCTAACCTAACCTAACCTAACCTAACCTAACCTAACCTAACCTAACCTAACCTAACCTAACCTAACCTAACCTAACCTAACCTAACCTAACCTAACCTAACCTAACCTAACCTAACCTAACCTAACCTAACCTAACCTAACCTAACCTAACCTAACCTAACCTAACCTAACCTAACCTAACCTAACCTAACCTAACCTAACCTAACCTAACCTAACCTAACCTAACCTAACCTAACCTAACCTAACCTAACCTAACCTAACCTAACCTAACCTAACCTAACCTAACCTAACCTAACCTAACCTAACCTAACCTAACCTAACCTAACCTAACCTAACCTAACCTAACCTAACCTAACCTAACCTAACCTAACCTAACCTAACCTAACCTAACCTAACCTAACCTAACCTAACCTAACCTAACCTAACCTAACCTAACCTAACCTAACCTAACCTAACCTAACCTAACCTAACCTAACCTAACCTAACCTAACCTAACCTAACCTAACCTAACCTAACCTAACCTAACCTAACCTAACCTAACCTAACCTAACCTAACCTAACCTAACCTAACCTAACCTAACCTAACCTAACCTAACCTAACCTAACCTAACCTAACCTAACCTAACCTAACCTAACCTAACCTAACCTAACCTAACCTAACCTAACCTAACCTAACCTAACCTAACCTAACCTAACCTAACCTAACCTAACCTAACCTAACCTAACCTAACCTAACCTAACCTAACCTAACCTAAGCTAACCTAACCTAACCTAACCTAACCTAACCTAACCTAACCTAACCTAACCTAACCTAACCTAACCTAACCTAACCTAACCTAACCTAACCTAACCTAACCTAACCTAACCTAACCTAACCTAACCTAACCTAACCTAACCTAACCTAACCTAACCTAACCTAACCTAACCTAACCTAACCTAACCTAACCTAACCTAACCTAACCTAACCTAACCTAACCTAACCTAACCTAACCTAACCTAACCTAACCTAACCTAACCTAACCTAACCTAACCTAACCTAACCTAACCTAACCTAACCTAACCTAACCTAACCTAACCTAACCTAACCTAACCTAACCTAACCTAACCTAACCTAACCTAACCTAACCTAACCTAACCTAACCTAACCTAACCTAACCTAACCTAACCTAACCTAACCTAACCTAACCTAACCTAACCTAACCTAACCTAACCTAACCTAACCTAACCTAACCTAACCTAACCTAACCTAACCTAACCTAACCTAACCTAACCTAACCTAACCTAACCTAACCTAACCTAACCTAACCTAACCTAACCTAACCTAACCTAACCTAACCTAACCTAACCTAACCTAACCTAACCTAACCTAACCTAACCTAACCTAACCTAACCTAACCTAACCTAACCTAACCTAACCTAACCTAACCTAACCTAACCTAACCTAACCTAACCTAACCTAACCTAACCTAACCTAACCTAACCTAACCTAACCTAACCTAACCTAACCTAACCTTTTTTTTTTTTTTTTTTTTTTTTTTTTTTTTTTTTTTTTTTTTTTTTTTTTTTTGTTTTCGCAGAAAATGCCTTACGCATTCACACCGTGTCGGGAGAACACGGTGGATATGTGGGGCTCTCCTCCATGCCTCTACCCGGCCTAGTGCCCGGTAAAGGCTTGGAGGCCTACCCACTAAAAACTGCGGCGTCCCAATACACATTGGAGCGGGTCGCGGGGCCCTTGGCCGGAATCGACCGCAACCCGCTCCAGTGTGGGTCCGCGCTCGTGGGCGGACCTCTCCTATGCTCCGTGAGGGACGGAGCAACGGGGTGAACCGTGACGCCCTGAACACCCCGCACGCCTGAGGGCCAAGTGCAATGCGACTGCCGGTCTCCCGTCCTGACAGCCGCTGGCCCCCTTTCGGTGAGGGAAGGAATAAGCCACACCCCCCGACCGACCCCAACCCACACAGGACGAGACTCCCGCGCCCGCGATGATCACCCAAGAACAAGTCTCAAGAACAAGTTCCCGGGCGCCACCGCAGGCGGCGCGGTTGCCCCGCCCAGTGCAGGCCGGGGGCGGCCGAGGTGTGCTAACGGCCTTTCCCCCCCCCACCTCACCGGGATGTGCGTCCACGGAAGTCCCCCGGAAACAAAAGTTCCCGGAAGGCTTCCGCGGTCGCCATCCCATCGGACCCCCCCTCGGCCACGCCAGGGGATAAAGGAGAAAACTCCATTATCACCCGTCGTTTCCGAGGGAGGGTCCTACCCTCGGGGGATGCTGTTCCCGAGGGTCCTCCTCAAGCGCTCCGCTCGCGACCCCCGCGAGCGCCCGCGCTACTGGCCTCTTGACCCAACCCTTCCCAGCGGGGAAGGGTGGGAAGAGACCCTCTCCCCCCATTCGCGCGTTTTCGCGTGGGGGGTGGACACCCTCCTTGGGTGCCCCTTCCACCTTGGCGTCGACTAGGGAGGGGGGAACGGTCCCGCCCTAGATAGGGATGCGGGTGGCGTAACGCCGCCACCTGCCCCCCCGACGCCTGCGCCTTATTAGGGAGGAGTTGAGGTCCTCCTCCCTCCGCCTCTCGGCGGCCTCCTTCTGCAAGAGTACGTCCTCGCAGAAGGAGGCCACCGCCTCCCAGGACCTCTCGCTCGTCGCCATGGCTCGCACTACGGCGGCGAGCGAGAGGTCGCTCCCTATCGCCGCGACAAGACTGCCGCGCTGAGGAGACCACGCCGCACACACCTCGAGGGTGTGCTGGGCAGTGTCCTCCGCAGCGCCGCAGTGGTGGCACGACGGGGTCGGCTCCCTCCGAATCCGGCACAGGTACTTACCGAAGCAACCATGCCCGGTAAGCACCTGCGCCAGCCTGAAGGTCACCGACCCATGGCGCCTGGCTCTCCACTCTCGAAGCATTGGACTCAATGCCTCGAGAGTGCGTACACCATATGGTGGGTTGATGAGGGACCCCTCCCATTCCCCCATCATGCTCTCCTCGGCCTCTTGCCGGAGCCGCCGGACCTCCTCGGGTGCGAGCCTATCTCCTCGCACCCCCGCCTCCCTCCTTTGCAAGTACACCTCCCGTAGGACACGAGCCTCCAGGTCCCATGGAGGTGTACCTGCAATGGCACACGCCGCCGCTCGCGACACCGTACGGTAACACCTACCGATACGGGCCGCGACCGTCCTTTGGGACCGCCTCAGATGCGCCAGTCCCTCCTCCGCGGCGGCGTCCGCCCACACGGGCGCGCCGTAGAGGGCCATGCTCTTAATAACTCCTGCATATAGTCGGCGGCAGTTAGACCCTGGGCCGCCGACATTTGGCAGGAGTCTCCCCAGTGCCTGGGAGGCTTTCAGTAGGCGGGGGGCTAGCTGGCGGAAGTGCTCGCTGAACTTCCAGCGAGCATCCAGCACCAGCCCCAGGTACTTAATGTGGGGCTGCACCGGCAGCCTCACCCCGTCCAGTACCACCTCCCTCGCCCGCACTGGGGGTGCCCTCCTCGGGCCATGAAAGTATATGGCCTCGGTCTTATCGACCGAGACATTTAGACCCATGGCCCGGATACGCCCGATAGTGGCCTCCGCGGTCTCCCTGGCCCGGCGTCTGGCCTCCTCGTACGTTTTCCCCCTGGCAACGATGAGTGTGTCGTCGGCATAACACACTACCGTTGCACGGGGGAGGAGCCGCCCTCTGAGGAGCCAATCATACGCCATTATCCACAGGAGCGGACCCAGAACCGCCCCCTGTGGAACGCCGCACACCATTTCCCGCTCCACCAAGCTCCCCCGCGAATCGGCGTAGAGCACCACCCTGTCCTTAAGGTAGTGCTCAATGATAAGCCGGAGGTACGGGGGAAGCTGGTGGAACCTGAGGGCCTCCAATACGACGTCGTAGGGCAGGGAGTTGAATGCGTTCCTAATATCTAAGGACACCGCGAAAACCCCCTGCCCGAGCCTCTCCGCTCTGTCGATTTCCTCCTTGAGGGCCAAGACCGCGTCGACCGTTGACCGGTTCCTCCGGAACCCGAACTGCCTGTCCGACAAGTTCGGGCCCACCTCCTCCAGGTGCTGCGTCACCCGGCCGGCAATGACTCTCTCCAGTCCCTTGCCGGCCTCGTCGAGCAGCACCACTGGCCTGTAAGCGGACGGCGAGTCCGCCGGCCGCCCCTCCTTCTTCAGCAGGCATAGTCGTCCCCTTTTCCAGGCTTTGGGGAACTCACCTCTCTCCAGGCACAGACTATAGGTGTCCTGGAGGAATTCCCCTAGGTGGTCCGCGGCGATGGGGACGACTTTGCCTGGGACTCCGTCCGGGCCCGGCGCCTTCTTGTGGCCCTTGAGGCGGTCAACGAGAGCGGCCATCTCGGCGGCGGTGACCGGCTCATACCCGGTCGCCTGGTTGGGCGGGACTGGGGGGGGGCACCATTCTCGGCGGGAGGACCGGCGGCACGGCGGGGAAGAGTCCGGAGACCACCCTGTCCAGCAGCTCCGGCTCCATCAGGTCGGTGGCCGGAGCTTGGCCTCTCATTTTTCCCCTGACCGTTCGGTAAGGGCGGCCCCACGGGTCCCTGTCCAGGCTGGACAAGAACTCGCCCCAGGCCGCATCCTTCGCCTGCCGGATGGCCAGGTTGAGCCGCCTTTTCGCCTCCTTGTAGGCGGCCTCAAGAGTCCCCTCCTCGCCGTCCACTCTCGTGCGCCGCCGGCGGCACCTCTGCAGCGCCCTCCTCGCCCGAATGCAAGCGGCTCTGATCGACCCGATCTCGTCGGACCACCAATAGACGGCGGTCCTACCGGGTCGACCAGTTACCCTGGGCATGGAGGCGCTGCAGACAGCCGTGAGGGCCGTCTTGATCCGCGCCGCCCTTTCCTCCGCCGACCGGTGCTGCCCCCAGTCTTCGTCCCGGATCTTCCACCGCTCCACCACAGCCGCCTCCTCCGCCAGGTCCCTGTTGAGCCTGGTGAGGGCCCATCTGGGGAAACAGGACTGCGTTCCCCCCCCCGGGCGCCCACCAGATCCACCCCTCAGGTCAGCCTCAAACCTAATGTAGGGGTGGTCCGACAGGGACTCCTCCTCTGAGAGCACGCGCCACGCCGAGATTTTGGGTGCCAGGGGTGGGGCCGCCAGGGTGACGTCGACCCTCGAGCCGCCGCTTCCCCTGACGCAGGTGAAGGCGGTGCCGGTGTTAAGCACCGCCAGCCCCATCGCTGCCACCCAGTTCGCCAGGACGACCCCCTTCGGGTCCCTGGTGCTTGGCGTTTAAGTCCCCCCCCAGGAGGACTTTTCTGGGTGCCAGCCTCCCGACGGCGCGCCCCATCCTATCGACCCACTCCGTAAACTCCCGGAGGGGTCGATTGGGCGAGAAGTACCCGCCCACCACCGCAATCCCTGCCCAACCGACGGCCACATACCCCTCTCCCCTCTCGATTAGTGTGAGGGGGGGGGCGCCGACTGCCGTCGTAGGGACCACGATCGCCACCGTGTCGTCTGATGCCGAAGCCCAGTTGTCCCGCAGAGGGGCGCAGTAGGGCTCCGACACGATGGCGAGGTCCACCGACCACTCCGCCAGGTTCTGCATTAGCAGGTCTTGCGAACCTGTGGAGTGGTTTACATTCGCCTGGAGGATGTTGTACGGTCTTAGAGGCATTATTGGACCGTATCAACAACCTCCATGGCCGCCGGGGCCTGCGCGCGCTGCGCTCCAAAAGCCCTTGGGAGGGGCTTTCCCTTAACCGCGGGGGGCTTGCAGGATTTGCCCCCCATGATATGCCCGTGTGGGCGCTTCAGGGTCTTGCAGAGGTCGCAACTTGGATCCGCACTGCAAGACGCTGCCTTGTGCCCCGCGCTACCGCACCTGTAGCATAGGGCGCTCCTATCTACCCTAGCGGGGCAAAGCGCCCCGGTGTGCCCCGGCTGGAGGCATCGGTAGCACCTCAGGGTGCGCGGCTCCAGCACCCTGATGGAGGCTACCGTCCACCCTACCCGTATTTTGCCCTCTGTGGCGAGCTTTTTAGCCGCCTCCACCGGGCATTGCGCGACTGCGGTGCCGAGGCCACCGGGGCCCACTCTTATTTCGCCCACCTTTACCTGTTCAGGTGGGCAGCCTCCTTTGTTGGCGATCGCAGCTCGCAGCTCGCTGGGCCCCGTAGAGTCGTCGAGGCCGCTGACTCTCATATCCGCCATCTTGGTGGGCCTCGAGATCGACGCCATCCCCTCCAGCACCTCAGTGAGCTTTTTAGCGAGGCCATCGGCTTTGGCCCCGCTATTTTCTCCACCCACCTCTATAAGGCGCGCCCCGGACTGGGTGACTCTGATCTTAACATCAGATATGCCGAGCTCACCCAGTCCGACCTCCTTTTGGGCCTTTATGATGGCCGCGGCGTAGGATATTCCCTTCTTGGCCGCCTCATCGGGGATGGACAGAACCACCGCCGACGTCTTCGGGGCCACCAGCTTCGGCCCCGCTTGTTTGGCCTGGGCCGGCTTTGGCTTGGGCTTTGCCGCCGCTGTCTTTTGGGCTGCCCCCGCCGGTTTTTTAGTTTTGGCCGCCACCGTCGCCCATGAGCCGCTCCCATTTTCCGCGTTCGCGGTTTGTGGCTCTAGAGCCGCCGCCGGCGTCGCAGATTGCGGGCGCTCTTGTCCGCCACGCGCCTCCCTTCCTGCCATAGTGCGAGGGGCGGGCTGCTTCTTCCCGGCTGCCAGTGGTGGCCGGTGGCTCTTCTCCTGGAGAAGGCGTCCGTCCTTCTCCAGTCCCTCTACACGGGCATCCACCATTGATCTCACCGCGGCCATGGTGTCGCGGCGGAACGACTCGAACAGTTCCGCCATGGCCTCCATGGTGAGAGGTTGGCCTGGTTCCGCCCTTACTGCCGGTGCTGGTGCCGGTGACCTCCTTGCTACAGCTGCGCGCTTAGCGACCTCATCGTACTGCCTCCTCAGGTTTTTATTTTCCTCCTTGAGCGTCGCTACTTCTGCTCGCAGCTGCTCAAGGGCCTCCTTGTATTTCCAAGCCTCCGAGTCCATTTCGGGGACTTTCTTCCCCTTCTTCGATTTGGCCTTAAGGGTGTTGGCCGCACCGCCCAATTTCCGGACCACCTGCTGAATACACCTCTTGTCCGATTCGCCCAATGTTAGGGAGGTGTTTGAGAAGACGGTCTTCACCACCTCCCTCTGCTCTTTGACCTCCTCTGCCACTTCCCCTGAGGCCACCTCGGAGCAATCCGATAGGTCCCCTTCCGTCGATGAGGCCGAGCAGTCCCTTTTGGAACCCGCCTTCTTTGTGAAGCTCCTCAGCACTCTTGCTGAGGACGGGGTACCTCCTTCTGCCTCCATCTGGAGCACCAGCTGTTCCTCAAGGCTGGTGTCAGACCCACTTCTCAGATTCAACGAGAAGTTCGTGCTGTTTCCGCCCGACATTGGCCTTCCCGCTCTTGCGCTCTTGCCTTTCGCCTTCTTCTTCCTCGCGGCCGTCTTTATTGCGTCGCTCCCAGAGCTGGAGCTCAGCCGCCCTCCAGAGCTCGGTCTCTTGCGTGCCGCGCTCTGGCTTCTGCTTCCTACTGGAGTCTCAGAACCGGCATCCATGTCCGAGCCCAACGCCTCCAGATTTACAAACAAACCGCCTTTTTTCGACATTTCGCTCGTCCCCGGCACCACTAGCGCCTAAGGAGAGCGATTCCCCAGAAAAAACACCACTAGGATTGGTGAAATAGTCTTCCCGACTGGAACGCCCCTACTCCACCGAAAATCCAACAAAAGTCGAAAAGGGGAGAGCACTCCCCCCGACGAACCTTACAACACCCCAAACTTCCCCAAACAACAACGAAATAACAAACAATAACAACGACTTCACCAACAAAAACCAAAACCTAAGTTCAACTTAGGTTAGGTTCCTACTGCCGAACCGCTTCAGAGGTGGCGCCAGCGAGACTTCGCGGCACAAGAACTCCCCCACTGAAGCCCCCTACTCAAACCGGGGACCAACTCCCCCACTCCAACACCGAGAAAATCGGGTTTGTCCCTGGACGCTGTTCGGCAACTTGGCGAAAACCGCCAATTCGTCGAACAACGACAAGGTGGAGGACTCCCCCGACCTCTCCCAACTGGTTCCTGCTAGGGAATTGCTCGCCCTGAAAAGGGCGGAGACCAATCCGGCAGAAAGGCGCGCACAGCTATCTCGAAAACCGAGATAGGGGTGCCCGACACTTTGCTACCTCGACGATCTTCTAACAACTCACCGGCAAATTACCTCCAATTGTATGGAATAAAAAAAGAAAAAGTTCGAAGTGAGAAAATTTCGAAAAAGTTCGATAACTTCCCCGACTCCGAAGCGATTTCAATTTTTAAACCACCAAAAGTTCCGCCTTCAAAAACTCTACCTAACTCCAAAAAACCAACTAACTCGTCAATAACTGACCCACCGAAAAACGTCAACCTAACCTAACCTAACCTAACCTAACCTAACCTAACCTAACCTAACCTAACCTAACCTAACCTAACCTAACCTAACCTAACCTAACCTAACCTAACCTAACCTAACCTAACCTAACCTAACCTAACCTAACCTAACCTAACCTAACCTAACCTAACCTAACCTAACCTAACCTAACCTAACCTAACCTAACCTAACCTAACCTAACCTAACCTAACCTAACCTAACCTAACCTAACCTAACCTAACCTAACCTAACCTAACCTAACCTAACCTAACCTAACCTAACCTAACCAACCCTAACCAACCACCCTTAAAATACGACTAAATATCACCCTACTTCATTTTAAAAATTCCTTAAGATAGCTTTTGACATCCTCTATAAACCCCCCTTTGACCCTAAGTACTCTCCTACAATAGTTTTCCCACAGTAAAATAGTTAAAAAACAAATAAAAATATTTCCAATACAAAGTCAATGTTGCTGACTCATCACGTGAAGCGTTGATGTCTTTTATATGGGACCGGCTGAGCTTAGGTGGATTTTCGACCAAAATCAGCCGGCCCAAAATTTTTCAACTCTTAATAACTTTAAAACTATCAAACCGATTTCCGTCATTTAAATTTTGTTAAATAGGTTAGACCTTAAGGTATCCTAGAAATATTTTTAATTCTATTATTTTTTAGTTTTTAATTTTTTATACTTGTTTTTCTTAAAAAATCATAATTTTAAGGCTTAAAATCACCGTTTTCTGTTAATAACTTTTTTCAGTTTTATTTGATTTTTATTTTTCTTGTGTTTATTTGTAGATCTCAGCAGGGCGCAAGTTTTTTGTAATATACTTTTTCTTTTATTTCTCATAGTTTTCGGGGAAAAAATTCCCGAAATTTCACTGAAAAACACCTATTTTCTCCAATCACAGAACACTCCATATCTTTTGATTCCTGCTAGATATTTAAGTTTTGTTTGTTAATATATTTACTTTAAAGCCTTGCGCACTTTATGTAATTAGTATTTTGTTAGTTAGTTAAGTTTTTCATTATTTTATTTCATTTTGACTTTGTCACTTTTTGCATAAAAATTTCTTAAAT
This sequence comes from Calamotropha paludella, assembly GCA_927399485.1. Lineage (NCBI taxonomy): Eukaryota > Metazoa > Arthropoda > Insecta > Lepidoptera > Crambidae > Calamotropha > Calamotropha paludella. Next base: position 23,657,270 of record OV656821.1, on the reverse strand, counting down.
TTAGAACCTATATAAAATCATAGTTATAAGTTATTTTTCTATTCTCGTTTTTGTTTATGTTAGTATGTAACCTACGTAACAAATTACTTTAATACATTTTCTCTCTATTTATCATAGTTTCTAAGTTATACTCTTTTAAATATAAAATTTTTCTTAATTAACTAAACTACAAATTTAACATAAAAACACCACAATGATGCACCGCACGCCTCCCCCTACACCTCCTAAATCAATAAATACGTCCTACTCAACCCCTGCAACCCCACCATCACCCAAAGATGCCAAACGGGCTCCTACCAAAAAACCAAACTCTAGAAGACGTTTAGCAGACATAATGGCTGAACGCCAAGAGGGATTCGTTCCCACTGAGGTCGCTGGTCGCACAACTATATCGCTTATAAGAAGCGTTTTAGAATATCTAGATTCCGTGTTAGACAAATTATCGCAATGCCAAAACATACGTAAAGATATAAAAATCAATCTGGAGGAAAACGCAGAAAAGAAAATAGCAGAAATGATAGAATTAGAGTCTAGGATAGCAGAAATGGAAGACAGGCTACAAGAAAGCCAAGGAAGATCAATAATAGATATCAGAACCACAATAGCAGACGACAGAGAAGATAAAATCATAGATAAAATCAATCAATTACAAGATGCAATGGAAGAGCAAATCTCTGGCCTTGTCAATGAAAAAACCAACCAAAATAAAGAAATTCAAGAGCTGCAAAACAAGCTAGAACAAAATACAAAACTGCTCGAGTACAGCAATAAAAAACTCGATCAACTCAAAGAAAATCTCATAAAACAAGTCACATTACAACCACCCAAAAAATCATTCGCCGATGCAGCCAAAACACCCATCTACCCGCAAACACAACCCAAACCTACAGAAAAATGTAGCAAACCCGCAATTATTGTCACCGTCCCCACAGCCCAAAACCGTCAAGAAGCTCTAATGAAGTGGCAACAATACCACTCCTTCCGCAACGAACAATATGCCCCTATCAAATTTCACCCAGTCTCCACGAATAAAGTGAAGGTGGAATTCGAAACCACCGCACAGAGGGACGAAACCCTAAATAAACTCAAACCCAATAAAAACCTGCAAGCCGAAGCTGCACGACAGCTCCAGCCAATGTTCATCCTAAAGGGTGTACCAAAAGATATCCCACTAACTCAGCTCAAGCAGTGCATCCTCGCGCAAAACACAACAATAAAATCCGCCTATGAACAACCTGACTCTGAACTCGTGTCATGTCTCGCTCGAAAAAATAAGAGCGACAAACTGTACAATGCAATCTTCCGCGCCACGCCCAACGTGTGGAAAAGTGCTATTGCACTGTTAAGACTCAATATCGACCACCACAAGGTCCATATCAGTGAACACACCCCATTACTGCAGTGTTACAACTGCCTTAAATACGGCCACACAGGCAAACATTGTACAAGCGAACTATCCATCTGCAGCCATTGCGGCTCCGAAAAACACACTTATCACTCCTGCGATAAGAAAACCGTCCCAGAAGCAGCCAGATGCATTAACTGTGTTATGCACAATATAAAAAACAATCAACCCCCCGAAACAAACTCTAACCACTCATCCACCACAAACAAATGCCCGATAAGAAAAGCTTATCTGGTTAAAATCGAAAACCGTATAGATTATGGCTCTAAGTAAACCTAACAATTCAAACCATTTCAATACACCACAAAATAAAGCATTTCATAACAAAGTATCACAGGAGGATAAACATATAAAAATAATTCAATGCAATGTAGATAAATCTTACAAAGCACACTACGAATTCATCCAATATATAACAAGTAATAAATATGATATCGCAATAATTATAGAACCATATGTGGGCAAAAATAACTATGTCAACAAAATAAATAACTACGAAATCCACCAACATTACGATAATAATAGACGAACCAAATCATGTGTACTAATTAAACAAAAATTCGGAACAGTAATCGGTATACCCGAATACTCCTCCCCTAACCTTAGCATAGTAAACGTCCAATGTAATAACAGAAATCTATACATCACCAGCGTCTACATTGAACCAAAAAACGATGAATTCAATACACTTAATAAGCTCGAATTCTTCTTACACTCAAAACCTAATGCCAATCACATAATTTGCGGTGATTTTAATGGATGGCACCGAACATGGGGCTCACCAAGCAACAACAAGAGAGGACGCGAAATAAATAGCTTCATCAACGCACATAATATTACACTCATAAATACAGGTAACGAACCCACCTTTCAAGCAACCACCCATGGAATAGTCAGACAATCTATCGTCGACCTAACACTTACATCCAACAATATATACAGCTTAATAACAGACTGGAAAGTTAACACCGAAGCCTGCATACAATCGCAACACGAAGCCATATCTTTTAATATAAATATAAATAAACGAACAATAAACAAAAACAAGACCACCACAACATTCAAGTACAACACTAAACACGCCAACTGGAGCGAATTCATAACAAAACTAGAAATCAACATGAAGAACTCTCAACTTGATACAATCAACATAAACAATCTAACCAATACACAAACCGACAAATATATACAAGAACTAACAAACACCATACAAAAAACCTGCAATGAATCACTACCCCGCGCCAAAGGAATCAAAAACAAACCGCAATGGTGGAACGATGACCTCGATCAACTTAAAAAAGAAAACATTCACCTTCACCACAGACTGCAACAACTAAAAAGAAACAACAAACCTCTAGAAAATATACTCAAAGAAAAACAGGAAGCTAAAGACAAATACTCCAAAGCCATTGAAAAGGCATCTACTCAACATTTTAAAGAGTTTTGCAGCATGCAAGGGAAGGATGACGTATGGTCCCTCACAAATAAACTTCTGAAACATGCTCCTAAAAAACAACCTCTAACTACACTACAAAAAGATGACAACACGCACACAAAAGACTCCAAGGACACAGCAACCGCACTACTTGACAAATTCTACCCAGAAGATAACCCACAAACTGACAACGCTACCCAAAAAACAACTAGATCACAGCAGAACGACACAATATCAACTAAAAACGACAAACCCCTAACAACAGAAGAAGTACTAGACTGCATAAACTCCTTCAACCCAAATAAATCACCTGGTAACGACAACCTAACCTCCGACATAATCCATAAATTTATAGAAAAGTACCCCAAACTTACCACCACACTCCTAAATCACTGCATCGAAATAGGTCACTTTCCAACCCAATGGAAAACCACGATAGTTAAACCAATTCCAAAACCCCACAAAGATAACTACAAAGCCATTAGTTCCTATAGACCAATAGGGCTAATAGCTGTATTCGGAAAATTGTTAGAAAAGCTACTAGTACGACGATTAACATACCATTTAGAGAACAAAAACTTGAGCAACCAAAAACAATTCGGATTTAAAGCCCAGAAGTCCACCAACACCGCACTCAATGCAGCAATCGACGAAATCCGGAAACGCAAAACCCAGCAAAAGCAAGTTGTAGGCATATCCTTGGACATTAAAGGCGCATTTGACCACGCCTGGTGGCCATTACTGCTAAAAAGACTGAGAGAACTACAATGCCCCAAAAACCTTTATCACACCATACAAAGCTACCTAACCGACCGAAAAGTCACAATCCAATACGCAGACACCGAAATAACAAAAGACCAAACGAAAGGCTGCGTCCAAGGCTCCGTCCTTGGGCCAGCATGTTGGAATATTATAATGGACGAACTGCTCAACAAAGAGTACCCGGAAGGATGCTACATCCAAGCATACGCGGACGACCTATTACTAATCTTAAGCTCAAAAACCACAACAGACCTTGAAGAGAAAATCCAACAAACAATCAAAATCATTAATACATGGACCGATGACGCCAAACTGGAAATCGCTCCTGAAAAAACTCAGATTATAGCCTTCACCAAAAAAGCCGAAAATATCAACGTAAAAATAAACAACATTAAAATAAACCTAGTAAAAGAAATAAAATATCTTGGAGTTATAATCGATAGCAACCTTAAATTCATTAAACACGTCAACTACATAATAAACAAAGCACATCAAGTCAATAAAAAATTAAATATGTTCGTAAGACCCACTTGGGGCATACAATCCGACAACATTAAAACTATTTATAATATGGTCATACAACCTATTATAACATACGCTGCTGAAATTTGGGCTCCCAGCGCTCTAAAATACAAATCAGTCTGCAAAAAACTACTTTCACTTCAGCGCCAATTCGCCATCAAAATAATCCGCGGCTTCCACACAATTCCCACTTCCACAGCTATAGCTCTAGCACAACTGGTCCCACTTGATCTGAAAGTTAAAACAGTAGCCAACATTGAAAAAACAAAAACTACCAAACACACACCGTACTTACCTGACGATATATCCTACCACAACCACATACACCCCTCACAACTCCTACATCCCGCCGACCGAATAACTATAAAAATCGAAACAGTAACAACAAATGAAGAAATAATAAATTTAACTGGATCCAATACACATCAAATATTTACTGATGGCAGTAAACACAGTGACCAAGTGGGAGCAGCTTTTGTGGCCTTTACACCCGCCAAAAAGACCATAACCAAAAAATACAAGCTTCACTCATCATGCACAGTCTTCCAAGCGGAAGCACTCGCCATCCTGGAAGCGTG
>OV656821.1:23567568-23650068 GCA_927399485.1 Calamotropha paludella | reverse complement strand
CTAACCTAACCTAACCTAACCTAACCTAACCTAACCTAACCTAACCTAACCTAACCTAACCTAACCTAACCTAACCTAACCTAACCTAACCTAACCTAACCTAACCTAACCTAACCTAACCTAACCTAACCTAACCTAACCTAACCTAACCTAACCTAACCTAACCTAACCTAACCTAACCTAACCTAACCTAACCTAACCTAACCTAACCTAACCTAACCTAACCTAACCTAACCTAACCTAACCTAACCTAACCTAACCTAACCTAACCTAACCTAACCTAACCTAACCTAACCTAACCTAACCTAACCTAACCTAACCTAACCTAACCTAACCACCAAGTCAATAAGTCTAACTCAACACTTGGTCGTGTGAGCGTTGAAGTCTTTTCTATGAAACCTCCCGACCCTAGGTAGACTTTTTGACCAAAATCAGCCGACCACTAAACTTTATAAAATTCACAAAAAATTCAAATCTCAACCGATTTTCTTCCTGCTACACATTTTAGTTAACAGAGCCCCTAAGGCATCTTTTGAGTATTTTTAATTAAAAATCCATCCACAACTTTTGCTAAAATAAGCTTTTTTCCGTAAAACTTGCAAAAATACTCAAATTTTTCACACATTTTCGCACACAACTTTTTTCCGTTTCAACCAATTTTCTTTTTTATTGTTCCTTTTTGTAGACCTCACTGAAGCACAACTTTAATCCTAATAACTTTTTTCCGTTACTCTTATAGTTTCGGAGAAATAAATTCCTAAAAATCACCAAATTTTGACCCTTTTTACACCAAATTTCAAACCCTTATTTCTCAAAAAGTATAATAGTTAGGAATTTTCTCTTTGGATAGTGACAATCTACTCCCCGAGTTCTACCAAATATTGTTGCACCAAAACAATACACCCAAAAACCAATTTTTTCCAAACCAACTTAACTTCAAATTTTTCTGTCATTTTCCGACATTGCGTAAAATCGCAAACTTCAACTTTTTTCTAAATTTTCTTCAGTAATTCTGTTAAACTCGCCGAACCCAATTTTATAAATCTCTTTTGAAGCAAATCGGACCATAACTCGATTTACTGGAAATTTTCAAAAATCTTCATAATTTAAAAATTTCAACTTCGATTAAAAATCGAATTTACCATTTTCAGATTACTTTTTTAGCTTAAAACGTAGATCTTAACAACGCGCATCCAATCATTTAATAAAAACCGGTTAGGTTACAGCCCCTTCTATTTTTAGCGCCGTTTCAAATTTTTAACTTTGCACATAAATTTTCTTTTTAACATAAAAATCAATTTTATCAATTTCTAACCATTTTAAACACTCCAAAAAATCACTAAAAAACAATACTTAGTTTGTGTGTAGAAATTACATACAAACAATCTATAGAACCATCACGTACACCGACCTATGTCAAAAAGAACCAAATTAAAATTAGAATTTCCGCCATCTTCCTCCCCTACCATGAGGAAGATAAACACGCGCTCCGGCGTAAAAACTAAGAAGAAGTCCGTATCACCAAAACCTTCCACCTCAAAAATAACCACTAAAACCAAAACCAAAATCCCTAAATCCCAAAATTCTGAAGACTCTTGCGAAGAAGAAACCTGTTCGGAATCTTCAAAAACCATCACTCCGACTTCATCAGTAAGATCCGTTAACACAATCGCAGACGAGTACCTCGAAGACGAGTACTTTACTGACGCCATGATCCTCGGAATAGAGGAAACTGAAACCGATTACCAACCCAGCACAAATATAATGATAATTAACCAATCCGCGGCTGAAATATTAAATACCATAAAATCCGTTGAAGACCTACAAGATGAAGACATAAACACTAAAATAAGAACATTAGCAACTAGAATCCTTGACGCAACATCCATCAACATAACACAAATAGAGAAACCTCCTCCTACCCCCCAACCTTCTAAACATGTATGCAACATCGATTATAATAAAATAAAACTCCTTATCAAGGAAACAATTATCGAAGAACTACACCCCAAACTAATTACACCACCAATAAGTAAACAAACCTACGCATCCGCCACCAAAACTACCACAATAACTCCGGACATCACAACTCCAAAACCTGAATTAAAGACCAGTAAACCAGCCATTATAGTAACTGTACCCACTGCCAAAACCAGACAAGAAGCCACTACAAAGTGGCAACAAAGTTTTTCTTTTAAAGATGTCCCATACGCCCCCACAAAGTTTCAACCCATATCAACCAACAAAGTCAAAGTCATTTTTGAGAACAATGCACAATGCAACGAAACTCTTGATAAGCTCAAAACAAATGACAATGTTACTGCAGAAAAGGCTCGCTTACTGCAACCAATGTTTGTGATCAAAGGCGTTCCCACCGAAATAAAATTTGAAGACCTAAAACAATATGTAATCACTCAAAATACACCAATACAAACAGCTTTAAATAATCCCAATTCACAACTCACAGCTTGTCTTGCCAAAAGAAATAAAAATCCAAATCTCTACAACGCAATCTTCCGTGCAACGCCTGATGTGTGGAAGAGCGCAATTTCATTAGATAGAATCAACATAGATCACCGCCGCATCCATATAACAGAACACGCCCCCCTCCTGCAGTGCTTTAAATGCCAGAAGTTCGGTCATACCGGCAAACACTGCAGCAACAATGAAACCTACTGTAGCCACTGCTCAGAAAACAACCACACCTATAAGGACTGTCCACAAAAAACAAATGCAGAAGCAGCCACCTGCATAAACTGTACCACCAGCAATAAAAATAAGGAGCACAAAACATGCACTAAACACTCATCCACATCAAACCTATGTCCGATCAGAAATGGATATCTGTCCAAATTAGCAGACAGAATCGATTACGGAATAAACTAACATAAAACTCAAAAACAACAACTATATATCATATAAACCACATACCAAACACACAATAAATCACTATAAAACTCAATTAAAAAATCCAATAAAATATAAATTCTTTCATCCGAAACCATTCCCGCATATCAAAATATGCAAATTAACACAAATCAAAAACAAATAGCTACAGCCTAAGTAAATAAATACGGTGAAACTCGCCCGTACACCGTTAGCGGGGGGTAATCCGTAACCTAAACGGATATTAAAAAAAAAAAAAAAAAAAAAAAAAAACCTAACCTAACCTAACCTAACCTAACCTAACCTAACCTAACCTAACCTAACCTAACCTAACCTAACCTAACCTAACCTAACCTAACCTAACCTAACCTAACCTAACCCAGTTACGCCGCACCCGCCGACCCAAGCGTCACGTTTTTAAGTCGCTCCGCGGCCGAAAAATCAGTAAAAATAGTAAAAGTGCCCGGTTTGTGCCGTGTGATACACCATTGTGTGCGTATTGACGAGTGGAGTGATATAGTGAAAAAACGGAGGAGATCGGGTGAGAACTGAAAGAGTTCTCCCCGAAAAACCGGAAAAACCACGTGCTCCCGACCTTCCGACGTCAACGCCACGAGAATAAGATCGGTGACCGCACAATCGGGTACTGCAGAAACCAGCGTCGAGACACCTTCTACAACCTGGGAAAAATCCAGATTTTTTCTGCGAAAAATTAAGAAGATACAACGAATTTTCCAAAAACCACGTGGCACGTGGTCAGTGTTCCTGAGGGAGGAGCCGGGAGCCACTAGCACCAGCGTGTAGGCAGCATCCCCCCGAGTCACAGGACACCTTGGAAGTGAAAATTGGACCACAACCCACGGAGATTTTAAGGTTACAATTCCCGGAAAAAATCCCCGAACTTTAAAAATTTTTTGTCAAAATTTTTCAGCGATAGCATATTCTTTTTAAATTTTTATAAATTCAATTACCTCCTTTAGATTACACATAAAAAGTTTCAGGGATTTTCGCCGGGAAATACCGGAGATATCGAGCAACTAACCCGACAGGACCCTAAGGTCAAAACATTGGCTGCTCGAAATCTAAGGGATGAGGGTTACTACCCCAATATATAAGTTAAGATAGTAAAGTAGGACTGGTTTCTTAGTAGTTACTATAAAAAAAGTTTGCTTTTAATGGTATAGTTTTTAAGGAAGTGACAAAAAACAGTTGGGTCCACGGGACAAAAAATTGTAAAGCTTGTTATAAAATTCAAATTTTAATAAAAAATTCTGAAATTTATGCCTTATAAAGTTGAGCAGTAGCCCTATATGAGTAAAAAACCAAAATTCGAATATCTTGAACAGACTCCGAGCGCCGGCACTCTAAAGATTCTTAGGTCGAGATACCAACCGCACATTAAGTTGGCCGGAGATCGCGACCTTGAAATTGACTCCCCCAATTTTCGAAAAATAAATTTTTTTTTGGGACAGAAAGGGATAGGGGCTGCTCCAAAACCGATTTTAGAGCAGAAATCAAAATTTTAGGTATAGTAGTTTGGGAGCAATTGGACTTTAAATTTGTGTAAGATCTTTCGAAATTTGCAATATTATAAACCCTCATAAGAAATTAACCCCGGCACCCCCTGGAACCAAACTTAGGGTAAAATTGGGCGGTAGTGACCTGGTCCAGGAATAGAAATAAAAATAAAAATTTTGCTTAGGGAACAACAAAAACAACAACAAATTGTAGCTGCACCTGTTCTTTAATCCTAACCCCGCCTAACCCCCTGACCAACGTTTAGGGGTTGTTAACCAAAATTATACATCCAGGCGTGGGGCATCCCCTAAGCAACCCGGGGAGACACAGAACAACCTGATAGCATAAAACCCTCCAGAGATACAGGATAGGGAATGCACAGCAGAAAATTCTTAAAATTACAAGATAACTTTGCAGGCAAATACATTAATAGATTAACCCGTCTTTGCCCCACTTTAATACAACCGGATAAAATTTCCGTTACCAGGTCTCCGTTGTTAAGTTTTCCGTCAGTAAATTTATCGTTACATTTATCTCTATTAAATTTTGGCCGATTAATCATTAAATAAATTATCGTAAGTTCATTACCTAAGACAAGTTAAAATTAACCTTAACCTTAAATTTTCTATATAAATCATTAAAATTACCATTCTTTTATAGTGTCTGGGTGGTAAGGGCACCTAAAATTTTTTGAAAAATTGTTAAAATTTTTGCAGTTTAATTTAATTTTGTTCCGGCTTTATTGTGTGCATTTTCGTAACTTATTTTATTTAATTATTTTACTGTCGCGTCTGGGAGGTAAGGGTACCTCGGAGGAAAAAATTTTTTCTGTAAATTTTTTGTATTAAATTCTTTAGTTTTTGTTTCTTGTTGTGACTAGGGGTACCTTGCCACACTTGTATTTTTTGTATTTTTGTAAATTTTTTGTATTTTTCGTAACGTTATTTTATCCCACTTTGGTCTTGTCGCGTCTGGGAGGTAAGGGCACCTCGGGGAAAAGATTTTTTGTAAATTTTTTGTACTCAAAATTTTAGTTTTTGTTTCTTGCCGTGCCTAGGAGTATAGGGGTACCTTACCACATTCGTATTTGGGCGGTAAGGGTCCCCCAAAAAATTTTTTGTATTTTTTGTAAATTTTATTTTATTTATTTTGGTTCTGTTGTGTCTGGGAGGCAAGGGCACCTCACCCCTGAACCCCCTGACCCCCCCCCCTGACCCCCCTGACCCCCGACCCCTCCAATCGCACCCCCACGAAACCTCCCCCCCCCCCCACCTCACCCCCCCGCACCCCCGGTACCTCACCCCCTAATTTTCAAAGGGCCATATCTCCGAAGATATTGGTCACACAGGGGAGTGCGACCCCTCATTTTAAAGGGTTTTAAAAGGTGCACAAAACTGCCCCGGCAGAAATTTGAAATCGCACAAAAAATTATTTTTTGAAAAAATTTTTTCCTCTTAAAAATCTTTAAATAATTCTCCTAAACAGATCCACCCTAAAGCAGCGGCGTAACTTGCTTGAAACCGGGAGATAATTAACAAAAATTTTCACAATACAACGGGAAAAACTTTTTAATTTCTTAATTGACAAACATATACACCACTCTCTTGAGGGTGTATGTTAGATTTAGCTTAGGACTCACCTTAAGTGACAAAAGTGGCTGACATTACTGTTCCTGACAGTATACGAATAGTCACTCACCACTGTAGAAACAGACGTAGTTGCTCCTTACAACCCACCAAGTAGGACCGCACCTGCAAAAAACAAAATTAAAATTAACACATCAAAACAGACACATCTGTGCACACCTCTTTTGAGAGTGCACAATAGAATAAGTACTTACCTTATTACACCACTGACGAGCTGTTCCCACGGACTATACACTTACATCTGCACCCGAACACCCGGCGCCTTTACAACCACACCACCTGCAACAAAAGTTAAATAGAAACAACAAGATGTCGATGGTCAGGTCACCACCGACCAGGTCAAGAGCTGGTACATCCGTCTCCGCTTCCCCAGAGCAATCTCCAAATCAAGACCCGGGCACAACCTTCATCAAAAGGCCACAAGTAAAGAGAAGATCTCTTAGCCTAATGGAGAAGCTCGTAAGGACCGGAGCGGGAATAAAAGATAAGTCAGACGACTGCCTCCTACAGGAGCTGATGAAGGCAATGGAAGAAATTCCAATCAAAATTGCCGACTACACAGGACTGAGGAGAGATGTAAAGCAGTTCCTGTTGGAGACAGCCGATAAGGGGCTAACTACCCTCTTCGAGATAGCGAAGAGGATGAAGGACCAAGAAGAAGCCGCAAAAACAACCGCAGCTCGCCATGATGCAAGCCTCACATCACAGCGGACCATAATGGACCGGATAGCAGAGCTGGAAGAGGTAATCGAGGGTCGCTTCCATGGCCTCGAAACCTTCGTGGATAAGGCGACAGAAACTGCAGCAGCAAAGTGGACCAGACAAGGCGTCAAACTAGGAGGACAGCGGGCCGATTTAACAGAGGGGAAGGTCGACGACCTACGGGCGCTCGTCGAGGTACGCTTCAATGAGGCGAACAGCGGCGAGCGCGACGGGGCCGGCGGAGAGGAACTCCGGCGACTAATAAAAGACCAAAGGAAACAACTCCAAATGCTCGAAAGTCATCAGGGACAGATGCAAAAAGAGTTACAGAGAGCCAGAGAGTTGCTGGAAACCTTTCATGCCACAAACGAGCGATCGGCCCGCGTACCCACACACCCGATCCAGGCCACTAGAAGAACATATGCCAACGTTGCAGCACAGCAATATGTCCAACAACCGGCTCTGCACTCAATCGTCATCACCTCGACGAACCCAATGCTCACCAACGACGAGGTTATAGGTGTGGTCAGAGAGGTGGTCAACGCCAAAAAAGATGGCCTAAAAATAGACAAGGTGCGAAAAGCGAGAGACCAAAAGGTAATAGTGGGATGCACGACCAAGGAAGAAATCAAGAAAGTCAAGGATAAAATCGAAGCATCGGGAAAGGGCCTCCAGACCACTGACATCAAAAATAAAAATCCGCTAGTTATTCTAAAGGACGTCGTCCTGGACAATAGTGATGAGGAGGTGATCCAGGCCATTCTTGCCCAGAACGACGCCATCTTCCAGGATGCGACGGAGGAAGAACGTGAGCTCTGTATAAAATATAAGAAGCGCACGAGGAACCCTCAAACTGCTCACATTGTCCTGCAAGTGAGACCAAGGATTTGGCAACGTATGACCGGGGCTGGGTCTCTCCACGTTGACCTCCAGAGGGTCAGAGTGGAGGACCAGTCTCCCCTCATACAATGTTCCGGATGTTTGGCGTACGGACATGGCAGAAGATTCTGCACTGAGGGCGCTGAAAAGTGCGGCCATTGTGGAGGCCCGCACATGAGACAAGATTGCCCAGATAGACAGGCTGGTCTGGCACCACAATGCTGTAACTGCTCCAAAGCCAAGATGGAAAATCGGGAACACAGCGCCTTCAGTGACGAATGCCCCGTACGTCAAAAATGGGACTACCTAGCACGATCCACCACGGCCTACACATAACACACCACACCACAACTGCTCGCTGGAAGACATACTTGGTATTCCACCCAGCGAACAACCGACACTAAACAAAGCACTACACACTACACAATACATATACATTACAAACAACACACACACAACTACTGGATAAACATTCAAGCAAACACAGTTGTTTAACAACAGTGATAAGCTATGAAAAGAAAACATAATTAAATAAACCCATGGTCACAAAAAGAGCTAAATAAATACCATGCACTAAAATATATAACAATTATATATAAATAAAGTATATATAGGCGTTATAAAAGAATCAGGCAATAATCATAAATAAACTAAAAAACATGGCGACATAAAAGAATAAATAACAACACAAACAATAATCTGACAAAACAAATAAAATAACTAAATACAATCCCTTGTAAAATAAAGCAGTAAATAAGAAAGTAAAATAAATGTATAACTAACATGTATCTACAGGCATACATACGCGTTATAACACATATTATGGCAAAATAAATAGACAATAGAGTAATAAGGATAATAACATCTTAGAGACAAACCAGAAGAGACGAACCTTAGTCTACTGGCTCAATTAATACAACAGTAAATAGAATAAGAATAGATATTATAAGATAATACAATAGCACAACAATAACTGAAGATTGTAAGCAAAACGATAGACACCTAGAAGAAAATTGTTAACATTGTAAAAGACTAAAATTAGAAAGAAAATCTTGTAAAACAAGGAATATGATAACATGCATATTATGTAAGACAAATAATAATAAGAAATAATAGTAGTCATAAGTTAAGGATTATATATATAAAAAATTTCCATAAAAACACCTGGCAGTAACGAACATGTATCAATTTACTACGACAAAAATAATATAGAATTATACTGTAACTTTGAAAACCAAGTTGTAACCATTGTAAGAAGTAATCTTAAGATATAGACATAAGAACACAAATGTAGAAAACAAAAGAAATAGAAAACACAGTAAATAATAACTAATATTAAGATAAGAAATGTAACCATTGTAAGAAGTAATCTTAAGATATATACATAAGAACATAAATGTAGAAAACAAAAGAAATAGAAAACACAGTAAATAATAATTAATATTAAGATAAGAAATGTAATCAAAAGTAGTAACAATTAACTATTAAGAATAGATTGTAAAATATGTAACAAAACTAATAATAGACATATGAAAGAACAATGTAAGCTTACACAAGCACAACAAATAACTACAAGAAATGATGTAAGAATAGAAAACAAAAAAGCGAGTTACCCTTTATTTACCCGATTAAAAATAGAAACAACGATAGAAATAGGCGGACATCCCATCCGTTAACAGAAAGAAAGAGATGAATGGAAGAAAGAACAAGTATGTTGAATAAAAGTGCGAGAAGAAAACAAGCGAGAACTAGAACGACAGAGTAGTAAAACAAAAATTGTAAAACCAGAACCGTAAATAAGGTCTCTGATTACGTTAGAGGAACAGCGAATAAAAAAAAAAAAAAAAAAAAAAAAAAAAAAAAAAAAAAAAAAAAAAAAAAAAAAAAAAAAAAAAAAAAAAAAAAAAAAAAAAAAAAAAAAAAAAAAAAAAAAAAAAAAACCTAACCTAACCTAACCTAACCTAACCTAACCTAACCTAACCTAACCTAACCTAACCTAACCTAACCTAACCTAACCTAACCTAACCTAACCTAACCTAACCTAACCTAACCTAACCTAACCTAACCTAACCTAACCTAACCTAACCTAACCTAACCTAACCTAACCTAACCTAACCTAACCTAACCTAACCTAACCTAACCTAACCTAACCTAACCTAACCTAACCTAACCTAACCTAACCTAACCTAACCTAACCTAACCTAACCTAACCTAACCTAACCTAACCTAACCTAACCTAACCTAACCTAACCTAACCTAACCTAACCTAACCTAACCTAACCTAACCTAACCTAACCTAACCTAACCTAACCTAACCTAACCTAACCTAACCTAACCTAACCTAACCTAAACTAAACTAACCTAACCTAACCTAACCTAACCTAACCTAACCTAACCTAACCTAACCTAACCTAACCTAACCTAACCTAACCTAACCTAACCTAACCTAACCTAACCTAACCTAACCTAACCTAACCTAACCTAACCTAACCTAACCTAACCTAACCTAACCTAACCTAACCTAACCTAACCTAACCTAACCTAACCTAACCTAACCTAACCTAACCTAACCTAACCTAACCTAACCTAACCTAACCTAACCTAACCTAACCTAACCTAACCTAACCTAACCTAACCTAACCTAACCTAACCTAACCTAACCTAACCTAACCTAACCTAACCTAACCTAACCTAACCTAACCTAACCTAACCTAACCTAACCTAACCTAACCTAACCTAACCTAACCTAACCTAACCTAACCTAACCTAACCTAACCTAACCTAACCTAACCTAACCTAACCTAACCTAACCTAACCTAACCTAACCTAACCTAACCTAACCTAACCTAACCTAACCTAACCTAACCTAACCTAACCTAACCTAACCTAACCTAACCTAACCTAACCTAACCTAACCTAACCTAACCTAACCTAACCTAACCTAACCTAACCTAACCTAACCTAACCTAACCTAACCTAACCTAACCTAACCTAACCTAACCTAACCTAACCTAACCTAACCTAACCTAACCTAACCTAACCTAACCTAACCTAACCTAACCTAACCTAACCTAACCTAACCTAACCTAACCTAACCTAACCTAACCTAACCTAACCTAACCTAACCTAACCTAACCTAACCTAACCTAACCTAACCTAACCTAACCTAACCTAACCTAACCTAACCTAACCTAACCTAACCTAACCTAACCTAACCTAACCTAACCTAACCTAACCTAACCTTTTTCCGTAACTTTTATAGTTTCGGAGAAATAAATTCCTAAAAATCACCAAATTTTGACCCTTTTTTCACCAAATTTCAAACCCTTATTTCTCAAAAAGTATAATAGTTGGAAATTTTCTCTTTGGATAGTGACAATCTACTCCCCGAGCTCTACCAAATATTGTTGCACCAAAACAATACACCCAAAAACCAATTTTTTCCAAACCAACTTAACTTCAAATTTTTCTGTCATTTTCCGACATTGCGTAAAATCGCAAACTTCAACTTTTTCCTAAATTTTCTTCAGTAATTCTGTTAAACTCGCCGAACCCAATCTTATAAATCTCTTTCGAAGCAAATCGGATCATAACTCGATTTACTGGAAATTTTCAAAAATCTTCAAAATTTAAAAATTTCAACTTCGATTAAAAATCGAACTTACCATTTTCAGATTACTTTTTTAGCTTAAAACATAGATCTTAACAACGCGCATCCAATCAATTAATAAAAACCGGTTAGGTTACAGCCCCTTCTATTTTTAGCGCCGTTTCAAATTTTTAACTTTTTACATAAATTTTCTTTTTAACATAAAAATCAATTTTATCAATTTCTAACCACTTTAAATATTCCAAAAAATCTTTAAAAACCAATACTTAGTTTGTGTGTAGAAATTACATACAAACAATCTATAAAACCACCACGTATACTGACTTATGTCAAAAAGAACTAAATTAAAATTAGAATTCCCGCCATCTTCCTCCCCTACCATGAGGAAGATAAACACGCGCTCCGGCGTAAAAACTAAGAAGAAGTCCGAGTCACCAAAACCTTCCACCTCAAAAATAACCACCAAAACCAAAACCAAAACTCCTAAATCCCAAAATTCCGAAGACTCTTGCGAAGAAGAAACCTGTTCGGAATCTTCAAAAACCATTACTCCGACCTCATCAGTAAAATCTGTTAACACAATCGCAGACGAGTACCTCGAAGACGAGTACTTTCCTGACGACATGATACTCGGAATAGAGGAAACTGAAACCGATTACCAACCCAGCACAAATATAATGATAATAAACCAATCCGCAGCTGAAATATTAAACACCATAAAATCCGTTGAAGACCTACAAGATGAAGACATTAACACCAAAATAAGAATGTTAGCAATGAAAATCCTTGATGCAACATCTATCAACATAACTCAAATCGAAAAACCTCCCTCTACCCCCAAACCCTCTAAACACGAATGCAACATCGATTATAATAAAATAAAACTCCTCATCAAGGAAACAATCATCGAAGAATTACACCCCAAACAAATTCCCCCACCAATAAGCAAACCAACCTACGCATCCGCCACCAAAACAAACACAATAGCTCCGGACATCATAACTGCAAAACCCGAACTAAAAACCAGCAAACCAGCCATCATAGTCACCGTACCCACTGCCAAAACCAGACAAGAAGCCACAACAAAGTGGCAACAAAGTTTTTCTTTTAAAGATGTCCCATACGCCCCCACAAAGTTCCAACCCATATCAAATAACAAAGTAAAAGTAATTTTTGAGAACAATGCACAATGCAATGAAACTCTCGATAAACTTAAAACAAATAACAATGTTACTGCAGAAAAGGCTCGCTTACTGCAACCAATGTTTGTTATCAAAGGCGTACCTACCGAAATAAAGTTTGAAGATTTAAAACAATATGTCATCACACAAAATACACCAATTCAAACAGCCCTAAACAATCCCAATTCACAACTCACAGCCTGTCTTGCCAAACGCAATAAAAATCCAAATCTCTACAACGCAATCTTCCGCGCAACACCTGATGTGTGGAAGAGCGCACTTTCATCAGATAGAATCAATATAGACCACCGCCGCATCCATATATCAGAACACGCCCCCCTCCTGCAGTGCTTTAAATGCCAGAAGTTCGGTCATACTGGCAAAAACTGCAGCAACAATGAAACTTATTGCAGCCACTGCTCAGAAAATAACCACACCTACAAAGACTGTCCACAAAAATCAAATGCAGAAGCAGCCGCCTGCATAAACTGTATCACCAGTAACAAAAATAAGGAGCACAAAACATGCACCAAACACTCATCCACGTCAAATCTATGTCCCATAAGAAATGGATATCTGTCCAAACTAGCAGACAGAATCGATTATGGAATAAATTAACATATAAAACGCAAAAACAACAATAATATATCATAAAAATCACAAAGCAAATACAAAATAAAACACCACAAAACTCAGTAAAAATCCAATAAAACATAACTTTCTCATCCGAGACCATTCCTGCATAATAAATATGCAAACCAACACAAATCAAATACAAATAGTGACAGCCTAAGTAAATAAATACGGTAAAACTCGCCCGTACACCGTTAGCGGGGGGTAATCCGTAACCTAAACGGATCTTAAAAAAAAAAAAAAAAAAAAAAACCTAACCTAACCTAACCTAACCTAACCTAACCTAACCTAACCTAACCTAACCTAACCTAACCTAACCTAACCTAACCTAACCTAACCTAACCTAACCTAACCTAACCTAACCTAACCTAACCTAACCTAACCTAACCTAACCTAACCTAACCTAACCTAACCTAACCTAACCTAACCTAACCTTTTTTTTTTTTTTTTTTTTTGTTTTCGCAGTAAATGCGTTACGCATTCGCTCGTGCCGGGAGAGCACGAGACGATATGTGGGACTCTCCTCCATGCCCCTACCCGGTCTAGTGCCCGGTAAAGGCTTGGAGGCCTACCCACTAAAACCCTGCGGCGTCCCGCAACACAGTGGTGGGGGTCGCGTGGCCCCTAACGGCTTCTTCCGCGACCCGAACCAGTGTGGGTCCGCGCTCGTGGGCGGACCTCGCCTATGCTCCGTGAGGGACGGAGCAACGGGGTGAACCGTGACGCCCTGAACACCCCGCACGCCTGAGGGCCAAGTGCAATGCAGCTGCCGGTCTCCCGCTCCGGCAACCGCTGGCTCTCTTTTGGTGGGGAGAAGAACTGGCGCACCACTCGACCGACCCTAGTGGCGGCCGAGGTGTGCATTCAATTCCCCTCCCCACCTCAATCGGGACGTGCGTCCTCGGAAGCCCTCCGGGAACAATAGTTCCCGGGGGGCTTCGGAACAATAGTTCCCGGGGGGCTTCCGCGGCCGCCGTCCCGCCGAGCACCCCTCTCGACCGCCCCACGCGGCCTCGGAGAAAAGCTCCGATGCCACCTGGGGGCGCCGAGAGGGGGCTCTACCCTCGGGAGATGGTACCGAGGGTCCTCCTCAAGCGCTCCGCGTGCGACCCCCGCTCGCGCCCGCGCTTCCGGCATCTTCACGCCCCTCCCGCTAGGGAGGGGTGGAAGAGGCTCTCTCCCCCCCGAGCGTTTTTACGGGGGGGGTTGGGCACCCGACGGGCTGGGTGCCCCTTCCTCCATGGGGTCCACCGGTGGTGGAGGGGACCTCCCCTTCACCACCGGTGGGTCGCACCTGCGACTGCCCATCACATGGTCGGCCGGTCGCCCGAAGGCGGCGCACACCGAGCATGCTGGCTCCCTCTTACAGGAGGCGGCCATGTGACCAGGCGCCCCGCACCTGAAACATAGGCCACTCCTGTCCGTCGCCTCAGGGCACTTGGGTTTCGTGTGCCCGAGGGATAGACACTTGAAGCATCGCAGAGGGAGGGCGGTTAACACCTTCACCTCTGCCGTGCTCCAGCCAACGCGGAGTCTTCCGTCTGCGCTGATCGCTTTGGCGGCTGCGATTGGTAAGTTCGCGATCAACCATCCGAGACCGTCGGATCCAGGTCTCATCCCCTTCGTTTTTATTGCCGATCTTTGGCATCCTGCCTTCGTCAGTATGGCCTCGACCACGTCCGCCTCTTCGACCGAGTCATCCAGGCCGGAGATCCGCAGGTTTGCGGTCCTCTCCGGCCTGGTTACCACTGCCACGTCCCCGACAGCTTTGCGCAGCTGTTCTGCCAGTCGATCTGCTTGTGCGCCGCTCCCATCCAACACCTCAATGATGCGCGCACCCGTCTGGGTTTCCCTTGTCCTGACTTCGGCTGTGATGCCTATGTCAGGAAGGGAAACTGCTGTTCTGGCCCGTCTTAGCATGTGGGAGTATGTCTCACCACACGCTAGCGCCTCCGGCTTCAGTGTCAGCGTTACTGCTGCCGACTTCGGTGGGCTTAGATCGACCCTCCGTTTGGACCTCTTCTTTGTAGCCGCCACCTTTGGTTCCGCGTTCTGAGTAGCCTCTGCCGCCACGCGCTTTACCTCCTTCCTTCGTCGTTTGCGGCCAACCGCCTCTGACCAAAGTTCTCCCTGTTTAGGCAGTGGAGATTCCACCACCACCTCCTTGTGCGCTGGTCCCGTCACTCTGGCCTCCGACACCGGTTGCCCAGTTACTGGCTTCGGTTGGGAAGCGGTCCGCCTCCCCCACGCCGCCAGTCGTTCTTCCACCACCTGCTTCACAGCCTGGAGCAGCTTGCCGTCATTTGCCGCGAGCCGCTCATCCACAGCCTTGGTTACTGCGTGCATTATGCCGTCTTTGCTCAGCGGTGTCTCTTCAGCAGGCTTCAAGGGCTTGGCCGCCTCCGCCTTCAGCTTCTCGACATCCTGGCTCAGCTGCTGTACCGTAGCAATAAGCTGACGGTTTGTCTTGAGCAGCTGTTCCATTCTCCTCGCCTCGCGGGTGAGGACCACCCTGGCAAGCTCCGACATGCCCTTCATGGCTTTCGAGACCGCGCCCAGCCGGATCTTGAGGTACTTCCGGGTCTCAGGTTCCAGACCGTTTCCCTCGTTGTACAGCTCCCGACCGACCTCCCGCAATTTAGTGGTGCCCTCATTCCTAAACCACGCATACCTCTTCCGTTCTTCCTCGTCGACAGATCTGAGGTTCGAGAACCTGTCCTCCGCCGTCTGCGTCGACACCGACCCGTCAGACTGCTGCGATTGGTCCGTCTGCTCCGTAAGCTCCGACTCCTCCTCCGAGCAACTTTCAGGTTCGTCTTCTGACATGGCCTCCTGAGGTGGTTGTTCCTTCCGGGTGGGATGGGGGAATCTAAGAACCACCTTTTTTTTCCCGCCGCCCTTTGGTGCGGATAATACGGGAGAGCGCTCCCTCTCCGCACTACCCTCTTTCGGGGGTGTTATCTTCTGTTGTGCACTGTTTTGCCCCGGACACTGTGCTCTGTCCAAACGTTCTTTACCGGAAACCGGCTTCAAACTTCGTCCTTTCGTCTGTTTTTTATTGTTTTTGGCTGCATTCATAACTAAACCCACGAGAATGGGAGAAATACGACGTCCACCCGGGCAGAGATCCCTGTACCCGGGTAACCCTACTTACGCCTGGGGGGTCGGGAGGTACCCCAGGGCGACCGCTAATAGGCCGACTGCGCTCCGCCGGCCACCTCCGAGAGGCGCCCCGACACCACGAATCCCAGTGCCGGGACTTTGACGATTTTTTATAGTGGTTTTCTCCACGCGGCCCCCACCGAAGTGGCGGCCCCCGCTCCCGCACCACGTACGAGGTTACGGTTGGGCCGGAACCGATCCTCGGATCGGAACACGCCCCGACTTGCCCGCTGACGCGAGCTGGGCCCGAAGGCCCCCTCGGGTGATTTTTTAGAGGGGTTGTCTTCCCCGCGGCCCCCACCAGAAGGTGGCGGCCCTCGGTCCTGCACTACGTACAGGGTTACGAGTTCCTTCGACGACACCAGGCAGAACTGGCATCGCCTAAGACTCCACATGCTCGGCTACCGCTACCCGGGATGCCCAGGACGCCAGCCGAGCTCCCCCTTGTTGGCCCGAAGGCCCCCCCGCGGGTGATTTTTTAGAGGGGTTGTCTTCCCCGCGGCCCCCACCTGAAGGTAGCGGCCCTCGGCCCTGCACTACGTACAGAGTTACGAGCTCCTTCGGCGACACCAGAACTGGCGTCGCCTAAAACTCCCCATACTCGGCTACCGCTACCCGGGATACCCAGGACGCCAGCCGAGCTCCCCCCCTGTTGTCGGATTATTAGCCGCCGTCGTATGCAATCCCCTAAGGAATTATATACGGCGGCGCCCAGGATGCACCGGCCCGAACCCATTGTCGTTCCCACCGCACGTATGAAGTGGGACCTACAATGGGCCGGGCACACGTGGAGGTTCTATCCGACCTTGCACCCCAACCTAACCTAACCTAACCTAACCTAACCTAACCTAACCTAACCTAACCTAACCTAACCTAACCTAACCTAACCTAACCTAACCTAACCTAACCTAACCTAACCTAACCTAACCTAACCTAACCTAACCTAACCTAACCTAACCTAACCTAACCTAACCTAACCTAACCTAACCTAACCTAACCTAACCTAACCTAACCTAACCTAACCTAACCTAACCTAACCTAACCTAACCTAACCTAACCTAACCTAACCTAACCTAACCTAACCTAACCTAACCTAACCTAACCTAACCTAACCTAACCTAACCTAACCTAACCTAACCTAACCTAACCTAACCTAACCTAACCTAACCTAACCTAACCTTTTTTTTTTCGTAGAAAATGGCATTAGGCATTCACACCGTGTCGGGAGAACACGGTGGATATGTGGGACTCTCCTCCATGCCCCTACCCGGCCGAGTGCCCGGTAAAGGCTTGGAGGCCTACCCACTAAAAACTACGGCGTCCCAATACACAGTGGTGCGGGTCGCGGGGTCCCTTGTCGGACTCGACCGCGGCCCGGACCAGTGTGGGTCCGCGCTCGTGGGCGGACCTCGCCTATGCTCCGTGAGGGACGGAGCAACGGGGTGAACCGTGACGCCCTGAACACCCCGCACGCCTGAGGGCCAAGTGCAATGCGACTGCCGGTCTCCCGCTCCGACAGCCGCTGGCCCCCTTTCGGTGAGGAAAGGAATAAACCACACCCCCCGACCGACCCCGACCCACACAGGACGAGACTCCCGCGCCCGCGATGATCACCCAAGAACAAGTCTCAGGGACAAGTTCCCGGGCGCCACCGCAGGCGGCGCGGTTGCCCCGCCCAGTGCAGGCCGGAGGCGGCCGAGGTGTGCTAACGGCCTTCCCCCCCCCACCTCATCGGAATGTGCGTCCGCGGAAGTCCCCCGGAAACAAAAGTTCCCGGAGGGCTTCCGCGGTCGCCATCCCGTCGGACCCCCTCTCGGCCACGCCGGGCGATAACGGAGAAAACTCCGGTATCACCCGTAGTTTCCGAGTGAGGCTCCTACCCTCGGGGAAGCCGTTCCCGAGGGTCCTCCTCAAGCGCATCCCGCTCGCGAGGCATTCATCCCGCGAGCCTGCGCTACTGGCCTCTTGACCCAAAGCCCTTCCCAGCGGGGAAGGGTGGGAAGAGACCCTCTCCCCCTTCGTGCGTTTTCACGTGGGGGGTGGACACCCAGGCAGAATGGGTGCCCCTTCCGCCATTTGGGGCGTCTCTAGAGGAGAAGCGGAGCTCCATCCTCTAGATGGGGATGCGGGTGGCGTAACGCCGCCACCTTCTCCCCCGACGCCTGCGCCTTATGAGGGAGGAGTCTAAGTCCTCCTCCCTCCGCCTTTCGGCGGCCTCCTTCTGCGAGAGGACGTCCTCGCAGAAGGTGGCCACCCCCTCCCAGGACCCGTCGCTCGTCACCATAGCTCGCGCCACGGCGGCGAGCGAGAGGTCACTCCCAATCGTCGCGACAAGATTGCCGCGCTGAGGAGACCACGCCGTACACACCTCAAGGGTGTGCTGGGCAGTGTCCTCCGCAGCGCCGCAATGATGGCACGACGGGGTCGGCTCCCTTCTAATCCGGTGCAGGTATTTACCGAAGCACCCGTGCCCGGTAAAGACCTGCGCCAGCCTGAAGGTCACCGACCCTTGGCGCCGAGCGCACCACTCCCGAAGCACTGGCCTCAGTGCCTCGAGGGTGCGCTTCCCGAATGGCGGGTCGATGAGAGACTCCTCCCACTCCCTCATCAGCCGTTCTTCGGCATCCCTCCTTGATCGCCGGGCCTCCTCGGGTGCGAGCCTATCTCCTCGCACCCGGGCCTCCACCTTTCGCAGATACACCTCCCGTAGGACTCGTGCCTCCAGTTCCCACGGTGGTGTACCTGCGAGCGCGCAAGCCGCCGATCGCGACACCGTCCTGTACCCTCGTACAAGGCGGGTCGCAATCACCCTTTGGGACCGCCGGAGATCTGCCATCCCTTTGGTCCCTGCGGCTTCTGCCCACACCGGGGCCCCATAGAGGGCCATACTGCGGATTACCCCTGCGTACAGTCGGCGGCACGTGGTGCCTGGGCCGCCGACGTTCGGCAGGAGCTTTCCTAAGGCCAGGGAGGCCTTCACCAACCTGGGGGCTAGCTGCTTGAAGTGCTCGCTGAAATCCCAGCGAGCGTCCAGCAGCAGCCCCAGGTACTTGATGTGGCGAAGCACTGGAAGCCTCACCCCATCAAGCACGACCTCCCTAGCCCTCACCGGTGGGGCTCTCCTCGGGCCATGGAAGAAGATGCACTCGGTTTTATCCACCGAGACATCTAGTCCCATGGCCCGGATGCGCGCTATGGCCACCTCCGCCACCTCCTTGGCCCGGCGACGCGCCTCGAGGTAAGTCGTCCCCCTCGCGGCGATAAGTGTGTCGTCAGCGTAACACACTATCGCCGCGCGGGGGAGGATCGTCCCCCTGAGGAGCCAGTCGTACCCCATGTTCCACAGGAGCGGACCCAGAACCGCTCCCTGTGGAACACCGCACGACATGCTCCTCTCCACCAGCTCCCCGTTCGAGTCAGCGTACAGCACCACCCTATCCTGCAGGTAGTGCTCCACGATGACCCGGAGATAGGGGGGAAGCTGGTGGAACCTCAAGGCGTCCCTGATTACTTCGTACGGCAGGGAGTTGAATGCGTTGCGGATGTCCAATGACACCGCAAACACTCCCTGCCCCAGCCGTTCTGCTGTGTCGATGACATCCCTCAGGGCTAGGATGGCATCGACCGTGGACCGCCCGCGCCTGAACCCGAACTGTCGCTCCGATAAGTTCGGGCCCAGGCCCTCCTCAAGGTGCTGCACGATGCGCTCGGCAATGATGCGCTCCAAACCCTTGCCGAGCACGTCGAGCAGCACCACCGGCCTGTAGGCGGAAGGCAAGTCTGCCGGACGTCCCTCCTTCCTCAGCAGACAGAGTCTACCCCTCTTCCACTGCCTAGGGAATTCCCCCCTCTCGAGACAGAGACTGTACGTCTCGCGGAGGAACTCACCTAGGTGCTCCTGGGCAATGGGGATGACTCTGCCCGGGACTCCGTCCGGGCCTGGCGCCTTCCGCTGGCCTTTGAGGCGGTCCGTGACCATCTCCACCTCCTCCGTGGTCACCGGCTGGTATCCTGGCGGCTGCTCGCGAGGGATGGGTGGGAGGACCATCCTGGGCGGGAGGATCGGCGACGTGTCGGGGAAGAGGCCCGACACCACCCTGGCCAGAAGCTCTGGCTCCAGCGTTTCCGTCGCCGGAGCCTGGCTCTTCAGCTTCTTCCTGACCATCCGGTAGGGGCGGCCCCACGGGTCCCTGTCGAGAGTCGACAGGAACTCGCTCCAGGCCGCGTCCTTCGCCTGTCGTATGGCCAGGTTGAGCCGCTTCTTGGCCTCCCTGTAGGTGGTGGTCAGGGCTTCCTCCTCGCCCTCCACCCTCCTCCGTCGCCGACGGCACCTCTGCAACGCCCTCCGTGCCCGAACGCAGGCTGACCTGAGCGACGCGACTTGGTCAGACCACCAGTATACGGCGGTCTTGTCGGGTCGCCCAGTCACCTTCGGCATGGAGGCGTTGCAGATTGCCGTGAAGGCCTCCCTTAGCCTCCCCACCCGCTCCTCGACCGTCCATCCCTCGCGCTCCTCGTCCTGCAGCCGCCAGGCCTCCACCACCGCCGCCTCCTCCGCCAGATCCCTGTTTAGCCTGGCGAGGGCCCATCTGGGGAAACATGACTGTGTTCCCCCTGGGCGCCCGCCAGATCCACCCCTCAGGTCGGCTTCATACCTGATATAGGGGTGGTCGGACAGGGACTCCTCCTCCGATAGGACGCGCCATCCGGAGATCTTGGGTGATAGCGACGGGGTCGCCAGGGTGACATCCACGCGGGAGCCCCCGCTGCCCCTGACGCAGGTGAAGGCGGTGCCCCTATTTAGCACCGCCAGTCCCGTCGCTATCACCCAGTTCGCCACCACCACCCCCTTTGGATCGTTCGAGGGGTGGCCCCACGCCTGGTGTTTCGCGTTAAGGTCGCCCCCGAATAGGATCTTTCGGGGGGCCAGTCTCCGGATGACGCGTCCCATCCCATCAACCCACCGTTGGAGCTCGGTGAGGGCACGATTAGGCGAAAAGTACGCCCCCACCACGGTGATGTCCCCCCAACTGACGGCCACATACCCCGGCCCCCTCTCAATGAGCGAGAGGGGAGGGGAGCTGACCGCAGTTGTGGGGACGACTATCGCCACCGTCTCATCTGGCGATGAAGCCCAATTGTCCCTCTGAGGGCAACAATAGGGCTCCGAGACGATGGCTAGGTCGATGGTCCACTCCGCCAGGTGCTGCATGAGGAGGTCCTGCGCACCTGTGGAGTGGTTGACGTTCGCCTGTAGTAATCTGTATTGGCCCTGGGGCATTATTGGGCCAATACAGATACTACCTCCATGGCCGTCTGGGCCTGCGCCGGTCGCGCCCCAAAGGTTTTGGGGAGAGGCCTTCCCTTAACCGCCGGGGCCTTGCAAGCCTTGCCCCCCATTACGTGGTCATGGGGGCGTTTCAACGACCGGCAGAGCGCGCATTTCGGGTCCGCCTCGCAGTCCCTTGATTTGTGCCCGGCCACGCCGCACCTATAGCACAGGGTGCTGCGATCAACACTGGCCGGGCAGAGCGCCCCGGTGTGTCCGGGCTGAAGGCACCGGAAGCACCTCATGACGCGGGCCTCCAGCACCCTTATTGAGGCGACCGTCCACCCCACGCGGATCTTCCCCTCTTGGCCCAGTTTTTTGGCGGCCTCCACGGGGCATTTGACCAATGCGGCGCCCAGGCCGCCGGGGCCCCTTCTAATTTCGCCCACCCGTACCTGGTCGGGCGGACATTCTCCTACGGTGGCGAGCGCCGCCTGAAGTTCCCTGGGCCCCGTTGAGTCGTCGAGGCCCACAACCCGTAGGTCCGCTGTTTTAGTGGGCCTTGAGACCGCCGCTACATCCCCGAGGATCTCCTTCAATTTCGCGGCGAGGCCGTCCGCCTTTGCCCCGCTGCCCTCTCCGCCGACCTCAATCAGCCTCGCCCCCGATTGCGTGACTTTGATCCTCACGTCTGAGATCCCCAACTCCCGGAGCCTGACCTCTCTCTTCGCCCGGTTGATTACCTCGGCGTATGAGGCCCCCTTTTTTGCAGCCTCCTCGGGGATACTGAGGACGACCGCTGCCGTTTTGGGGGCCACCAGTTTCGGGACCGCCGGTCTACTTTGGGCCGGTTTTGGCCCCGGTTTGCCCCCCGCAGGCTGGCCCGCCGCCTTTTTCGGTTTAGGGGCGGCCTTCTTCTTGACGGCCTCCGACCAGGGTGTTTGCTCCGCCCGTGCCGGAGCCGCCGTCGTCCCGGCTGTTGATGGGCGGTCCGCAGCCTCCCTTGCCTCTCTCCCCGCCATTGTGCGGGGGACAGCCCTTTTCTTGTCGGCTGCCAGCGGAGGCCGGTGGCTTTTCTCCTGCAGGAGCCGCCCATCTCTTTCGAGGCCTTCCACTCGGGCGTTTACGAGGGACCTAACCGCCTCCAGGGTGCTCTGCCTGAATTCGTCCATCAGGTCGACCATCTCCTCCCTGGTTAACGGCTGGCCCGTGCTCCTCCTTACGGCCTGCGCCTCTGATCTGCGCGCCGCTGCCGCCGCTTTGCAGGACTCGTCCATTTTTGCACGAAGAGCCTTATTCTCTTCGTACACCTTGGCTAGTTCTGCCCGAAGCTTTTCTGTGACCTGGCGGTACTTCCTGGGTTCCGCCTCCTTGCAGGGAACCTTTTTCACGCCCTTCTTCCTCTCCAGCTCATCGGCGACATTGCCCAGCTTTTTTACGGCCAGCTCCACCATTCGCCGGTCTGCCGAGTCCAGGCGATCCACCACCCCTTCCAGGACCGTCCTGACCACCTCCTGCTGCTCGCGCAGCTCTTCTATTATTTCGGCCGATGCTGGTTCCGGACGATCCGGGACTTCATCCTCCGACGCCGATGTCGTGGAAGCATCCTTATAGAAGATGTTCCTCGGCTTCCTCAATAATTTTGCGGACTTTGGGGATCCGGTCTCGGCCACCTCCACGTCCAGCTCGTCATCATATGAGGCATCCGAGCCCCTCCTAAGGTTTACCTTAAAATTTGTGCTGGCGCCGCTGGACAGCGGCTTGCCAGCTTTTGGGGCCTTGCCCCCCTTCACCGTGCGCTTTTTGGCGCCTCTCTTCACACCCTCATTCCCCGATCCGGAGCTTGAGGGCCCCCTTTCTCCCGAACTAGGCCGCTTTCGGCCAACACTACCGCTCCTGGAACCGGTGGGGGTCTTACCCCCTAGCGATTGGTCTCCTAAGAGACCAAAACGGTTCCCTGATGAAGCCATGGCTCAACCCCGGCGCCACTAGCGCCTAGGGAGAGCCACAAAACGTTAAAACACTCGCCGGACTTGGCAGAGTAGCCGCCTCGATTGAAGCGCACCTACCCGACCAAAACCCCCCAAAAGTCGAAAAGGGGGAGTACTCCCCCGAACGACTCGAACTACCCCCAAACTACCCCAAAGAACTTCGATTTCGCGAAGAAGACACAAAACCTAAGTTGACGCTGTTCGAAAGTTTGGCGAAAACCGCCAATCCGTCGAACAACGGCAAGGTAGAGGACTCCCCCGGCCTCTCCCACCTGGTTCCTACCAGGGAGGTGCTCGCCCTGAAAAGGGCGGAGACCGATCCGGCAGAAAGGCGCGCACAGCTATCTCGAAAACCGAGATAGGGGTGCCCGACACTTTGCTACCTGGACGATCTTCTAACAACTCACCGGCAAATTACCCTCAAATGTATGCAATAAAAAAAGAAAAAGTTGATGTTGGAAAAATTTCGAAAAATTTCGATAACTTCCCAAACACCAGGCCGATTTCAATTTTTATTGCACCAAAAGTTGCGTCGCACAAAACTCCAACTAACCTCCGAAAACAAACAAATTCGTCAAGAACTGACCCACCGAAAAACGTCAACCTAACCTAACCTAACCTAACCTAACCTAACCTAACCTAACCTAACCTAACCTAACCTAACCTAACCTAACCTAACCTAACCTAACCTAACCTAACCTAACCTAACCTAACCTAACCTAACCTAACCTAACCTAACCTAACCTAACCTAACCTAACCTAACCTAACCTAACCTAACCTAACCTAGCCTAACCTAACCTAACCTAACCTAACCTAACCTAACCTAACCTAACCTAACCTAACCTAACCTAACCTAACCTAACCTAACCTAACCTAACCTAACCTAACCTAACCTAACCTAACCTAACCTAACCTAACCTAACCTAACCTAACCTAACCTAACCTAACCTAGCCTAACCTAACCTAACCTAACCTAACCTAACCTAACCTAACCTAACCTAACCTAACCTAACCTAACCTAACCTAACCTAACCTAACCTAACCTAACCTAACCTAACCTAACCTAACCTAACCTAACCTAACCTAACCTAACCTAACCTAACCTAACCTAACCTAACCTAACCTAACCTAACCTAACCTAACCTAACCTAACCTAACCTAACCTAACCTAACCTAACCTAACCTAACCTAACCTAACCTAACCTAACCTAACCTAACCTAACCTAACCTAACCTAACCTAACCTAACCTAACCTAACCTAACCTAACCTAACCTAACCTAACCTAACCTAACCTAACCTAACCTAACCTAACCTAACCTAACCTAAGCTAACCTAACCTAACCTAACCTAACCTAACCTAACCTAACCTAACCTAACCTAACCTAACCTAACCTAACCTAACCTAACCTAACCTAACCTAACCTAACCTAACCTAACCTAACCTAACCTAACCTAACCTAACCTAACCTAACCTAACCTAACCTAACCTAACCTAACCTAACCTAACCTAACCTAACCTAACCTAACCTAACCTAACCTAACCTAACCTAACCTAACCTAACCTAACCTAACCTAACCTAACCTAACCTAACCTAACCTAACCTAACCTAACCTAACCTAACCTAACCTAACCTAACCTAACCTAACCTAACCTAACCTAACCTAACCTAACCTAACCTAACCTAACCTAACCTAACCTAACCTAACCTAACCTAACCTAACCTAACCTAACCTAACCTAACCTAACCTAACCTAACCTAACCTAACCTAACCTAACCTAACCTAACCTAACCTAACCTAACCTAACCTAACCTAACCCGAGTTGCGCCGCATCCGTAACCCCGAGCGTCACGTTTTTACGTCGCTCCGCGCTCGAAAAATAGCAAAAAAGGGTAAAAGTAGCCCGATCTCGCTGTGCGATACACCATTAGACGCGTCTTAGTGAGTGCTGTGCTTCAGTGAAAGTTTGGTGGCGATCAGTGAAGGTTTGAGGGAGTTACACCCGAAAAACCTCAAAAACGACAAATTTTACACCTTTGGGCGGATACGCTGCCCAAACGAGATCGACGACCACCGGCTTTTGAAGTGCCAAAAGAAGCGGATTGACAACCCCTACATCGGACAAAAATTCCGGAATTTTTCGACCCGGAATTCAGGTCGAAACAAGCAATTAATCAAAAACCACGTGGCACGTGGTCAGTGTTCCCGTGGGACGAGCGGGACCATACTGCCACGTCGTTGGAGAGCTTCTTACGGCGAGTCATCGGCTGCTTCAAGAACCAAAAACGGACCACACAAACCGGAGATATCAAGGTTTTTGCTGATCATATTAACCTAGAAACTTTAAGGCTTTATTTCAAAAAATTGACAGTGGCAACCCCCAAATTCAAAAATTTAGTTTAGTAGTATATGTTATCTTGTTCAATATAGTAAAATTTTAGAATTTAATATAGAATAGTTTCCGAGATATTGACCCCTTTAGTGAAACGGACCCACGGGGACGAACCTTCAGGACTCAAAATCTCGAAACCTAAGGGGGCCCACCCTTATTTCATAGTGTTATTGGATACAAATTGCAACCACAGGAGCTGTTTTTAAAAAATTTTCGACAAGCAATAGAGTATTTAACCACTAGAGAGATTACAAACTTAATTTCCCAAAGCAGCTCCTTTGACATAAGTTGGTAAACTAAAATAATTATAACATAAGTGTGCAAAAAATCCAAAATTGTAATAGTAGATAACTAAAATAGATCACTATCGACCACAAAAGCCTTGACCCCCAAAAATTGAAAAGTGCCGAGCGCGAAGTGGTTACAAAATTAAAAATATAGCCCGAAAAACACTAATTAAGGTTGCCGGAGATCGCGGAGTGGAAATTGACTTCCTCAACTTCCCAAAAACTCGCTTTTTGGACACACCTTCGGAGGGGCACTGTCCCAAAAACAACCCCTACCGGAAAAATTTAAATTTAGACCGGATAGAATCAGAGTAATATTCACTAGCATTATTTCATTTAACAATAATTTTCGGGAACACATAGCGGTTCCACCCCCCAGTTTTTGAGCCCGAAAATCCGGGAGGGGATAAACCCTTCCTTCCCCTATAGGAACCCATTTTTATAAAAAGTCTTTGAGCACAAATTATCATAAAACAACCTCGTTTGCGGCTACCCCAACTCTTAATCAACCTTAAGCCACCCCTTAGCTTAGGGGCTGGTGGCGGCGGGTGGACTAAAATTATCCCAAGGGAAGCAGTAGTATCCAGGCTCTCCGCGGATCCTTGTTTGGTCCCACTGGAACCAATACAACGGGAGTTATTACGGAAAGTCTGGAAATCTAGATTAAGACCGACCGCAACATAACTTGGTAAAATAAATTATTGCGAAACATTAATACAGTCGTTAACTTGTTCCATAGTTTAACTTAAATGTTCCGTATTAACCCGTAAAATAATTATTGTTTCAGTTATAAGACACCAATTATCCATTAATGTTCCAACATTAATCACTTCACCAATTTAATTTAATCATATTAACATTAATTAACTTAAACATTTCAAATAAAAGTTTAACTTGTAAATCTTAAAAATTTTTAATAAATCTAAACATTTTAGCATCTGGGTGTTGAGGGTTCCGCGGCTGGGTGATAAGGGTACCCTTAAGAATATTTAAATTTGTAAATTTGGAAATTTTTTGTAAATCATTTTATTTTCGCATCCGTGAGGTACCTCACAACAAAATTGCTTGGGCGGTAAGAGTCCCCCCCAAAAAAGTTTTTGTAAATTTTTTGTAAATTTTTTGTAAATTTTTGTACTTTTTATATTTTTTTTTAAATTTGTCTGGGAGGTAGGGGCACCTTACCACATCAGTGTCTGGGCGGTAAGGGACCCCCAAAAAATTTTTTTTTTGTAAATTTTTTTGTATTTTTTGTAACTTTATCCAATTCCATTTTGGTTCTAGCGTCTGGGAGGTAAGGGCACCTCATCCCCGAACCCCCCTGACCCCCCCCCT
The DNA here is from genome assembly GCA_927399485.1 of Calamotropha paludella. NCBI lineage: Eukaryota > Metazoa > Arthropoda > Insecta > Lepidoptera > Crambidae > Calamotropha > Calamotropha paludella. The sequence continues at coordinate 23,622,578 of OV656821.1, read as the reverse complement.
GACCCCCCTGACCCCCGACCCCTCCAACCGCATCCCCACGAAACCTTCCCCCCCCCCACCTCACCCCCCCGCACCCCCGGTACCTCACCCCCGAATTTTCAAGGGGCCATATCTCCGAAGATATTGGACATACAGGGGAGTGCGACCCCTCATTTCAAAGGGTTTTAAAAGGCGCACAAAACTGCCCCAAGCGATTTTGGATTTTTCCAAAAATATTTTTGCAAAAAATTTTTTGGTCCCAAAAATTACCAAATAATTCACTCAGTTAGACCCATCCAACAGCGGCGGCGCAACTAGCCTACAAACTGACGGAACGAACAAAAAACTGACGCATACTAACGGAAAAATTTTCCTTTTTCCAAAAGTGACATATATGTGCACTTCTCTCTTGAGAGCGCACATTAGTTTTAGTTCTAAGACCTACCTGAGCGGTAAGTGTGGACAACATTCACTTAGAGTAAATAAAAAATTTTTACCACTTACCATCTTAACATTAGACGAAGCTGCTCCCCACACCCCGCCTAGTAGAACCGCACCTGGGAATAAAAATAAAATATTAACACACAAATACTAAAACACGATACACATACACATACAGCCACAACAACACACACACCAAACCATAAATACTACACAATACAACCACACATCACTCTAACACACATACACAGTTCACAGCACACACACAAACACACATTAAAAACTACATAACACTACCATACACTACTCAAATACATACATACATATCACAACACACGCGCAAACCTACACAAACACAACAAAATGTATCGCACTCCAGCGGCAGGCCGTAGTACGGCAAAGGAATCGAATCCTGGCTCGCCCGAAGCTTCATCTCCGACCCAGGACCCCGGACTAACCTTTATAAGGAGACCGGGAAGAAAGCGGAGATCTCTGGATATTCGAGAAAAATACGACAGGGATCCCACAACCAGCCAAAAGGAACATATAGGAGACTTACTGCAGCAATTGATGGGGAATATGGAAGGTATTCCAGAAAAGCTGAAACTGTGCCCACAAATGAAGAAAGAGCCGAAACAATGGCTGGAGGCAACCGCGGACACTAGCCTAAAAATACTGTTTCAGCTGGGTAAAATAGTCAAAGAGCTCCAAGAACAGATAGACAAGACTAAAACCAAAGAGAGCGTGGAACGATCATTTACAACCATGGAAGCATACATCGACGAAAAGACCCAACATCTCGAAACAGCCATGACAAAAATGCTGGAGACAAGAGTAACTCTATTCCAAACCCTAGTTACTGGGCTAACAAAAGTAACACATGACACCAATAAAATAACGGATATGGCATACAGGTCCATGGAAGAACGATACGATGTATTGAACAAGGAAATTGAAGAACTTAACAGGAAGCAGGACATGAACACAAGCATACTGGAAAGAATACCTCTCCAAGAAGAAATGCCGCACCAGGACGGGGCTGAACAGAAGAGCGAGATATTAGACCAACTCAAGGCTAATAAAGAACTGGCAAAGGAGTCGACGATTCGACAGAAAGTAATCCTCCAAAAAGTCGACCACGTCCTGGCATGGCAAAAAGAAAACCCTAACATAACTGAGGAAATTGATAAAGTCGCAAAAATGACTACGGAAACAAGAGACGCCGTACGCACCATGGCGACTAAAACCAAAGAACCCACCCCGAGGTCGGTGCGGGCGGACCAGGCTTACCGTTCCGCCCGCCCCGACCCGGGAAGGGGACCCCCAGCGCTATTCTCCATCGCGATTTCGTCAAAAGAAATCATTGATACAGCGGATGATGTCAAAAGAAAGGCACAGAGCATATTAGACGCGAAGGGATCAGGCCTGAAAGTCGACAGGGTGCGGAAGGCTAAAAACCAGAAGGTAATAATTAGCTGCAGTACAAGGGAACAAATGGAGGGAATAAAGAACAAACTACTGACTAAAGGAAAAGGACTAGAAGTGGCGGAAATTAAAAATAAAGACCCGCTTGTTCTGATGAAGGACGTGCTGGCTGAAAATACAGACCAAGAAATAATTGACGCTATACATCAACAAAACAGCGAACTATTTGAAGATGCCACAGAAATAGAAAGAGAAGTTGCCATCAAATACAGGAGGCGCACGAGAGACCCCAATTCCTCCCACGTGGTTTTACAGGTGAAGCCGAAAATATGGAGAAGGATGACGGAGGCTGGTTACCTCTTCCTCGACCTACAAAGGGTCAGGGTGGAGGACCAGTCACCACTCATCCAATGTACCCGGTGCCTCGCCTTTGGCCACGGCCGTAAATTTTGCACAGAGAGTGTGGACAGTTGCAGTCACTGCGGGGGCCCCCATCTGCGCACAAAATGTGCGAACAGATTGGCAGGCACTGAACCGGAGTGCCGCAACTGTGCGCACTCCAAGATGCAGGAAACAGGCCACGATGCCTTTAGCCACGAATGTCCAACAAGGAGGAAGTGGGACTTCCTCGCGCGCTCAACTACAGCATACAATTAACGCCAGGTTACTACACAAACTACACCCACACACTACATACTACAATAATAATACATACCATAAACACCACAATCCATATCCAATCAAATACAAACTCGACAAATCAACCGCGCAGAGGGAGAATATCCTGACGATACGAACCCACTCGCGGGAGAGCCAGGAACCAAAACTAAAATTAAAATGGTATTTGATGACCAAATACCAACTTAATTTAATGTAGAATCCAACATAAAACAAGAGCAAAAGAAGGTAGACACAATATATATACAAGATATATATATAAAGTAGCCACACAAGGAACGGAAACTGAAAATAGGGAAACCAATATAAACAAAACTACGGAATAGGTAAAACAATAGTATCAAACATAAGTTGTAGTAAATATAGGGTGAAGTGAAAAGTAAGGCAAATATAGAAGTAGTCAAAACTGGGCAACATGGCTCAAAACAGTAGAAAATAAATTATCAGTATGTTAAGAAAGCCACAACTGCCTCAAATTAGACAAAACAAAATGTACCGTAGAATAAGATAACAAAGCACGAAAACAGTCAATTACAATTAATAGTCATAAGAATATAAAATAGCAATAAGAATATGTTGTAAGAATAGAAATAAGGAAGTCATAAATAGACAAGTAGAGAAGATCAACAAGATGTAAAATTATTAGAGTAAGCTAAAAACTATGTAAAACCAGAAAAGGAGAAGGTAGTAGAACAACACTGTAAGCATAGCATAAGCAGAATACGAAAAGTAAATAATTATATAAAGCCAACAAAAGCAATGTGAGTTCATGCGTAACACATATTGGAAAATATAATGAATGTAATAGTAGGAATAAGAAGAAATAAATAGCATTAAATTAAGAACATAAATGTAAGTAACAGTAATATGCCAGGACATGATTACAATATGATGTAAAACTAGTTAAAATTTAACAAAAGTACAATAATGATGTAAAGTAAGACATTAAGTTAAGTAAACAATGTAATAAAAACAGAAAAATAAAATAGTATAAGAATACAAGTACAAAATGTAATAGACAAGAATAAAATTGTAAAAATGTACTAAACTAGTAACATGATGTAACTAATAGTAGAAAAAGGAAGCAAGAAAAGTAACAAAAACTACATGTAGATATGTAAGCCAAAACCGTTAAAGATAGTTAAAATTGAGAAATGACAATAAGTATGTAAAATAAGATGTAAAAGAAAGTTAATAATTAAATAAGAAAATAGCATAAAATAGCATAAGAAAATAAGAACAAAATGTAATAGATAAGAGCATAATTGTAAAAACAAAAGCTGAAAAAGTGTAAAGATTATTTACCCAGTTGTAAATAAAGGCTACAAAAATAAAATAGAATAGGCGGGGTGCACCCCCCCGTTATAGTATGAAAGACGAAGAATGAACTAGGTATGCGGTATGGAAGTACGAGAAGTAGTAACAGTGAGAACTAGATTGAAAGAGAAAATTAGCTGAGCAACGTCTCTGATTATGTTAGAGGAGCAGTGAATAAAAAAAAAAAAAAAAAAAAAAAAAAAAAAAAAAAAAAAAAAAAAAAACCTAACCTAACCTAACCTAACCTAACCTAACCTAACCTAACCTAACCTAACCTAACCTAACCTAACCTAACCTAACCTAACCTAACCTAACCTAACCTAACCTAACCTAACCTAACCTAACCTAACCTAACCTAACCTAACCTAACCTAACCTAACCTAACCTAACCTAACCTAACCTAACCTAACCTAACCTAACCTAACCTAACCTAACCTAACCTAACCTAACCTAACCTAACCTAACCTAACCTAACCTAACCTAACCTAACCTAACCTAACCTAACCTAACCTAACCTAACCTAACCTAACCTAACCTAACCTAACCTAACCTAACCTAACCTAACCTAACCTAACCTAACCTAACCTAACCTAACCTAACCTAACCTAACCTAACCTAACCTAACCTAACCTAACCTAACCTAACCTAACCTAACCTAACCTAACCTAACCTAACCTAACCTAACCTAACCTAACCTAACCTAACCTAACCTAACCTAACCTAACCTAACCTAACCTAACCTAACCTAACCTAACCTAACCTAACCTAACCTAACCTATCCTAACCTAACCTAACCTAACCTAACCTAACCTAACCTAACCTAACCTAACCTAACCTAACCTAACCTAACCTAACCTAACCTAACCTAACCTAACCTAACCTAACCTAACCTAACCTAACCTAACCTAACCTAACCTAACCTAACCTAACCTAACCTAACCTAACCTAACCTAACCTAACCTAACCTAACCTAACCTAACCTAACCTAACCTAACCTAACCTAACCTAACCTAACCTAACCTAACCTAACCTAACCTAACCTAACCTAACCTAACCTAACCTAACCTAACCTAACCTAACCTAACCTAACCTAACCTAACCTAACCTAACCTAACCAACCGCTTCTTTTGAAACGCTTAGACTACACCTATCGTTCTCAAAATAAACTTACTCCTAAAACTTTACGACCCCTACCTCATACCATCGACCCAAGGGGTCCCCCTTTAATAGTTTTCGAATTAAAAAACATCGAAAATTTCCGAAAATTTCACCAAGTCAATAAGTCTAACTCAAGACTTAGTCGTGTGAGCGTTGAAGTCTTTTCTATGAAACCTCCCGACCCTAGGTAGACTTTTTGACCAAAATCAACCGACCACTAAACTTTGTAAAATTCATAAAAAATTCAAATCTCAACCGATTTTCTTCCTGCTACCCATTGTAGTTAACAGAGCCCCTAAGGCATCTTTTGAGTATTTTTAATTAAAAATCCATCCACATTTTCCGCTAAAATAAGCTTTTTCCCGTAAAACTTGCAAAAATACTCAAATTTTTCACACATTTTCGCACACAACTTTTTTCCGTTTCAATCAATTTTCCTTTCTTTTGTTCCTTTTTGTAGACCTCACTGAGGCACAACTTTAATCCCAATAACTTTTTTCCGTAACTTTCATAGTTTCGGAGAAATAAATTCCTAAAAATCACCAAATTTCGACCCTTTTTTCACCAAATTTCAAACCCTTATTTCTCAAAAAGTATAATAGTTAGGAATTTTCTCTTTGGATAGTGACAATCTACTCCCCGAGCTCTACCAAATATTGTTGCACCAAAACAATACACCCAAAAACCAATTTTTTCCAAACCAACTTAACTTCCAATTTTTACGTCATTTTCCGACATTGCGTAAAATCGCAACCTTCAACTTTTTTCAAAATTTTCTTCAGTAATTCTGTTAAACTCGCCGAACCCAACCTTATAAACCTCTTTCGAAGCAAATCGGATCATAACTCGATTTACTGGAAATTTTCTAAATTCTCCAAACTTTAAAAATTTCAACTTCGATTAAAAATCGAATTGACCACTTTTAGATTACTTTTTTGGACTAAAACATAGATCTCAACACTGCGCATCCAACTAACTAATAAAAACAGGTTAGGTTACAGCGCCTTCTATTTTTAACGCCGTTTCAAATTTTTAATTTTTCACATACATTTTCTTTTTTACATAAAAAATCATCTATTAACTTTTTAACTTGCCTAATACAACAAATAAATTACAAATAATTAAATCCAACTTGTGTGCATAAATAACACACAAAAACATCAATAAAACTAACATAAACAACATTTTATGTCAAAAAGACTTAGCTTTAAATTAGATTATCCGCCACCTTCCTCCCCTACCATGAGGAAGATAACCACGCGCTCCGGCGCAAAAGCTAAGAAGAAATCCGAATCACCGCAACCTTCTACCTCAAAAATTAAAACCACAAAAACCAAAACTCCTAAAACCCAAAATCCTGATGACTCTTACGACGAAGAAACCTGTTCCTCGGAATCTTCACATACCATCACTCCGAACCCATCTTTAAAATCTGGTAATACAATCGCAGATGAGTATCTCGAAGATGAGTACTTACCTGACGACATGATCCTTGGAATAGAGGAAACTGAAATTGAAACCGATTATCAAACCAGCATAAACATAATGGTAATTAACCAATCCGCAGCCGAAATACTAAATACCATAAAATCTGTTGAAGACCTAGAAAACGAACACATAACCACCAAAATAAGAATGCTAGCAAACAGAATCCTTGACGCAACATCCCATAACACCACCCAAATTGAAAAACCCCCTACCCCCCAACCTTCCAAACACGTATGCAACATTGACTACAATAAAATTAAACTCCTCATCAAGGAAACAATAAATGAAGAATTACACCCCAAACAAATTCCACCACCAATTAGTAAACCAACCTACGCAACAGCTACTAAAACTCACATAACAACCCCGGACATCAAAACCTCAAAACCCGAATTAAAAACCAGCAAACCTGCCATAATAGTTACTGTACCAACTGCCAAAACCCGACAAGAAGCCACAACTAAGTGGCAACAAAGCTTTTCTTTTAAAGATGTCCCGTACGCCCCCACAAAGTTTCAACCCATATCATCTAATAAGGTCAAAGTCATTTTTGAGAATAATGCACAATGCAATGAGACTCTGGACAAGCTAAAAACAAACAACAACGTTACTGCAGAAAAGGCTCGCTTACTGCAACCAATGTTTGTAATCAAAGGCGTACCCACCGAAATCAAGTTTGAAGACCTAAAACAATATATCACTTCACAAAATACACCAATTCAAACAGCTTTAAACAACCCAAACTCAGAACTTACAGCCTGTCTCGCCAAACGCAACAAAAACCCAAACCTCTACAACGCAATCTTCCGCGCAACACCTGATGTGTGGAAGAGCGCAATTACACTAGACAGAATCAACATAGACCACCGCCGCATCCACATATCAGAACACGCCCCCCTCCTGCAGTGCTTTAAATGCCAGAAGTTCGGTCATACTGGTAAGCACTGCAGCAACAATGAAACATACTGTAGCCACTGCTCAGAAAACAACCACACCTACAAAGACTGTCCACAAAAAACAAATGCAGAAGCAGCCGCCTGCATTAACTGCTCCACCAGCAACAAAAATAAGGAGCACAAAACATGCACCAAACACTCATCCACGTCAAATTTATGTCCTATAAGAAATGGATATCTGTCCAAATTAGCAGACAGAATCGATTATGGAATAAATTAACTTATAAAACGTAAAAACAATCACAATATCTTACAAAAATCACACAACAAATACAAAATTAAACACTAAAAAACATATGAAAATCCAATAAAACATAATCTTCTCATCCGAAACCATTACAGCATAACAAAAATATGCAAACCAACACAAATCAAATACAAATAGTGACAGCCTAAGTAAATAAATACGGTGAAACTCGCCCGTACACCGTTAGCGGGGGGTAATCCGTAACCTAAACGGATATTAAAAAAAAAAAAAAAAAAAAAAAAAAAAACCTAACCTAACCTAACCCAACCCAACCTAACCTAACCTAACCTAACCTAACCTAACCTAACCTAACCTAACCTAACCTAACCTAACCTAACCTAACCTAACCTAACCTAACCTAACCTAACCTAACCTAACCTAACCTAACCTAACCTAACCTAACCTAACCTAACCTAACCTAACCTAACCTAACCTAACCTAACCTAACCTAACCTAACCTAACCTAACCTAACCTAACCTAACCTAACCTAACCTAACCTTTTTTTTTTTTTTTTTTTTTTTTTTTTTTTTTTTGTTTTCGTAGAAAATGGCATTAGGCATTCACACCGTGTCGGGAGAACACGGTGGATATGTGGGACTCTCCTCCATGCCCCTACCCGGCCGAGTGCCCGGTAAAGGCTTGGAGGCCTACCCACTAAAAACTACGGCGTCCCAATACACAGTGGTGCGGGTCGCGGGGTCCCTTGTCGGACTCGACCGCGGCCCGGACCAGTGTGGGTCCGCGCTCGTGGGCGGACCTCGCCTATGCTCCGTGAGGGACGGAGCAACGGGGTGAACCGTGACGCCCTGAACACCCCGCACGCCTGAGGGCCAAGTGCAATGCGACTGCCGGTCTCCCGCTCCGACAGCCGCTGGCCCCCTTTCGGTGAGGAAAGGAATAAACCACACCCCTCGACCGACCCCGACCCACACAGGACGAGACTCCCGCGCCCGCGATGATCACCCAAGAACAAGTCTCAAGAACAAGTTCCCGGGCGCCACCGCAGGCGGCGCGGTTGCCCCGCCCAGTGCAGGCCGGAGGCGGCCGAGGTGTGCTAACGGCCTTCCCCCCCCCCACCTCATCGGAATGTGCGTCCGCGGAAGTCCCCCGGAAACAAAAGTTCCCGGAGGGCTTCCGCGGTCGCCATCCCATCGGACCCCCTCTCGGCCACGCCGGGCGATAACGGAGAAAACTCCGGTATCACCCGTAGTTTCCGAGTGAGGCTCCTACCCTCGGGGAAGCCGTTCCCGAGGGTCCTCCTCAAGCGCATTCCGCTCGCGAGGCATTCATCCCGCGAGCCTGCGCTACTGGCCTCTTGACCCAAAGCCCTTCCCAGCGGGGAAGGGTGGGAAGAGACCCTCTCCCCCTTCGTGCGTTTTCACGTGGGGGGTGGACACCCAGGCAGAATGGGTGCCCCTTCCGCCATTTGGGGCGTCTCTAGAGGAGAAGCGGAGCTCCATCCTCTAGATGGGGATGCGGGTGGCATAACGCCGCCACCTTCTCCCCCGACGCCTGCGCCTTATGAGAGAGGAGTCTAAGTCCTCCTCCCTCCTCCTTTCGGCGGCCTCCTTCTGCGAGAGGACGTCCTCGCAGAAGGTGGCCACCCCCTCCCAGGACCCGTCGCTCGTCACCATAGCTCGCGCCACGGCGGCGAGCGAGAGGTCACTCCCAATCGTCGCGACAAGATTGCCGCGCTGAGGAGACCACGCCGGACACACCTCAAGGGTGTGCTGGGCAGTGTCCTCCGCAGCGCCGCAATGATGGCACGACGGGGTCGGCTCCCTTCGAATCCGGTGCAGGTATTTACCGAAGCACCCGTGCCCGGTAAAGACCTGCGCCAGCCTGAAGGTCACCGACCCTTGGCGCCGAGCGCACCACTCCCGAAGCACCGGTCTCAGTGCCTCGAGGGTGCGCTTCCCGAATGGCGGGTCGATGAGAGACTCCTCCCACTCCCTCATCAGCCGTTCTTCGGCATCCCTCCTAGCTCGCCGGGCCTCCTCGGGTGCGGGCCTATCTCCACGCACCCGGGCCTCCACCTTTCGCAGATACACCTCCCGTAGGACACGTGCCTCCAGTTCCCACGGTGGTGTACCTGCGAGCGCGCAAGCCGCCGATCGCGACACCGTCCTGTACCCTCGTACAAGGCGGGTCGCAATCACCCTTTGGGACCGCCGGAGATCTGCCATCCCTTTGGTCCCTGCGGCTTCTGCCCACACCGGGGCCCCATAGAGGGCCATACTGCGGATCACCCCTGCGTACAGTCGGCGGCACGTGGTGCCTGGGCCGCCGACGTTCGGCAGGAGCTTTCCTAAGGCCAGGGAGGCCTTCACCAACCTGGGGGCTAGCTGCTTGAAGTGCTCGCTGAAATCCCAGCGAGCGTCCAGCAGCAGCCCCAGGTACTTGATGTGGCGAAGCACTGGAAGCCTCACCCCATCAAGCACGACCTCCCTAGCCCTCACCGGTGGGGCTCTCCTCGGGCCATGGAAGAAGATGCACTCGGTTTTATCCACCGAGACATCCAGTCCCATGGCCCGGATGCGCGCTATGGCCACCTCCGCCACCTCCTTGGCCCGGCGACGCGCCTCGAGGTAAGTCGTCCCCCTCGCGGCGATAAGTGTGTCGTCAGCGTAACACACTATCGCCGCGCGGGGGAGGATCGTCCCCCTGAGGAGCCAGTCGTACCCCATGTTCCACAGGAGCGGACCCAGAACCGCTCCCTGTGGAACACCGCACGACATGCTCCTCTCCACCAGCTCCCCATTCGAGTCAGCGTACAGCACCACCCTATCCTGCAGGTAGTGCTCCACGATGACCCGGAGATAGGGGGGAAGCTGGTGGAACCTCAAGGCGTCCCTGATCACCTCATACGGCAGGGAGTTGAATGCGTTGCGGATGTCTAATGACACCGCAAACACTCCCTGCCCCAGCCGTTCTGCTGTGTCGATGACATCCCTCAGGGCTAGGATGGCATCGACCGTGGACCGCCCGCGCCTGAACCCGAACTGTCGCTCCGATAAGTTCGGGCCCAGGCCCTCCTCGAGGTGCTGCACGATGCGCTCGGCAATGATGCGCTCCAAACCCTTGCCGAGCACGTCGAGCAGCACCACCGGCCTGTAGGCGGAAGGCAAATCTGCCGGACGCCCCTCCTTCCTCAACAGGCAGAGTCGGCCCCTCTTCCACTGCCTAGGGAATTCCCCCCTCTCGAGACAGAGACTGTAAGTCTCGCGGAGGAACTCACCTAGGTGCTCGTGGGCAATGGGGATGACCCTGCCCGGGACTCCGTCCGGCCCTGGCGCCTTCCGCTGGCCTTTGAGGCGGTCCATGACCATCTCCACCTCCTCCGTGGTCACCGGCTGGTATCCTGGCGGCTGCTCGCGAGGGATGGGTGGGAGGACCATCCTGGGCGGGAGGATCGGCGACGTGTCGGGGAAGAGGCCCGACACCACCCTGGCCAGAAGCTCTGGCTCCAGCGTTTCCGTCGCCGGAGCCTGGCTCTTCAGCTTCTTCCTGACCATCCGGTAGGGGCGGCCCCACGGGTCCCTGTCGAGAGTCGACAGGAACTCGTTCCAGGCCGCGTCCTTCGCCTGTCGGATGGCCAGGTTGAGCCGCTTCTTGGCCTCCCTGTAGGTGGTGGTCAGGGCTTCCTCCTCGCCCTCCACCCTCCTCCGTCGCCGACGGCACCTCTGCAACGCCCTCCGTGCCCGAACGCAGGCTGTCCTGAGCGACGCGATTTGGTCAGACCACCAGTATACGGCGGTCTTATCGGGTCGCCCAGTCACCTTCGGCATGGAGGCGTTGCAGATTGCCGTGAAGGCCTCCCTTAGCCTCCCCACCCGCTCCTCGACCGTCCATCCCTCGCGCTCCTCGTCCTGCAGCCGCCAGGCTTCCACCACCGCCGCCTCCTCCGCCAGGTCCCTGTTTAGCCTGGCGAGGGCCCATCTGGGGAAACTTGACTGTGTTCCCCCTGGGCGCCCGCCAGATCCACCCCTCAGGTCGGCTTCATACCTGATGTAGGGGTGGTCGGACAGGGACTCCTCCTCCGATAGGACGCGCCATCCGGAGATCTTGGGTGATAGCGACGGGGTCGCCAGGGTGACATCCACGCGGGAGCCCCCGCTGCCCCTGACGCAGGTGAAGGCGGTGCCCCTATTTAGCACCGCCAGCCCCGCCGCTATCACCCAATTTGACACCACCACCCCCTTTTGATCGTTCGAGGGGTGGCCCCACGCTTGGTGCTTCGCGTTGAGGTCGCCCCCGAATAAGATCTTTCGGGGGGCCAGTCTCCGGATGACGCGTCCCAACCCATCGACCCACCGTTGGAGCTCGGTGAGGGCACGATTGGGCGAAAAATACGCCCCCACCACGGTGATGTCCCCCCAACTGACGGCTACATACCCCGACCCCCTCTCAATGAGCGAGAGGAGAGGGGAGCCGACCGCAGTTGTGGGGACGACTATCGCCACCGTCTCGTCGAGCGACGAAGCCCAATTGTCCCTCGAAGGGCAACAATAGGGCTCCGAGACGATGGCTAGGTCGATGTTCCACTCCGCCAGGTGCTGCATGAGGAGGTCCTGCGCACCTGTGGAGTGGTTGACGTTCGCCTGCAGTAACTTGAGTGGCCGAGACATTATTGGGCCGACTCAGTTGTCTCCATGGCCACCTGGGCCTTTTCCCGCCGCACCCCGAATGTCTTGGGAAGCGCCTTTCCCTTGACAGGCGGAGCCTTACACGCTTTGCCCCCCATGATGTGGTTGTGGGGGCGCTTCAGTGACCGGCAGAGGTGGCAACTTGGCTCCGCCTCGCAGTCTCGGGCCCTGTGTCCTGCAACGCCGCACCTGTAGCACAGGGCGCTGCGATCTATTGTCGCCGGGCAGAGCGCGCCTGTGTGCCCCGGCTGCAGGCACCTAAAACATCTAAGGGTGCGGGGCTCCAGCACCCTTACGGAGACGACCGTCCACCCCACCCGGATTTTGCCATCTTGGGCGAGCGCCTTGGCCGATTCTACTGGGCACCTGACGACGACCGTGCCTAGGCCGCCTGGGCCCTCCCTTATGTCGCCCACCTGGATCTGGTCGGGTGGGCATCCGGCTTTGCCGGCAAGAGCGGCCTGTAGCTCTGCCGACCCTGTGGAGTCATCGAGGCCCGAGACTCGCATGTCCGCCATTTTAGTGGGCCTCGATACCGCCGCCATGTCGCCGAGGACTTCCTTTAATTTGGCTGCGAGACCATCAGCTTTGGTCCCGCTGCCCTCCCCTCCCACCTCGATAAGGCGCTTCCCAGACTGGGTGATCTTGATTTTTACATCCGAGATCCCTAGTTCACCCAGTCTGACCTCCTTCTTCGCCTTTTCTATGGCCCCCGCGTACGACACCCCCTTTTTAGCGGCCTCCTCCGTAATGGTGAGGACTACGGCTGCTGTTTTGGGGGCCACTAACTTCGGCACCGCCGGTTTGGGTTGGGCCGGTTTTGGCCCCTGTCTCTTCGCCATCTGTTGCGTTGCCACCTTTGCGTGTTTGGCAGGGGCCTTCGTTCTGGCCACTGTTGCCCAAGATGTTTTTCCTTCGGCCTGTCTCTCCGCTGAGGGTTCCGCTGTTTCGAGCGCTTCTTGCCCCTCTCTGCCTCCCCGTGCCTCCCTCCCCGCCATTGTCCTGGGGACCGTCCTCTTTTTATCGGCCGCAAGCGGTGGCCGGTGGCTCCTTTCCTGGAGGAGGCGTCCGTCTTTTTCGAGCCCCTCCACTCGCGCATCGACTACCGACCTCACCGCAGCCAGTGTGTCGCGCCGGAACTCTTCTAAGAATTCGCCTAGGGTCTCCATAGTGAGTCCCTGGCCTACCCCCTGCTTCTCCATTGAGGACGCTGTTCTCCTCATCGCAGCAGCCTTCTTGGAGGTCTCTTCGAATTGGCGCCTGAGCGCCTTGTTCTCCTCTTTGAGACCTTCCATCTCTGCGCGGAGGCGGTCAAGTGCCTCCTTATACTTTCTGGCCTCATTTCCAGAATCGGGGGTCTTCTTTCCCCCTTTGGACCCGGGGGCCTTTTTTATGGTTTTCCCCCTCTGTTTCCCCTCCAGCTTGTTGGCGACCCCTCCAAGCTTCTTGACGGCCCCCTCGATACATCTTCGGTCCGCCGGGTCCATTTTGCCGGCCATCCCCAAGAGGACCGTCCGCACCACTTCCTGCTGCTCTCGCAGCTCCTCCACCATTTCTCCCTCTCCTTCGGACGTCGATGTTGAATCGTCCTTATAAAATATATTCCTGGGGTGTCTCAGCACCCTGGCGGACGTCGGACTCCCGGTTTCCGCCACGTCTATATCTAGTTCCTCCTCGTAGGAGGCATCCGAATCCCTAGAGATGTCCACCCTGTAATTAGTGCAAGTTCCGCTCGAGAGCGGCTTGCCGGCTTTGGGGGCCTTCCCCCCCTTCGCACTCCTTTTCTTTCCTCCTTTGGATACCCCCTCGCCACCCGAACCTGAGCTCGAGGGCCCTCTCTCCTCCGAACTCGGCCGCTTTCGGCACGCACTCCCGCTTCTGGAACCGGTGGGGGTCTCACCCCCTAGCGTTTGGTCTCCTAAGAGACCAAATCGGTTCCCTGTCGAAGCCATGGCTCAACCCCGGCGCCACTAGCGCCTAGGGAGAGCCAAAAACAAGAAAAAAACACCGCCGGACTTGGCAGAGTAGCCGCCTCGATTGAAGCGCACCTACCCGACCAAAACCCCCCAAAAGTCGAAAAGGGGGAGCACTCCCCCAAACGACACGAACTACCCCCAAACTTCCCCAAAAAACTACGATTTTCCGAAGAAAACACAAAACCTAAGTTGAACTTAGGTTTTGCCCTAACTCCCTAACCGCTTCAGAGGTGGCGCCAGCGAGACTTCGCGGCGAAATTAGCGGCACCAATGAAGCCCCCTACACTATCCGAGGACTAACTCCCCCACTCCAACTACGGAAAAATCGAGATTGCCCCTGGACGCTGTTCGAAAGTTTGGCGAAAACCGCCAATCCGTCGAACAACGACAAGGTGGAGGACTCCCCCGACCTCTCCCAGCTGGTTCCTACCCGGCAGGTGCTCGCCCTGAAAAGGGCGAAGACCAATCCAGAAGAAAGGCGCGCACAGCTATCTCGAAAACCGAGATAGGGGTGCCCGACACTTTGCTAACTAGACGATCTTCTAACACCTGTCTCTCAAAAATCGTCCAAATGTATGGAATAAAAAAGTAAAAAGTTGAGAGTGGGAAAATTTCGAAAAATTTCGATATCTTCCCAGACTCTGAAGCGATTTAAATTTTTATTCCACCAAAAGTTGCGTCTCACAAAACTCCACCTAGCTTCCGAAAACAAACCTAATCGTCAATAATTGACCCACCGAAAAACGTCAACCTAACCTAACCTAACCTAACCTAACCTAACCTAACCTAACCTAACCTAACCTAACCTAACCTAACCTAACCTAACCTAACCTAACCTAACCTAACCTAACCTAACCTAACCTAACCTAACCTAACCTAACCTAACCTAACCTAACCTAACCTAACCTAACCTAACCTAACCTAACCTAACCTAACCTAACCTAACCTAACCTAACCTAACCTAACCTAACCTAACCTAACCTAACCTAACCAAGCTTCTTTTGAAACGCTTAGACTACACCTATCGTTCTCAAAATAAACTTACCCCTAAAACTTTACGACCCCTACCTCATACCATCGACCCAAGGGGTCCCCCTTTAATAGTTTTCGAAATAAAAATCATCGAAAATTTCCGAAAATTTCACCAAGTCAATAAGTCTAACTCAACACTTAGTCGTGTGAGCGTTGAAGTCTTTTCTATGAAACCTCCCGACCCTAGGTAGACTTTTTGACCAAAATCACCCGACCACTTAACTTTGTAAAATTCATAAAAAATTCAAATCTCAACCGATTTTCTTCCTGCTACCGATTGTAGTTAACAGAGCCCCTAAGGCATCTTTTGAGTATTTTTAATTAAAAATCCATCCACAACTTTTGCTAAAATAAGCTTTTTTCCGTAAAACTTGCAAAAATACTCAAATTTTTCACACATTTTCGCATACAACTTTTTTCCGTTTCAACCAATTTTTCTTTCTATTGTTCCTTTTTGTAGACCTCACTGAGGCATAACTTTAATTCTAATAACTTTTTTCCGTAACCCTTATAGTTTCGGAGAAATAAATTCCTAAAAATCACCAATTTTAGACCCTTTTTTCACCAAAATTCAAACCCTTATTTCTCAAAAAGTATAATAGTTAGGAATTTTCTCTTTGGATAGTGACAATCTACTCCCCGAGCTCTACCAAATATTGTTGCACCAAAACAATACACCCAAAAACCAATTTTTTCCAAACCAACTTAACTTCAAATTTTTACGTCATTTTCCGACATTGCGTAAAATCGCAAACTTCAACTTTTTTCTAAATTTTCTTCAGTAATTCTGTTAAACTCGCCGAACCCAAACTTATAAATCTCTTTCGAAGCAAATCGGATCATAACTCGATTTACTGGAAATTTTCTAAATTCTCCAAACTTTAAAAATTTCAACTTCGATTAAAAATCGAATTGACCACTTTTAGATTACTTTTTTGGACTAAAACATAGATCTCAACACTGCGCATCCAACTAACTAATAAAAACCGGTTAGGTTACAGCGCCTTCTATTTTTAACGCCGTTTCAAATTTTTAATTTTTCACATACATTTTCTTTTTTACATAAAAAATCATCTATTAACTTTTTAACTTGCCTAATACAACAAATAAATTACAAATAATTAAATCCAACTTGTGTGTATAAACAACACACAAAAAACATCAATAAAACTAACATAAACAACATTTTATGTCCAAAAGATTTAGCTTTAAATTAGATTATCCGCCACCTTCCTCCCCTACCATGAGGAAGATAAACACGCGCTCCGGCGCAAAAACTAAGAAGAAGTCCGAATCACCGCAACCTTCTACCTCAAAATCTAAAACCACAAAAACCAAAACTCCTAAAACCCAAAATCCTGATGACTCTTACGACGAAGAAACCTGTTCCTCGGCATCTTCACATACCATCACTCCGAACCCATCTTTAAAATCCGGTAACACAATCGCAGATGAGTATCTCGAAGACGAGTACTTACCTGACGACATGATCCTTGGAATAGAGGAAACTGAAATTGAAACCGATTATCAAACCAGCATAAACATAATGGTGATTAACCAATCCGCAGCTGAAATACTTAATACCATAAAATCTGTTGAAGACCTAGAAAACGAACAAATAAACACTAAAATAAGAATGCTAGCAAACAGAATCCTTGACGCAACATCCCATAACACCACCCAAATTGAAAAACCTCCTACCCCCCAATCTTCTAAACACGTATGCAACATCGACTATAATAAAATAAAACTCCTCATCAAGGAAACCATTATCGAAGAACTACACCCCAAACAAATTACACCACCAACAAATAAACCAACCTACGCATCCGCCACCAAAACTAACACAATAACTCCGGACATTCCAAAACCCGAATTAAAAACTAGTAAACCAGCCATCATAGTAACAGTACCCACCGCCAAAACCAGACAAGAAGCCACAACAAAGTGGCAACAAAGTTTTTCTTTTAAAGATGTCCCATACGCCCCCACTAAGTTCCAACCCATATCAACAAACAAAGTAAAAGTAATTTTTGAGAACAATGCACAATGTAACGAAACTCTCGATAAACTCAAAACAAATAACAACGTTACTGCAGAAAAGGCTCGCTTACTGCAACCAATGTTTGTTATCAAAGGCGTACCTACCGAAATAAAGTTTGAAGATTTAAAACAATATGTCATCACACAAAATACACCAATCCAAACAGCTCTTAATAATCCCAATTCACAACTCACAGCCTGTCTTGCCAAACGCAATAAAAACCCAAATCTCTACAACGCAATCTTCCGCGCAACACCTGATGTGTGGAAGAGCGCAATCACACTAGAAAGAATCAACATAGACCACCGCCGCATCCACATATCAGAACACGCCCCTCTCCTGCAGTGCTTTAAATGCCAGAAGTTCGGTCATACTGGCAAGCACTGCAGCAACAATGAAACATACTGTAGCCACTGCTCAGAAAACAACCACACCTACAAAGACTGTCCACAAAAAACAAATGCAGAAGCAGCCACCTGCATAAACTGTACCACCAGCAACAAAAATAAGAAGCACAAAACATGCACCAAACACTCATCCACGTCAAATTTATGTCCTATAAGAAATGGATATCTGTCCAAATTAGCAGACAGAATCGATTATGGAATAAATTAACTTATAAAACTGAAAAACAATAACAATATCTTACAAAAATCAAATAACAAATACAAAATAAAACTCACTATAAAACACATAAATATCCAATAAAACTTAAACTTTCCATCCGAAATCATTCCAGCATAACAAAATATGCAAATTAACATAAAGAAAAAACCAATAGTGACAGCCTAAGTAAACAAATGCGGAGAAACTCGCCTGTATACCGCAAGCAGGGAGTAATCTGTAACCTAAACGGATATTAAAAAAAAAAAAAAAAAAAAAACCTAACCTAACCTAACCTAACCTAACCTAACCTAACCTAACCTAACCTAACCTAACCTAACCTAACCTAACCTAACCTAACCTAACCTAACCTAACCTAACCTAACCTAACCTAACCTAACCTAACCTAACCTAACCTAACCTAACCTTTTTTTTTTTTTTTTTTTTTTTTTTTTTTTTTTTTTTTTTTTTTTTTTTTTTTTTTTTTTTTTTTTTTTTTTTTTTTTTTTTTTTTTTTTTTTTAGAGACAGGAAATGCTCCTTATGCATACTCCGTCGCTGGGCAGGCGACGGAGTTATGTGGGGCTCGCCTTCGTGCACCCATCCGACGACACAGACAGGGAAGTCCGATGGGTGCTCGAAGGCATACCCACTAAAACCTGTCTGTGTGCCCTCTCCTACCGGTTGTGACGGTGTGGGCTCCTTGTTGGGATTCTACATCACACCGTCCCGGCCGGTCCGCTTTGGACCACTCCTAGCGATACTGAAGACGCCCGAGCACACGTGGGCGTCTTCTCAGTTGAACGAGGCTAGGCAAGGCGGGTGAAGGACTACCCTGTCCTCACCCGCTAGCCCCGTTAGGGAGGAAGAAGGCGGTTGAACCGCCGCCTACGACCTCCAGGTCGCCTGCGTCTGAGCAGGTCAGCGAAGGCATCGTCCTCTCGCTCCCGCTCTGCGGCCTCCTTCTGCGACATGACGTCTTCGCAGAAGGAGACCATTGCCTCCCATGCCCTGTCACTGTCTAGCATGGCCTTTACCACGCTGGGCAGGGAGAGGTCCATACCCACCTCGGCCGTTAGAGTGCGACGTTGACGGCTCCAGGCCACGCACACCTCTAGAGTGTGCTGCGCCGAGTCCTGTCTAGCGCCGCAGTCGTGGCATATCGGTGTTGCTTCCCTACCGATGCGGTGCAGGTAATCGCCAAAACAACCATGTCCGGTTAAGACCTGCACCAATCGATAAGTCAGCGAGCCATGTCGTCGCGCCACCCATTCGCGCAACACTGGACGTATCGCGTCCACAGTCCGGGTGCCATAACTCGGGGACTCTAGTTCCTCGATCCAGCGATCCATGACGGCTTCTTGTGCATCGCGCCTTACTTGTTCTACCTCCTCCAGGGTCAACCGTACCCCTCGTGCCCTAGCCTCCACCCTGTGCTGGTATACTTCAGCAAGCACCCCCGCCTCCAACTCCCAAGGAGGGGTACCTGCCAACACAAAGGCGGCTTCGCCGGCTACGGTACGGTAGCCTCTTATGGCTCTGATCGCCATGGTACGCTGAGGTTGCCGCAGGAGCGCTCGGTTCTTGGTCGTAAGAGCCTCGAGCCAGACTGGCGCCCCATACAATGCCATGCTACGAACCACCATAGCGTAGAGGCGGCGACAGCTTACGCTGGGTCCACCAATATTAGGTAGAAGGCGACCAAGCGCCAAAGCGGTGTCTACCAGTCGAGGAGCCAGCAGTTGGAAATGAGGCCCGAAGCTCCATCGATTGTCGAGAGTGAGCCCCAGGTATCGCATTTTTGGCTCTACTGGTATTGTGCATCCGTCCAAGGTGATCTGGGCGCCTTCAGGGGGCCCTCCTCGAGGCCTGTGAAAGAGGATAGCCTGCGTCTTGTTCAGTGCCACCTCCAGACCCAGCCGTCGGATCCTATCTACGACGAGTGACGTCGCGATTGTGGCTAGGCGTGCTACTTCGCTATATTTGCTTCCCTGGGCTGCGACAAGCGTATCGTCCGCGTAACAAATTACTTTGGTCTGGGGTGGCAGACTGCCTCTCAGCACCCAGTTGTATCCAATGTTCCACAGGAGTGGGCCAAGCACCGACCCCTGTGGAACGCCGCAGCTCATCTCACGACTGCTCATTGCTCCGTCAGGGCCTATAAATTTGACTCGCCGGTCTGCCAGATAATCCTCGATCACTTTCCGGAGGTAAAACGGCACTCGGTGGTATTTCAGGGACTCCATAATGCTTCCGAAGGGTATGGTGTTGAAAGCATTGGCGATGTCGAGAGACACCGCCAACACCTTATCGCCCTTTGCCATCGCCCTGCTGCAGAAATGTTTGAGTTCCTGGACTGCGTCTACTGTAGACCGCCCAGGGCGAAAGCCGAACTGGTGGTCGGATAAGTCGGGACCCATGGTCGACAAGTGCTGGACGATGCGGGTTGCGAGCACCCGTTCAAACAACTTGCCCGTTTCGTCAAGCAACACAATGGGTCGAAAGGCTGACGGAGAATCCGGTACACGCCCATCTTTCTGCAGCAAAACTAGTCTGCCCTCCTTCCATGTGGCTGGGAATTTTCCGGACTCTAGACAAGTTGTCATTAAGTCACGAAGGCGTTCCCCCAGGTGTTTGCTGGCTTCGACTAAGACGCAACCGGGAACGCCGTCAGGCCCGGGGGCCTTTTTCTTGGCACGAAGTCGGTCAACAGCCGCGTCTAATTCTTCCTCCGTGACAGGTGGGACAGTATCTGTCTCCTCTAGGTCTGGTGTTGGAGGGACCATTACCGGTGGTGAAAAAGCAGGTCTTCTCGGAAAGAGGGCCGACACTACGTCTTGCAACAGTTGCGGCTGGAAGCATTCTGTAGAAGGTGCAGGGTTCTTCATCTTGCTGCGGACCGTGAGGTAGGGTCGGCCCCAGGGGTCTCGATCTAGGTCCCGAAGGAACTCCTCCCTGGCTCTAGACTTCGCCTCCGTGATGGCCTTCTGAAGGGCTCTCTTTGCCTCTTTGTAAGCATTGTGTAAGAGGTCCTCCTCCGCATCTGTATGCCTACGACGACGACACCTTTTGTGGGCTCTGCGCGCACGGTTGCTGGATACCCGTAGAGCGGCGATTTCCGCTGACCACCAGTAGACCCCTTTCTTAGTCGGCGGCAAGCCTCGGGAACGAGGCATCGAGGCATCACATATAGCCGTCAGATCTTCCCTAAGTTTGTTGGCCCGTTCGTCTGTCGTTCCCCTTTCGTCTATGGCGGAGAATCCCCAGCTTGCTACAATGGCCGCCTCTTCCGCCATCTCCCGGTCGAAGTGGGTGAGAGCCCACCTTGGGAACCTTGACCCTCTCGGATGCACGCTTTGTGAGCTCCTTGCTGGCGCGGTGTTGGTATTGGAGACACCGAAGCTGATGTAAAGATGATCCGAGAGGGTCTCCACTTCCTCTAGTACACACCAACCTGATATGCGCGAGGCTAGGGCAGGAGTCGCGAACGTAACGTCCACGATGGACCCCCCCTCCCTCCTCACACATGTGAAGGCTGTACCCCTATTGACTACGCATAGTCCCATCGACGCCACCCAGCGTGCCACAATATCGCCACGATCGTCGTTGACTGGAGAGCCCCATGCTGCAGACTTTGCATTAAGATCCCCCATTATTACTACCTGCATGGGAGCGAGCCTCCCCACGACTAGACCGAGGAGGTTAACGTAAGCCTCCAGTTCGGGCACTCTTGTGTTTGGGGAGAAATATACTCCAACTATAGCTAGGTTTCCCCAGGTTGCTACTACGTAACCTAGCCCCCTTTCTTTTACCACCAGAGGGTAGCGTGAGGTTGAGTTCGTGGTGATTGCCACGGAGTCGTTCAAGTCACCGACCCAGTGTGGCCGAGCCGGGACATAATAGGGTTCCGCGACAACAGCTACGTCAACTTCCCACTCCACTAGGGACTGCGCTAGCAGATCCTGGGCTCTAGTGGAGTGATTGATGTTACACTGGAAAAAGTTGAGATGACGTAACCTATCCATTGATGTCCGACGTTTCCATTACCACCGGCGAGCTGAGCTCTATCAAGGGAAGAGTGTCCTGGGTCCTTAGGTTTCCCTTGGCTTTCATTTGGGGGGGATTGCACTTTCGTCCTCCCATTCTGTGCCCAGCCGGGCGCTTGACGTCTGCACAAACGGCGCAATGGTGTTCCGCGCTGCAGGTTGCAGCAGTATGCCCAGGTTTTCCGCAGCGGTAGCATAACTCGCTACGGTCAATTTCGGCTGGGCAGCGTTGGCTGGTATGCCCGAGGCCCATGCACCGATAACAGCGCATGGGCATGGGGTCGAGCGTTCTCACCTGAGCGGAACTCCACCCTACAAGGAGTCTGCCTCCTTCCACTATCTTCTTTGCCGCAACTACGGGGCATTTCACCAGAGCTGAGCCCGCGCCGCTTGGACCAAAACGAATTTCGCCAACCTTTACTTGGTCAGAGGAACAGTCCCCTTTTTCGACAATGGCAGCTAGGAGATCTGCCTTTTCAATAGAGTCGTCAAGCCCTGAAACACGTAAGTCTACGGACTTCACTGGCCTGACGACTTTGGCCATGCCTGCAAGCACCTCTTTTAGCTTAGCAGCCAGTTTGTCGGCTTTATCCTCGTTCGCAGAGCCGGGGATGGACAATATTCTAGCCCCGGTTGCTGCTTGCTTGCAGCGTATTCCCTCTAGGCCAAAGTCCTTCAACTGCATTTCCGCCCTTGCCTTCCCCAATATCTTGGCGTATGTTATACCCTTTTCCGCTGCTTCCGGACTAAGGGTAAGCACCACTGCGGCTGACTTTGCTGGAGTGAGGGTTTTTTTCTTCTTACTCCCCTTCCTCTTCTTGGGTGTTCTGGCCTGCACTGCAGGTGTAAGTGCAGTTTGTGTGGCACTTGCCGCCGCAGCTAGCTTCTTCCTCTTTTTTCTACTCATAGCCTCGGTCCACTCCTCCTCGGCTGGAACGCTCGTAGCGACCGTTGCTGGCGGCTGAACGCTGAGCTGTTTGTGCGAACTGGGCTCTCCCGCCGTGGAGATTGTCGCCCGTTGCGGCACTTGTTTTGTCGCCGTCTTCACCGATGATCTCGGTGCTGGCTTCGGCGCTGGCCTCGGCGCTGGTTTCGGTGCCGACTTCGGTACCGATTTCGGTGCTGGCTTCGGTGCTGATGCAGGATGAGCCGGAGAAAGCAGCTCCCTTCTTCTGTCTGCTGCCAGTGGAGGTCTAAGTACAGGGGCGGGAGGTAACCTCGCGTTCATGCTTTCAAGTCTCACGTTGACCATTTCACCAATTGATATGGTCAACGACCGCTTCAGTTCCTCAAATAGGTCAGACTGCAGTACCGAAGTAATATCCACCTGAGGGACCTCTCTTCGTTCGGAGTAGCCTCGTTCCGAGGCGCGTTCACGCCGTTCTAGAGCCTTAACTTGGGCTTTTAGGTTTTCGACTTCCCTGGTGAGACGTCGTGTTTCGTCGTTTGCGGTCCTGGAGACTAAAGACTCTAATATTACTCCCAGGGACCGTGTCGACTCCTTCAATGTCTTCTGAGAGGTGCCTTTTAGTTTCCCAGATTTTTGCGAGACTTCGCTAATGGCCCTTAGTTTTTCGCAGGCGAGGAGCCTGAGTTCATCCGCCGAAAATGCCCCGAGGCGGCTTTCACAACCGGGAGGCGTCTCGGGTCTAGACGGGGTTCCTATCCCGTCCCAGCCCCAGAGTTCTGTGTCATTGTAGATCACATCTGCGTCCGCCACAGTATTCTCTACGTCCGTCATAATTTCAGCCACTGTGCGTGGTGGGCGTTCTGGTATGTCATTGGCTTCGGCCTGCACTGGACCTGGGCGAGTGCCTGAGGCTTGCGGACGCCCACGTCCTTTTCCTCTTTGGCTGGATCCGATTTTGGGTGCGGCTGCTGAGACCACAAAGTCCTCATCCGAGTCATCCGACTCAACTATTGCGACTGAATCAGAAGCGCGCTTCCTTCCCACTCCAACAAGGCTGGTTCGGCTTCCACAAATAGAAGCGCTAGCCTCTTCTTCCTCCATCGACATACTATTGGACGCCAATGGCGTCAACGGCTCGTTTTCCCCGCCTGAGCTAGGCTTTTCACTCTGCTCACTTCCGGCCGAGCTGGGCCCACCAACATCTAAAGGGATTTTTATTTTGAAAGATTTGGAATTCATAACTGTTCCCACGAGTAGGGTTGCAACAACGGTCAACCCGGGCAGAGGCACCATACCCGGGCAAGCGTAGGGTTGTGAAGCAGGGGGTCCGCCGGTCCCCTGCTCCAGAGGCTACCTTGCGACTGTTTACCCAACAGCCACTCATCCCCTCGCCGCGTAGCTCGCTTGGGATTAGGGATTTTTTAGAGAGGTTGTCTCCTCATAAGGCCACCCAGTTAAGGACAGCCTCCCCGGCCCCGCTCAACGTGGGGTTACGGGTTGACCGACAGTTGGCAATGTTTGCCTATCCACCGCCTGTGCCCACCACAGACAAGCGGATCTGCCGCCCTCGCTCGCACTGCCGTTACCCGGACTGTCCGGGACGCCAGCCGAGCCCGAACCGCGCCGCCGCTACCCAGAAACGTCTGGGACGCCGACCCGGAGCCTACGTCATCCGCAAAGCGGACCGAACCATAAAGGCCCTCGCCAGTGATTTTTAGAGAGGTTTTCTTCCTCGCAGCCCTCATCATTAGATGACGGCCCTCGGCCCCGCACCATGTGCAGGGTTACGAGCTTCTGCGGCAACACGCCACCCGCCACTGGTTTTGGTTCACGCCGAATCCGGTAGCCCCCATATCTGGGGGCCATTCCCCTATCCACCACCCGGGGGACGCGCCCGATGGCAGACCAGAAACTGCACACGGGAACCTAACCTAACCTAACCTAACCTAACCTAACCTAACCTAACCTAACCTAACCTAACCTAACCTAACCTAACCTAACCTAACCTAACCTAACCTAACCTAACCTAACCTAACCTAACCTAACCTAACCTAACCTAACCTAACCTAACCTAACCTAACCTAACCTAACCTAACCTAACCTAACCTAACCTAACCTAACCTAACCTAACCTAACCTAACCTAACCTAACCTAACCTAACCTAACCTAACCTAACCTAACCTAACCTAACCTAACCTAACCTAACCTAACCTAACCTAACCTAACCTAACCTAACCTAACCTAACCTAACCTAACCTAACCTAACCTAACCTAACCTAACCTAACCTAACCTAACCTAACCTAACCTAACCTAACCTAACCTAACCTAACCTAACCTAACCTAACCTAACCTAACCTAACCTAACCTAACCTAACCTAACCTAACCTAACCTAACCTAACCTAACCTAACCTAACCTAACCTAACCTAACCTAACCTAACCTAACCTAACCTAACCTAACCTAACCTAACCTAACCTAACCTAACCTAACCTAACCTAACCTAACCTAACCTAACCTAACCTAACCTAACCTAACCTAACCTAACCTAACCTAACCTAACCTAACCTAACCTAACCTAACCTAACCTAACCTAACCTAACCTAACCTAACCTTTTTTTTTTTTTTTTTTTTTTTTTTTTTTTTGTTTTCGCAGAAAATGCATTAGGCATTCCGCCGTGTCGGGAGAACACGGCGGATATGTGGGACTCTCCTCCATGCCTCTACCCGGCCTAGTGCCCGGTAAAGGCTTGGAGGCCTACCCACTAAAAACTGCGGCGTCCCAATACACATTGGAGCGGGTCGCGGGGCCCTTGGCCGGAATCGACCGCAACCCGCTCCAGTGTGGGTCCGCGCTCGTGGGCGGACCTCTCCTATGCTCCGTGAGGGACGGAGCAACGGGGTGAACCGTGACGCCCTGAACACCCCGCACGCCTGAGGGCCAAGTGCAATGCGACTGCCGGTCTCCCGCCCCGACAGCCGCTGGCCCCCTTTCGGTGAGGGAAGGAATAAACCACACCCCCCGACCGACCCCGACCCACAAGGGACGAGACTCCCGCGCCCGCGATGATCACCCAAGAACAAGTTCCCGGGCGCCATCGCAGGCGGCGCGGTTGCCCCGCCCCACGCAGGCCGGAGGCGGCCGAGGTGTGCTAACGGCCTTCCCCCCCCCCACCTCACCGGGATGTGCGTCCGCGGAAGCCCCCCGGAAACAAAAGTTCCCGGAGGGCTTCCGCGGCCGCCATCCCATCGGGCCCCCTCTCGGCCACGCCGGGCGATAAGGGAGAAAACTCCGTTATCACCCGTAGTTTCCGAGTGAGGGTCCTACCCTCGGGGGATGCTGTTCCCGAGGGTCGTCCTCAAGCGCTCCGCGTGCGACCCCCGCTCGCGCCCGCGCTTCTGGCGTCTTCACGCCCCTCCCGCGAGGGAGGGGTGGAAGAAGCTCTCTCCCCCCCGAGCGTTTTTACGGGGGGGGTTGGGCACCCGTTGGGCTGGGTGCCCCTTCCTCCATGGGGACCACCGGTGGTGGAGGGGCCCTCCCCTTCACCACCGGTGGGTCGCATCTGCGACTGCCCATTAAATGGTCGGCCGGCCGCCCATAGGCGGCGCACACCGAGCATGCTGGCTCCCTCTTACAGGAGGCGGCCATGTGTCCAGGCTCCCCGCACCTGAAACACAGGCCACTCCTGTCCGTCTCCTCCGGACACTTGGGCTTGGTATGCCCGAGTGCAAGACACTTGAAGCACCGCAGAGGGAGGGCTGTTAACACCCTAACCTCTGCGGCGCTCCAACCGACTCGAATCTTGCCTTCGCTGCAGACTATTTTGGCGGCGGCTACCGGCAGTCTTGCTGTTGTCCACCTGAGACCATCGGGTCCAGGTCTCATACCCCTTAACTTGATGGCCGTTCGTGGGCATTCGGCTTTGGCTATAATGGCTTCCACTACATCTTCCTCTTCCACGGAGTCGTCCAGTCCGGAGATCCGCAGTTCTGCAGTCTTCTCCGGCCTAGATATCTCCGCCACGTCTCCAATAACCTGCCTGAGCCTTTCTGCCAGTCTGTCGGCCAGCACCCCGCTCGCGTCCGGCACTTCGATAAGGCGTGCTCCCGCCTGCGTCTCTCTCGTTACTACTCCGGCTGTTATTCCAATGTCGGAGAGTGACACTGCCGCCTTGGCCCTCTTCAGCATATGTGAGTAGGTCTCCCCACACTGGAGCGCATCTTGCTTGAGCCTCAATGAGATTGCCGCCGTCTTAGGTGGAATAAGTTCTGCCCTCCGTCTCGGTTTTGGTTTCGGCTTCACCTTTGCGGTTGTCGTTCTGGGCTCGGCGCTCTTTGCCCAACTGACTTCCCCTGCCACGCGTCTTGCTGCAACCCTGCGCTTTTTGCGACCGACTGCCTCCGTCCAGGTTCCGCCTTGGGTAGCCATTGAGGGCACCACCGCCTGCTCTTCCCTGGGTGTAGGGCCCGACGTTCGCTCCTCCGCTGCCCGTCGTCCGTCTCCCTTAGGATGGTGAGTGGCAAGCCTCCCAACCCAGGCCGTCATGCGTTCATCGACCGCTTGCCTCACAGCTTGTAGCAGCCTGTCGTCGTCATTTGCAGGCCTCTCCCAGGCCGCTAGTCGTTCTTCGACCGCTTGTCGCACCGTCTGCGACATCTTCTCTTCACTCCAGGCCCTCTCCTGTGCAGACTCCGGAGACTTTTCCGCCGCGGCCCTTTGGAGCTCGGCCACGTCCCGTCTAAGCTCCTCCACCTCGGATGTTAACCTCTGGTTAGCCTCTTGCACCTCGGCAACCTTCGACCCCTCGCGAGTGAGGACCTCTCTCGCTATGTCGGCCATCCCCATAAGGCACTTCAGTAGCCCCGACGCCGCGCTCATGATGCGGCCCCGGGTCCCACAATCCAGCGCATTCTCCTCTTCCTGGACTTCCCTTCTTACCACGTTAAAGAAGTCCGAGGCCTTGTTGCGGTGCCACTGCCATCTCATCCGCTCCTCCTTCTTCACCGTCTTCAGGTATAAAAACCTAAGATCGGGCGTCGCGTCTTCGTCGCACTCGCTCGAGTTGTCAGTCACATCCACAATAACGTCGTCTCTTGGGTGCTGTTCCTTCCCTTGGGTGGGAAGCTTTAGCACGGTCTTTCCGCCTTTCCGCGTGGATGACACAGGCGAGCGCTCTCTTTCAGCCTTGTTACAATCTTCGGCACTGTTTTTCTGCGGACACTGTGCGTTGTCCTTACTCCGTCCTACGTCGGAAGCCGACTTCGGACCTCGTCTTGGTCTTAGTTTTCTTGTGCAAGTTTCATTCATTGTGTTCCCACGAATATGGGAGAAAAATCAGACCGCCAGGGCAGAGATCCCGGTACCCTGGCTACCCTACTTACGCCTGGGGGGTCGGGAGGTACCCCAGGGCGACCGCTAATGGGCCGACTGCGCTCCGCCGGCCACCTCCTAGAGGCGCCCCGACACCACGAATCCCAGTGCCGGGACTTTGACGATTTTTTATAGTGGTAACCTAACCTAACCTAACCTAACCTAACCTAACCTAACCTAACCTAACCTAACCTAACCTAACCTAACCTAACCTAACCTAACCTAACCTAACCTAACCTAACCTAACCTAACCTAACCTAACCTAACCTAACCTAACCTAACCTAACCTAACCTAACCTAACCTAACCTAACCTAACCTAACCTAACCTAACCTAACCTAACCTAACCTAACCTAACCTAACCTAACCTAACCTAACCTAACCTAACCTAACCTAACCTAACCTAACCTAACCTAACCTAACCTAACCTAACCTAACCTAACCTAACCTAACCTAACCTAACCTAACCTAACCTAACCTAACCTAACCTAACCTAACCTAACCTAACCTAACCTAACCTAACCTAACCTAACCTAACCTAACCTTTTTTTTTTTTTTTTTTTTTTTTTTTTTTTTTTTTTTTTTTTTTTTTTTTTTTTTTTTTTTTTTTTTTTTTTTTTTTTTTTTTTTTTTATCGCTGTGAAATGCCTTACGCATACCCTACCGCTTGGCGGGCGGCAGGGTTATGTGGGGCTCTCCTGCGTGCACCCACCCGACAAGGGACGCCTGGTGGGTGCACGGAGGCCTACCCACTAAAACACAGCGGCGTTCCCTCAACAACCTGTCACTGGCAGACTCTCTAACGACCCCAGGTCATCCGAGAGTATGCCAGCGGTCGGGTAGTAACCACGGGAAGTAAAACGCGACCGTGGCCCCGACGGTGAGCGTCCGCGACCGGACCCCTCTAAGAGCCATCCTCTACCTCTGGCATAGACCTGTGCAGTGCAGGTAGGGCTCAACCGCGCCCATCCCTGCAGGCCCCTGCGGGAGGAGATAGGGCTACACCGGCTTTTGGTGTAGCTCCATCCTCTCCACCCTCACCAACAAAACACGCCTCATTCGGACATCTCGTCTTCCGACTCGGACAGCGCGGTCTCACGCACCACAAAAGGCTGGGCAATCCTGGCTTCAGGTTCTTTGCCCCTGACGTTTGGAGGACTGCAACTTCTGCCTCCCATCACGTGCCCTGATGGGCAACCCGCTTCGGCGCAAACAGCGCAATGCGGCTCTGCCTTCTTGCAGTCTGCCGCTTTGTGACCGCCTTTGCTGCAGCGGAAGCAGAGTCCGCTGCGATCAACCTTTGAAGGGCACAAAAACCTAGTATGGCCCACGCCCATGCATCTGAAACATCGCATTGGGCGGGGCTCCAGGATCCGCACTTGTGCAATGCACCAACCAACTTTTAGACGTCCGTCCTTTTCTAGGGCCTTGGCCGCTCCTACTGGACACCGGGCGAGCACTAATCTGGCGCCACCTAGCCCCGGACGAATTTTACCTACTTTAACCTGGCCAGGCAGGCAGCCACCCTTGGCTGCTATGGCTTCGGCTACATCGACCGACACGACGGTGTCATCCAGCCCTATGATACGCAGCTCCGCTTTTCTTGAGGGCCTGTCAATGCGAGCGACATCCGCCAAAATTTCTTTCAGCCTATTGGCAAGGAGGTTAGCTTTATCGCCATTCTCGTTGCCGGACACTTCTAGTTTGCGAGCACCTGTCGCAGAAACTTTCGTCTTTACGCCTTCAATTCCTAACTCACAGAGAGAGAAGGAGTCTTTCGCCCGCTTGATTATCTGGGCGTAGGTGACGCCCCGATCCATCGCCTCAGGCTGTAAGGTAAGGACTACAGCCGAGGTTCGGGGAACTTTGAGCTTGCTTCCCTTTTTCTTGCCTTTCTTTTGGCTCGCCGTCCGTGTCCTCTGGGCTGGCGTTCTATCCGTCACTGCAGGACGCTGCGTCCCTGATTCCCGCGCTGCACTTGCAGCGGGTCGCGCCGTCTGTGAGGCGGGTTGTTGTGCCTTCTGCGTCGGTCTCATTTTACCCTTGCGGTACCGGGCAGTGCTCCACCCGCTGGGACCCGTTGCTGCCTGTGAATAAGTGGCGCTAGCAGCCGGTGTCCTGGGGTTCCGGACCATTGACGCCGTTGCATCCGGTTCTTGTGTAGTTGCTCTCCTATCCGCCGCAAGAGGTGGTCGTCGCGGTGTGGGCGGAAGAA
Source organism: Calamotropha paludella (assembly GCA_927399485.1). Taxonomy (NCBI): domain Eukaryota; kingdom Metazoa; phylum Arthropoda; class Insecta; order Lepidoptera; family Crambidae; genus Calamotropha; species Calamotropha paludella. The sequence continues at coordinate 23,592,049 of OV656821.1, read as the reverse complement.
GTCGACCGTCTTTCTCAAGGCCCTCCAAACGGGCGCTCACAAGCGTGCCCACCGACTCGATGATGGACCGCTTCAGGTCTTCCAAGTCCAGTCCTTGTGCTCTATCAGAGGCCGGCCTTTCTGCTATAAGGGACCTTTTCTTGAGTGCGTCGCGGATGGTCTGAACTTCCACGCGCAGAGCTGCCACCTCTCCTCGCAATCGTGCGTTTTCTTCCTCGAGCCGCCGATTCTGCTCCGATATCGACCGCTCCGCTAGATTGTACACCGCTCTCCTCAGCGATGTCGTCGCGGTCCTAATCGCCTTCATCACGGTGCCCTTTAGGTTTTTCGACTTCGTGGTTTCCTCAATGATTTTGTCGATCTCCTTGAGGGCGCTGTCCCTCACGAAGTCCGGCGCTTCTTCTTCTGCTGGCTCGGCTGGGATCTCAAGTCCAGAGAGTTCCCAGGCCCTCATAGCCGCTCCAGGTTCGTTAAAGCTGGGGCTGTCCCTGCCAGTAGATCCGCTTCGAAGAAGGTCGCACTGCCTAGTGGCCCACTCGCGAGCTCTCTCCTCCTCTTCGATAGCCGCTTCAAACTCAGCAAGCTCCTGCCGGCTAAGCTCATTTCTGGCTCCAATGGACCCACCAATCGTGCTTGGCGCCGGCGACGCCCGCTGCGAACCACGCCCTCGGCGTGCTGTGCCAATCTTGGGAGAGGCTGAGACGTGCGGCTGCTCTTCATCCGTGTCATCATCCGAATCTATCACCAGTCTCCTCGACACGCGTTTGCGACTGATGTGAGTTAAAGGCAGAATTTCCGCATCGACAGACGCACCTGCATCCAACTCCAAACCTTCAATAACATTTTCGGCACAGTTTATACCCGGACTCTGTGCGTTGTCCCTCACACCCTTATCCTTCGATTTTATATTTGAACCATTCATACTAGACCCACGAGAATGGGGGAATTAAAAGGTCCACCCGGGCAGAGACCCCTGTACCCGGGTAACCCTATCTACACCTGGGGGTCGGGAGGTACCCCAGGGAGACCGCTAACGGGCTGACCGTCCTCCGCCAGCCACCTCAACGAGGCGCCCCGACACCACGAATCCCAGTGCCAGGACTTTGAGGATTTTTAGAGTGGTTGTCTCCACGCGGCCCCCACCGAGGTGGCGGCCCCCACTCCCTGCACCACGTACAGGGTTGCGGGTGGGCCGGAACCGGTCCTCAGACCAGTATACGCCCCGACGCGTCCGCGCTTGCGGACCGGACCGTAAGGTCCCCCACTAGTGATTTTTTATAGAGGTTTTCTTCCTCGCGGCCCCCACCCCGGAGGATGGCGGCCCCCGGCCCTGTACCATGTACAGGGTTGCGGTATGCCCCAGGTTTACCCAGGCCTACCTATGCCTGCTACGTAGCAGCCCTCTGCAATCAGAGGGCGACGTGCAGAACGGACTGTGAGGTCCCCCCTCTCGTAATTTTTTAAAGAGGTTTTCTTCCTCGCGGCCCCCATCCCGAAGGATGACAGCCCCCGGCCCCGCACCATGTACGGGGTTACGGTGTACCCCTGCTCGGCTGCCGTTACCCAGGCTACCCAGGTCAGCCAGCCGAGCTCCCCCCCTGTGTCGGATTATTAGCCACCTTCGTATGCAATCCCCGAAGGGATTACATACGACGGCGCCCAGAGTGCACCGGCCCGAACCCATTGTCGTTCCCACCGCACGTGTGAAGTGGGACCTACAATGAGCCGGGCACACGTGGAGGTTCTATCCGACCTTGCACCCCAACCTAACCTAACCTAACCTAACCTAACCTAACCTAACCTAACCTAACCTAACCTAACCTAACCTAACCTAACCTAACCTAACCTAACCTAACCTAACCTAACCTAACCTAACCTAACCTAACCTAACCTAACCTAACCTAACCTAACCTAACCTAACCTAACCTAACCTTTTTTTTTTTTTTTTTTTTTTTTTTTTTTTTTTTTTTTTTAACGCTGTGAAATGCCTTACGCATACCCTGCCGCGTGGCGGACGGCAGGGTTATGTGGGGCTCTCCTCCGTGCACCCACCCGACGAGGGACGCCTGGTGGGTGCACGGAGGCATACCCACTAAAACACAGCGGCGTTCCCTCGACAACCTGTCACTGGTAGACTCTCTAATGACACCGGGTCATCCGAGAGTGTGCCAGCGGTCGGGTAGTAACCACGGGAAGTAAAACGCGACCGTGGCCCCGACGGCGAGCGTCCGCGACCGGACCCCACTAAGAGCCATCCTCTACCTCTGGCATAGACCTGTGCAGTGCAGGTCAGGGCTCAACCGCGCCCATCCCTGCAGGCCCCTGCGGGAGGAAATAGGGCTACACCGGCTTTTGGAGTAGCTCCATCCTCTCCACCCTCACCAACAAAACACGCCTCATTCGGACATCTCGTCTTCCGACTCGGACAGCGCGGTCTCACGCACCACAAAAGGCTGGGCAATCCTGGCTTCAGGTTCTTTGCCCCTGACGTTTGGAGGACTGCAACTCCTGCCTCCCATCACGTGCCCTGATGGGCAACCAGCCTCGGCGCAAACAGCGCAATGCGGCTCTGCCTTCTTGCAGTCTGCCACTTTGTGACCGCCTTTGCTGCAGCGGAAGCAGAGTCCGCTGCGATCAACCTTTGAAGGGCACAAAAACCTAGTATGGCCCACGCCCATGCATCTGAAACATCGCATTGGGCGGGGCTCCAGGATCCGCACTTGTGCAATGCACCAACCAACTTTTAGACGTCCGTCCTTTTCTAGGGCCTTGGCCGCTCCTACTGGGCACCGGGCGAGCACTAATCTGGCGCCACCTAGCCCCGGACGAATTTTACCTACTTTAACCTGGCCAGGCAGGCAGCCACCCTTGGCTGCTATGGCTTCGGCTACATCGACCGACACGACGGTGTCATCCAGCCCTATGATACGCAGCTCCGCTTTTCTTGAGGGCCTGTCAATGCGAGCGACATCCGACAAAATTTCTTTCAGCCTATTGGCAAGGAGGTTAGCTTTATCGCCATTCTCGTTGCCGGACACTTCTAGTTTGCGAGCACCTGTCGCAGAAACCTTCATCTTTACGCCTTCAATTCCTAACTCACAGAGAGAGAAGGAGTCTTTCGCCCGCTTGATTATCTGGGCGTAGGTGACGCCCCGATCCATCGCCTCAGGCTGTAAGGTAAGGACTACAGCCGAGGTTCGGGGAACTTTGAGCTTGCTCCCCTTTTTCTTGCCTTTCTTTTGGCTCGCCGCCCGTGTCCTCTGGGCTGGCGTTCTATCCGTCACTGCAGGACGCTGCGTCCCTGATTCCCGCGCTGCACTTGCAGCGGGTCGCGCCGTCTGTGAGGCGGGTTGTTGTGCCTTCTGCGTCGGTCTCATTTTACCCTTGCGGTACCGGGCAGTGCTCCACTCGCTGGGACCCGTTGCTGCCTGTGAATAAGTGGCGCTAGCAGCCGGTGTCCTGGGGTTCCGGACCATTGACGCCGTTGCATCCGGTTCTTGTGTAGTTGCTCTACTATCCGCCGCAAGAGGTGGTCGTCGCGGTGTGGGCGGAAGAAGTCGACCGTCTTTCTCAAGGCCCTCCAAACGGGCGCTCACAAGCGTGCCCACCGACTCGATAATGGACCGCTTCAGGTGTTCCAAGTCCAGTCCTTGTGCTCTATCAGAGGCCGGCCTTTCTGTTATGTGGGGCCTTTTCTTGAGTGCGTCGCGGATGGTCTCAACTTCCACGCGCAGAGCTGCCACCTCTCCTCGCAATCGTGCGTTTTCTTCCTCGACCCGCCGATTCTGCTCCGATATCGACCGCTCTGCTAGATTGTACACCGCTCTCCTCAGCGATGTCGTCGCGGTCCTAATCGCCTTCACCACGGTGCCCTTTAGGTTTTTCGACTTCGTGGTTTCCTCAATGATTTTGTCGATCTCCTTGAGGGCGCTGTCCCTCACGAAGTCCGGCGCTTCTTCTTCTGCTGGCTCGGCTGGGATCTCAAGTCCAGAGAGTTCCCAGGCCCTCATAGCCGCTCCAGGTTCGTTAAAGCTGGGGCTGTCCCTGCCAGTAGATCCGCTTCGAAGAAGGTCGCACTGCCTAGTGGCCCACTCGCGAGCTCTCTCCTCCTCTTCGATAGCCGCTTCAAACTCAGCAAGCTCCTGCCGGCTAAGCTCATTTCTGGCTCCAATGGACCCACCAATCGTGCTTGGCGCCGGCGACGCCCGCTGCGAACCACGCCCTCGGCATGCTGTCCCAATCTTGGGAGAGGCTGAGACGTGCGGCTGCTCTTCATCCGTGTCATCATCCGAATCTATCACCAGTCTCCTCGACACGCGTTTGCGACTGATGTGAGTTAAAGGCAGAATTTCCGCATCGACAGACGCACCTGCATCCAACTCCAAACCTTCAATAACATTTTCGGCACAGTTTATACCCGGACTCTGTGCGTTGTCCCTCACACCCTTATCCTTCGATTTTATATTTGAACCATTCATACTAGACCCACGAGAATGGGGGAATTAAAAGGTCCACCCGGGCAGAGACCCCTGTACCCGGGTAACCCTATATACACCTGGGGGGTCGGGAGGTACCCCAGGGAGACCGCTAACGGGCTGACCGTCCTCCGCCAGCCACCTCAACGAGGCGCCCCGACACCACGCATCCCAGTGCCAGGACTTTGAGGATTTTTAGAGTGGTTTTCTCCACGCGGCCCCCACCGAAGTGGCGGCCCCCACTCCCTGCACCACGTACAGGGTTGCGGGTGGGCCGGAACTGATCCTCAGACCAGTTCACGCCCCGATGCGTCCGCGCTTGCGGACCGGACCGTAAGGTCCCCCACTAGTGATTTTTTATAGAGGTTTTCTTCCTCGCAGCCCCCACCCCGAAGGATGGCTGCCCCCGGCCCTGTACCATGTACAGGGTTGCGGTATGCCCCCGCTAGGTTTATGTAACCCAGGCCTACCCAGGCCTACCTGTGCCTGCTACGTAGCAACCCTCTGCAATCAGAGGGCGACGTGCAGAACGGACCGTGAGGTCCCCCCTCTCGTAATTTTTTATAGAGGTTTTCTTCCTCGCGGCCCCCATCCCAAAGGATGACAGCCCCCGGCCCCGCACCATGTACGAGGTTACGGTATACCCCTGCTCGACTGCCGTTACCCAGGCTACCCGGGTCAGCCAGCCGAGCCCCCTCCTGCTGGTTTTGGTCCGCGCCGGTCAAACCGGTGGCCCCCATATCTGGAGGCCCCCCAATCCGCCACCCGGGGGACGCGCCCGATGGCAGTTCCAGCAACTGCACACGGGAACCTAACCTAACCTAACCTAACCTAACCTAACCTAACCTAACCTAACCTAACCTAACCTAACCTAACCTAACCTAACCTAACCTAACCTAACCTAACCTAACCTAACCTAACCTAACCTAACCTAACCTAACCTAACCTAACCTAACCTAACCTAACCTAACCTAACCTAACCTAACCTAACCTAACCTAACCTAACCTAACCTAACCTAACCTAACCTAACCTAACCTAACCTAACCTAACCTAACCTAACCTAACCTAACCTAACCTAACCTAACCTAACCTAACCTAACCTAACCTAACCTAACCTAACCTAACCTAACCTAACCTAACCTAACCTAACCTAACCTAACCTAACCTAACCTAACCTAACCTAACCTAACCTAACCTAACCTAACCTAACCTAACCTAACCTAACCTAACCTAACCTAACCTAACCTAACCTAACCTAACCTAACCTAACCTAACCTAACCTAACCTAACCTTTTTTTTTTTTTTTTTTTAACGTGGAGGAAATGCCTTACGCATACTCCCGTCGCTGGGAGTGGGACGGGAGTTATGTGGGACTCTCCCCTGCAGACCCATCTGACGATAAAAGCTCGTCAGATTGGTGTGCAGGGGCCTACCCACTAAAAACTCCACGATGTACCCGCTCTACTCCGTCGCAATCCTGTGGGACCGATTTTGGCAATCACCACCGTGGAGAGCGACGGGTTGGCCCAGCGGCCTCCTCACGATTGGGGGACCCCGTGGTACATTCCGGGGTCCCCCCAGGCTGGCAAGGCTGTGCAATGCCGACGGTCGGCTCCCATCCTCCGTCGGCTAGCCTCGCCCGGGGGCAGAAGGCTACGCTCGCTTGTGCGGCGCGCCCCCATCCTCTTCACCCGCGTGTACAGTCCTCCGACCATACGCATACCTCTCCGCTTGACCCCGGATAGGCCCCCACTGCCCGTTCTGCTCTCATTTGAGAGGAGAGGGGAGCAGCGGCCGGTGCGGGGACAGGCGTGCGTTTGCTGCTCCTAGGGCGACATTCGCCCATCTTCGGCACTGTCAGCAACCGCCTGCGTCTCCCGGACCCTTTCTTTCGCCGGTTTTCCGCGTGTCATTGGCGGGCGGCAGCTCCTACCACCCATCTGGTGTCCCGCCGGCAGGTTGGCGGCCAGGCAAACCGCACATTTTGGCTCGGCTTTGCATGCCACGGCCCTGTGACCCTCCTCGCTGCACCTAAAACAGGTGTTTGAGCGATCCTCCACTCGCGGACAGAGATGCCGCGTATGCCCTATACCCATGCACTTGAAGCACCTCAGCGGAGGTGCTTCAAGTGCCTGGACCCTCGCCGCACTCCAGCCCACCATCAGCCGCCCCTCATCTGCTAGGGCTTTTGCCGTGACGATCGGGCACCTCAGAATGACGGTTCTCAGTCCGCCCCAGCCCGGGCGTATTGGGCCCACCAGGATGTTGTCGAGGGTGCATCCCCCCTTCTCCGCCACTGCAGCCTTTAATTCCGGCTCCGTCACCGAATCATCAAGCCCGGAAACGCGCAGACCCGCACGCTTCACAGGCCTGGTGACACTTGCCTGCTCTCCTAGGACCTCCCTCAATCTGGATGCCAGCGCATCCGCCTTTTCGGTTCCAGTCGGCCCTGGGATCTCCAGTATGCGAGCTCCCGTCATCGTCTCCTTCATTCGGATATCGTCTATGCCTAAGTCTCTGAGCCGGAACTCCTTCCTTGCATTGGAAATGATTTGGGCGTACGTCAATCCTTGTGCCGCCGCCTGCGCAGGGATGGTAATGACCACCGCTGCTGCTTTTGGGGGCACCAGCTTTGGCCTCTTTTTCTTCTTTTGAGTCGGTGCTTGCTTTGAACTTTCTTGGGCAGTCATCGCCACAGTCGCAGGAGCAGCGGCAACGGGCACCGTCCTCTTCCCTTTGCCTTTGCCCTTGGGTCCCACTTCTGTCCAGGGTTGCTCTCTGGGCTTGTCCTCACTGGTTCCAGTCGTCCCCGAGGGGCGAGCCTTTGGGGCCGGCAGAGCAGGCTGGCTTTGAGCAGAGGCTGCCGTCATCCTCTTCTTATCCCCCGCGAGTGGCGGTCTGGTTGCGGTGATCTGCAGCCCCTCTAGTCTCGCACTAACTAGCGTGCCCACAGATTGAAGGACCTCCGCCCTGACCACCTCCAGAAAATCGGAGTACTCTTCAGGGAGGATTCTCGGGCCAGTCATGTCTGTGCGCGAGGGAGTCGGGCTAGTCTGAGTCCCCGCGCCGCTAAAATTAGCTCCCGCTTTCTGCGCCTCTTGCATAGCCTTGAGTTGGCTGCGCAGTGTCGCCACTTCCTCGGACTGTTTCCTCATCTCCTCACGAAGCCGGACGATCTCGTCCGTGGCGTTGAGTGAGGCAAACTCTTTGGCGATATCCTCCAGTCCGGCAACCGCTGACAGCAGAGTCCTTTTGAGGGTCCCCTTTAGGTTACGGGACTCCTTTGCCACCTCGCTGATGGCCCTCACATGCTCAAAGGCTTTGTCGCGGAGAGACTGCGACGAAAGCCCCGAGACTGGTTCCTTCGGCGGAAGAGGCTCCATTGGAGCCTTTGTCGTCTTTGTGCCGCCCCCCTTTTTCTTTTCGGGTTCGGCTTCTTTCTGGCCCTGAGGTTCCTCTGCGGGCTGTGTGATGGCTACAGGTGGTACGTCGTCGTTGTCATCACCGAGAATCTCCCTCGCTGGGCTGCGTAGCCACGCGGGCTTGGAGAGCTCAGCCAAGCCTCTTTTCAGGAACTCTTCCGTCTCCAGTTCCATGTCCTTTTCCTCTAGCTCTTCGTAGCGCCGCCAAATCTCCTTTTCAAGAGCAAGGGCGTCTCCGCAAAAGGGGCCTACTGAATGGGCCCCGCCTCTTGCTGCCGAATGCACCTTCGGCCTTGGCTTTGACGGAACTACGTCAACGTCCTCCGAGTCCGACGTCTCGCTTTTGTCACCTGGACGCTTCCGGCTTCCTGTGAGGTCCAAAAACTCCGCCTCCGAAAGGCCACCTACTTCGTCTTCCTCGCCAAACGAATACGGCTCCTCGCTATCGTACGCCATAAACGAGCGACGATCATCTTCGACACAGTTTTTGGTCGGACGCTGTGTGTTGTCCTTTCTCACCTTCCTTTCTTTTTTTTTCAGCTTAGATTTAATTTTTGAGACATTCATAATTGAGCCCACGAGTATGGGAGAACTATACGGACCACCAGGGCAGAGATCCCGATACCCTGGCTACCCTACTTACACCTGGGGGGTCGGGAGGTACCCCAGGGCGACCACTAATTGGCTGATGCACTCCCCAGCCACCTTTCCAGGCGCCCCGACACCATGAGTCCCAGTGTCAGGACTTTGAGAGTTTTTTACAGTGGTATCTCTCCACGCGGCCCCCACCGAAGTGGCGGCCCCCGCTCCCGCACCACGTACGAGGCTACGGGTGGGCCGGAACCAGTCCTCGGACCGGAACACGCCCCCGACTTGCTCGCGTAGCGAGCTGGGCCCGCAGGCCCCCCTCTCGTAATTTTTTATAGAGGTTTTCTTCCTCATGGCCCCCATCCCTAAGGATGACAGCCCCCGGCCCCGCACCATGTACGGGGTTACGGTATACCCCTGCTCAGCTGCCGTTACCCAGGCTACCCGGGTCAGCCAGCCGAGCCCCCCCCAGTTGTCGGATTATTAGCCACCTTCGTATGCAATCCCCGAAGGGATTACATACGAAGGCGCCCAGGATGCACCGGCCCAAACCCATTGTCGTTCCCACCGCACGTGTGAAGTGGGACCTACAATGAGCCGGGCACACGTGGAGGTTCTATCCGACCTTGCACCCCAACCTAACCTAACCTAACCTAACCTAACCTAACCTAACCTAACCTAACCTAACCTAACCTTTTTTTTTTTTTTTTTTTTTTTTTTTTTTTTTTTTTTTTTTTTTTTTTTTTTTTTTTTTTTTTGCGACGAGAAATGCGCCTTAAGCATACTCCGCTGCTTGGGTAGACAGCGGAGTTATGTGGGGCTCCCCTTCGGTCACCCACCCGACAACGACAACGACGAAGTCCAGTGGGTGATCGAAGGTATACCCACTAAAACTCGTCGTTGTGCCATCTTACTGTCCTACAGCCTTGTGGGTCCCTTTTTCGGAAGCACCACTTTGGCTGGACAGTCGGCCCGCTACGGGCCCCTTCTCCGTCGGACGATGCCTAGGCACAAGTTAGGCATCATCCGACACCCTCCAGATGGCGCTGAACAGCGGGTCTACCCACCTTCGCTGCAGCGCCTTCCGTCTTCTCCGTTAGGGGTCCTCCCTCCTTTGAGGATTACGACCCCTATCGGTCTGCCATCTCCCAGCACCTTCCTCAAGCTGAGGAAGGGTGGAGACGGCGTGCTCCTGCTTCAGGAGCTGGGCATCCCTATTTCGGGCCACCCCCGTCTGCCCCGGGCTCGTTAGAGAGAGAGGGATCTCCCTCAAACCGTGATGCGCGCCGCGAACCGACGCCATCTACGGCCCTTGCGCCTCCTCCTGATGATCGCCGCGTTGGCGTCACCCTCCCTCTCTCTCTCGGCAGCCTCCTTCTGCGAGATTACGTCCTCGCAGAAGGCGGCCGCCGCCGTCCATGACCTGTCGCTGTCCAGCATGGCTTTTACCAAGCTGGGCAGCGAGAGGTCTCGCCCAACAACTGCCTCCAGGGCACTTCGCTGCGGAGCCCACGCTGGGCACACCTCAAGGGTGTGCTGTGCCGTGTCCTCCGCAGCGCCGCACCCGTGGCACTGCGGAGTCAGCTCCTTCCCAATTCTGTGCAGGTACTTTCCAAAGCAGCCATGCCCGGAAAGTACCTGCGTCAGCCTGAATGTCGCTGACCCGCGTCTGCGCTGACACCACTCCCGTAGCACCGGACCAACTGCGTCAAGCGTTCTCCTACCAAACTTTTCGTTCTGGAGCAACTGCTGCCATTCAGTCATTATTGCCGCTTCGGCCCTTTCTCTCACTTGACGCAGTTCTTCCGGTGCCTGTCTTTCTTCGCTCGCCTCCGCCGCCTTCTTTTGTAGGTACACCTCCCTGAGCACCCGAGCTTCAAGCTCCCATGGAGGTGTACCTGCCAAAACACACGCACCAGCACCCGATATGGTGCGGTATCCTCGTACTATTCTTCCCGCCATAACGCGCTGGACCTTTCTTAGCTGGGCCCGATTTTGACTACCGAGGAACCCCGCCCAGATGGGTGCCCCGTAGAGCGCCATACTGCGCAAAACTCCTGCAAACAGTTTTCGGCAGTTTACCTCTGGACCGCCGATGTTCGGCAGGAGTTTGCTTAGCGCGCCCGCGGCGCTTTCCAGCCTAGGGGCTAGCTCCTTGAAGTGCTGGCGGAAGTTCCACCTTGCGTCAAGGACCAGCCCCAAGTACTTAATGTGGGGCCGAATCGGGATCCCCACTCCGTCCACTGTCACCTGTGCATCTACTGGGGGGCCTCTCCGGGGCCCGTGAAAGTAGACTATTTCGGTCTTTCCCACCGCTACCTCCAGTCCCAGCATGCGGATTCGGCCTATAACTAAGGCCGTTCCTAACTCCGCCCGCCGTTTAGCCTGTTCGAAGGTGCTGCCTCGCGCGGTGATTAGTGTATCATCCGCATAGCACAGCACCTCCACCCGGGCAAACGGCATATCTCTCAGGAGCCAGTCATAGCCTAGGTTCCACAGGATCGGACCCAGAACCGACCCCTGTGGAACTCCGCAGGCCATGACCCTTTCTTTCACGTCGCCCGCCGAGTCAGTGAAGACTATCCGCCGGCCCTGCAGATAGTCCTCAATGACTTTGATGAGATATGGGGGGAGCCTATGGTGTCTTAGCGCCCCTCTGATCACATCATATGGAAGGGTGTTGAAGGCATTCTTTATGTCTAAAGAAACGGCGACAACACCCTCCCCACATCCCTCTGCACGGACCACCTCTTTCCGGAGCTCTGCAATCGCATCGATGGTGGATCTCTTTCTCCGGAATCCATACTGGTTCCCAGCAAGATCCGGGCCCACTTCCCCCAGATGCTGGACGATTCGGTCAGCAATCACTCTTTCGAGGATCTTCCCGAGCTCGTCCAGCAGAACAATTGGTCGATAGGCTGAAGGAGACTCCGCCGGTCTACCTTCTTTTCTGAGAAGGCACAATTTCCCCCTTTTCCATTCATCCGGGAACTCCCCTGTTTCCAGGCACATGTTGTAGGTAGCCTGGAGGAGTTCCTTGGTGTGTTCCAGGACAAGGGGGATTATCCTTCCCGGAACGCCGTCGGGACCTGGCGCTTTGCACTTTCTCTTCAGTCTATCGACCACTCCCTCTAGTTCTTCTTCAGTTATGGGGAAGAATCCCGAGTTCTCCTCTAGTGATGGTGATGCGGGGGGAACCAGGAATTCTGCGACCGGCGCCGGCTCCATTGGGAACAGTCCCGCTACGATCTCGTCAAGGAGACTTGGGTCCAGGGTCTCCATGGCTGGAGTCTGATATCGGAGCTTTCTCCGTACCATCCTGTAAGGTCGTCCCCATGGGTCTCTTTCCAAGGAGGACAGAAACTCTTCCCAAGCTAGGTCCTTCGCCTTCCGGATGGCAGCTTCTAATGCCTTTTTGGCGTGTTTGTGTGCCACGGAAAGCCGCTCCTCTTCTCCCTGGACTACTGTTTGCCGCCTCCTGCACCGCTGCAGCTCCCGTCGAGCTCTCAAGCAATCCGCCCTGAGAGAACTCAGCTCACTGGACCACCAGTAAACAGATCTTTTTTTTGGGGACTCCCTTGGCACGTGGCATGGAAGCGTCGCAGATGGTAGAAAAGGACGCCTTCAATCTACGGACCCTCTCCGCAAGTGGAAGATTTGTGGTTTCGGCCGCGTCGCGTATCCACGAGTCCACCACCGCCGCCTCCACAGCCAGCTCGGGGTTGAATTTGGAGAAAGCCCATCTCGGAAATTGTTCAAGTGCCCGATGCCTCTGTGAACTGCCATCAACTACTGCCCCCAACGAGACCTCATAACGGACGTACGGGTGGTCGGACATCGACTCCATGTCCGACAGCACCCGCCATCCCCCAACCCCGGCTGCCAGTGCCGGGGTGGAGAATGTGAGGTCGACCCTTGAGCCCCCGTTACCTCGCACACATGTGAAGGCAGTGCCCCTATTTAGCACTACCAACCCTAGGGCCGTCGCCCACCCAAGAACCTCATCCCCCTTCGGCTCAGTGTCAGGGGACCCCCATGCGGTGTGCTTCGCATTGAAGTCTCCTGCCACTAGTATTTGCCTGGGGGCAAGTCGTCTCACCACCCCATCCATCCTGCTAAGCCATTGTCGGAGCTCCGAAATTGGCCTATTCGGCGAGAAGTATGCCCCGACAATTGCTTTGTTCCCCCAACGGACCGCAACATATCCCGGTCCCTTTTCCACTATGGCAAAGGGGAGGGAATGTGCAGCTGTTGTAGGGACCACCACCGCCACCATTTCATCCTGGGAGCCAACCCAGTTGTCCCGCTGTGGGACACAGTAAGGCTCTGATACCACACCTATGTCAATGGCCCACTCCGCCAGGTGCTGCATGAATAAATCTTGCGCACCGGCACAGTGATTGACATTCGCCTGGAGAAAACTGGCGTATTGCTGTCTGGGCATTATGGCAATACGTCAGTTGTCTCCATGGCCGCAGCCCCTTCCGTCTGTGGTTTGAAGGCAAAGGGCACTGGCTTGCCCCGCACCACCGATGGTCGACAGAACCTGCTGCCCATCACATGGTCAGCAGGTTTTTTGGCCTCTAAACATGCGACGCAGCGCGGGTCCGCCGTGCATCCTTCCGCCTTGTGGCCCTCTTTCCCGCAGCGGTAACACACTTTACTGCGGTCGACGCCTCCCGGACACAGCATGCTCGTGTGGCCGAGCCGCATGCAGCGGAAGCACCGCAATGGGGGAGAGTCCAATACCCGGATTTGCGCCACACTCCAGCCTACCATGACACGGTCCCCTCCGGTTAATATTTTTGCGGCTTCCACGGGGCATTTAGCCACGGTCCAGCCCAGACCTCCCGGGCCCGCCCTTATGTTGCCCACTTTAATCTGCTCGGGCATGCAGCCCCCCTTCCTGGCCAGCGCCTCTTGCAAATCTGTCGGCCCCACTGAGTCGTCCAGTCCACCTACGCGAATATCTACGCATTTTGTGGGCCTGGACACCACAGCCACTCCCTTCAACACTTCTTTTAACTTGGCCGCCAGGCCATCCGCTTTTTGGGCGTTATCAGTCCCAGCCACCTCAATCATGCGGGCCCCAGTTCGAGTTGTTTTGACTTTTATGTCATCTATGCCGAACTCAGACAGTTTGACCCCCCTCTTGGCTTTTGCTATTGCGTCAGCATAGGTGACGCCATTTCCCGCTGCTGTTGCAGGGATGGTCAAAACCACCGCCGCAGTCTTCGGGGGGGTCAGCTTGGGGCCCCTGATTGCCTCTTTAGTAGGCGCCTGTGCCCGTGGCTTTGTGGGCTGTGCTGTTGACGCTCCCGCCGCCGCTTGTGTTGCTTTGACCCTTTCCTTTTCGGCCTCCTTCTTGGCCATTTTTTTGGCCTTTTTCTTACCACTTTTGCTAGTGGCCTCTCTCCAGGGGTTGTTGGCCTCGATGTCCCTCCCGTCTGTTGAGATTCCCTTTGGTGGTTCTCGCAGTCTTGAGGGGCCAGCTGCAACAGGTGATGGCCGCTGGTTTTCTTCATTCCGTTTCCTGTCCGCCGCTAATGGCGGCCTTATGATAGGGGTTTTGTCCCTGATCAAAGGCGCCATCATCACGGACACAGTCCTTTGCACCTCTCTTATAATTTCCTTCTTGAAATTCTCTAACAGTCCCATCATCCCTTCGTTCTCCTCTCTATCTATTTCCCTCTCTGTTTCAATACACTCACGGGGGGATAGATCCGCCTTATGCAACTTTGCATTGGCAGCCTCCCTGAGTGCTCTCACTTCTTTCTTCAGGTTTTCATTTTGTTGTTCCAGCCTCATAGAGTTCTGACGAAGGACCCTGTTCTCCTCAGAAGCTGGAACTTTTTTCCATTTCTCCACTATCCCCTTCACCTTTCCACTGCACTTCAAAATTCTCTTCTTCACATCTCCTTTCATTTGTTTATATCCTTCCATGTCCTTACCAATCAGCTCAAGGCAGGTCACTATCTCCTCATAGAATTGATTCGGGATTCCCTTGCCTGGTTGGATGGTCTTATCAGAATCGCCTGAACCCCCTTCCTGTGACGATGCCGACGACTTCGACTTCAGCTTCCTTGCTTTGCGGCTTTGAGAGCCACCTATCTTTTCTTCACTGCTTATTCCCTCATTACTCTTAAGGAATTGCTCCTTTCTATTCTTTGTTTCGTCTTTCTTCATGATCTTACCCTCGAAATTTCTGGTGGGCCCGTCCACACTCTCGTCGTCCGAGTCCATCGTCGCCACTCTCTTTTCACCCTTCCTTTTCCGTGTCGCTGGCACTATACTCTCTCTACTCGAGACTGATGTAACAGAACCACCTGAACCCAGTAAGATTATTTCATTAACAGACATCTTGTTAGTGCCGAAAAATACGTATGGAACTCCTAACCACTCTGTCAGAACTCCAAAAACACTCCCCTAGTGGATGCAGAAAATTCCGCCTTCCACCAGGGATTCCAACAAAAATGTGCAAACTCACCCGCAGATGAGTAGCACTTAGAAAAATATAATCTCCAACTGAAGAGTCGGTATCTCTTCAGACTTCACCGAAGATGACCAAAATCTGAAGCACAAGACCGACCGAAAAGTCCAGGTGGTGGTCAGTAGAGATTCAACCCCACTAAACTTTCCCCCTGCTGCCGCACGCCCTTAAAAGGGCGGGAGCAGTTCCAAGAAAAGAAAATTCCGCGTACAGTTCTCTCAAAACTGAGAGAAAAGTGTGCGTTTGCCTTCCGGGACTACTCACTTACGGACAATTAAGTCTCCGAATACCGCCTCTGACGTAACGCAAACCGTCGCCTTCACAATATTTCGCCTTCGTACAAGTATCCTTCACTGTTGGATGGTGTCAGCCGAAACTGGGCACTGCGTTACCGTGCACCAGCTCGTTACCAGGACGCGCCGCGGGGAGGCCACCATCCAGCGCCCCAACCTAACCTAACCTAACCTAACCTAACCTAACCTAACCTAACCTAACCTAACCTAACCTAACCTAACCTAACCTAACCTAACCTAACCTAACCTAACCTAACCAAGCTTCTTTTGAAACGCTTAGACTACACCTATCGTTCTCAAAATAAACTTACCCCTAAAACTTTACGACCCCTACCTCATACCATCGACCCAAGGGGTCCCCCTTTAATAGTTTTCGAAATAAAAATCATCGAAAATTTCCGAAAATTTCACCAAGTCAATAAGTCTAACTCAACACTTAGTCGTGTGAGCGTTGAAGTCTTTTCTATGAAACCTCCCGACCCTAGGTAGACTTTTTGACCAAAATCACCCGACCACTTAACTTTGTAAAATTCATAAAAAATTCAAATCTCAACCGATTTTCTTCCTGCTACCCATTGTAGTTAACAGAGCCCCTAAGGCATCTTTTGAGTATTTTTAATTAAAAATCCATCCACAACTTTTGCTAAAATAAGCTTTTTTCCGTAAAACTTGCAAAAATACTCAAATTTTTCACACATTTTCGCATACAACTTTTTTCCGTTTCAACCAATTTTTCTTTCTATTGTTCCTTTTTGTAGACCTCACTGAGGCATAACTTTAATTCTAATAACTTTTTTCCGTAACCCTTATAGTTTCGGAGAAATAAATTCCTAAAAATCACCAATTTTAGACCCTTTTTTCACCAAAATTCAAACCCTTATTTCTCAAAAAGTATAATAGTTAGGAATTTTCTCTTTGGATAGTGACAATCTACTCCCCGAGCTCTACCAAATATTGTTGCACCAAAACAATACACCCAAAAACCAATTTTTTCCAAACCAACTTAACTTCAAATTTTTACGTCATTTTCCGACATTGCGTAAAATCGCAAACTTCAACTTTTTTCTAAATTTTCTTCAGTAATTCTGTTAAACTCGCCGAACCCAAACTTATAAATCTCTTTCGAAGCAAATCGGATCATAACTCGATTTACTGGAAATTTTCTAAATTCTCCAAACTTTAAAAATTTCAACTTCGATTAAAAATCGAATTGACCACTTTTAGATTACTTTTTTGGACTAAAACATAGATCTCAACACTGCGCATCCAACTAACTAATAAAAACCGGTTAGGTTACAGCGCCTTCTATTTTTAACGCCGTTTCAAATTTTTAATTTTTCACATACATTTTCTTTTTTACATAAAAAATCATCTATTAACTTTTTAACTTGCCTAATACAACAAATAAATTACAAATAATTAAATCCAACTTGTGTGTATAAACAACACACAAAAAACATCAATAAAACTAACATAAACAACATTTTATGTCCAAAAGATTTAGCTTTAAATTAGATTATCCGCCACCTTCCTCCCCTACCATGAGGAAGATAAACACGCGCTCCGGCGCAAAAACTAAGAAGAAGTCCGAATCACCGCAACCTTCTACCTCAAAATCTAAAACCACAAAAACCAAAACTCCTAAAACCCAAAATCCTGATGACTCTTACGACGAAGAAACCTGTTCCTCGGCATCTTCACATACCATCACTCCGAACCCATCTTTAAAATCCGGTAACACAATCGCAGATGAGTATCTCGAAGACGAGTACTTACCTGACGACATGATCCTTGGAATAGAGGAAACTGAAATTGAAACCGATTATCAAACCAGCATAAACATAATGGTGATTAACCAATCCGCAGCTGAAATACTTAATACCATAAAATCTGTTGAAGACCTAGAAAACGAACAAATAAACACTAAAATAAGAATGCTAGCAAACAGAATCCTTGACGCAACATCCCATAACACCACCCAAATTGAAAAACCTCCTACCCCCCAATCTTCTAAACACGTATGCAACATCGACTATAATAAAATAAAACTCCTCATCAAGGAAACCATTATCGAAGAACTACACCCCAAACAAATTACACCACCAACAAATAAACCAACCTACGCATCCGCCACCAAAACTAACACAATAACTCCGGACATTCCAAAACCCGAATTAAAAACTAGTAAACCAGCCATCATAGTAACAGTACCCACCGCCAAAACCAGACAAGAAGCCACAACAAAGTGGCAACAAAGTTTTTCTTTTAAAGATGTCCCATACGCCCCCACTAAGTTCCAACCCATATCAACAAACAAAGTAAAAGTAATTTTTGAGAACAATGCACAATGTAACGAAACTCTCGATAAACTCAAAACAAATAACAACGTTACTGCAGAAAAGGCTCGCTTACTGCAACCAATGTTCGTTATCAAAGGCGTACCTACCGAAATAAAGTTTGAAGATTTAAAACAATATGTCATCACACAAAATACACCAATCCAAACAGCTCTTAATAATCCCAATTCACAACTCACAGCCTGTCTTGCCAAACGCAATAAAAACCCAAATCTCTACAACGCAATCTTCCGCGCAACACCTGATGTGTGGAAGAGCGCAATCACACTAGAAAGAATCAACATAGACCACCGCCGCATCCACATATCAGAACACGCCCCTCTCCTGCAGTGCTTTAAATGCCAGAAGTTCGGTCATACTGGCAAGCACTGCAGCAACAATGAAACATACTGTAGCCACTGCTCAGAAAACAACCACACCTACAAAGACTGTCCACAAAAAACAAATGCAGAAGCAGCCACCTGCATAAACTGTACCACCAGCAACAAAAATAAGGAGCACAAAACATGCACCAAACACTCATCCACGTCAAATTTATGTCCTATAAGAAATGGATATCTGTCCAAATTAGCAGACAGAATCGATTATGGAATAAATTAACTTATAAAACTGAAAAACAATAACAATATCTTACAAAAATCAAATAACAAATACAAAATAAAACTCACTATAAAACACATAAATATCCAATAAAACTTAAACTTTCCATCCGAAATCATTCCAGCATAACAAAATATGCAAATTAACATAAAGAAAAAACCAATAGTGACAGCCTAAGTAAACAAATGCGGAGAAACTCGCCTGTATACCGCAAGCAGGGAGTAATCTGTAACCTAAACGGATATTAAAAAAATAAAAAAAAAAAAAAAAAAAAAAAAAACCTAACCTAACCTAACCTAACCTAACCTAACCTAACCTAACCTAACCTAACCTAACCTTTTTTTTTTTTTTTTTTTTTTTTTTTTATACTTGGGAAATGCTTTTCGCATACTCCGCCGCTGGGCAGGCGGCGGAGTTATGTGGGACTCTCTTCTGCCCACCAACCAACGGCGAACAATCGTTGGGTTAGTGGGCAGAAGCCTACCCACTAAAACCCAAGTGTGTGCCCTCAGAGCCGGATTTTTGATAGGACGGGCTCCCCTCTAGAGGTCTACCGCCCTATCCCGGCGGGTCCGACAGACGGACCACCACCCTTTGCAGAGGATGCCCGAGCACACGTGGGCGTCCTCTCAGACAAACGAGGCCGTGCAAGGCAGGCGAAGGACTGCCTAGACCTTGCCTGCTGGTCTCGTTAAGAAGGTGGGAGTTGCGCGGCGTAGCGCCGCCTTCTACCACCATAACGTCGGCGCCTTATCGGGTCGGCGTGGGCGTCAACCTCCCGCTCCCTCTCTGCGGCTTCCTTCCGCGCCATCACGTCGTCACAGAAGGTTGCTACCGCATCCCATGCCCTCTCGCTTTCTAGCATGGCGCGCATTAAGCTGGGAAGGGTTAGATCCTCACCGATTACTTCCACCAACTCTTGGCGCTGGGGGCTCCACGCAGTGCACTCCTCGAGTGTGTGCTCCGCTGTGTCTCCAGGTGCTCCGCATTCGTGGCAAGCTGGGGTCGGTTCTCTTCCCGCAACCCGGTGCAAGTAGCGGCCGAAGCAGCCATGCCCAGTCAGTACCTGCACCAGGTGGAAGGTGAGGGATCCGTGCTTGCGAGCCAGCCACTGTCCCAAGACTGGACGCACCGCGTTGATGGTTCGAGGCCCAAATTCAGGCTCCTCGAGGCCCTCCGCCCAGCGCTCTACAACGGCATCTTGCGCCAACCCTCGTATGTGGCGAATCTCCTCTGGAGCCGCTTGTTCGCCACGGGACCTCAGTTCAGCTCTATAGGCGTAGACCTTGGCTGTCACCTCCGCCTCCAAATCCCACGGAGGGGTGCCCGCCAAAACGCACGCCGCCGCACAGGACACTGTGCGGTATCCTCTAATAGCTCTCAGTGCTATGGTCCGCTGCGGTTTCCGCAGCAGCGCTCGGTTTGGGGCACTGAGAGTTTCAACCCACACTGGAGCACCGTACAGGGCCATGCTCTTGAGTACCCCCGCATAGAGGCGACGGCAGCTTTCATTTGGTCCTCCTACGTTGGGCAGTATTGCGGCAAGAGCAGCCGCCGCACCCACAAGCTTCGGAGCGAGCTGGCGAAAATGTTCGCGAAACGACCACCTTGAGTCGAGCACTAGGCCGAGGTATTTAATGTGACGTTTTACGTCCACCCTCTCCCCGTCTACCTCTATGTGCGCATCAGGAGGTGGAGCTGCGCGCGGGCCATAAAACAGGATGGCTTCGGTCTTCCCGAGGGCTACTTCCAGTCCGAGCTGCCTTATTCGCCCCACTATCAGCGTTGCTCCAGCCGTTGCCGTTGCTTTGGCATCCTCATACGTCCCGCCTCGGGCGGTTATCAGGGTATCGTCTGCATAACAGATGATATCCATCCGAGGCGGTAAGGTTTCTCGCAGGACCCAGTCAAACCCGATATTCCACAGGAGCGGGCCGAGGACCGAGCCCTGTGGAACACCGCGCTGCATATTGCGGACCAATAGCTCGCCTCCTTGTCCGGCGTAGAGCACTCTCCTCCCTGAGAGGTAACTATATATAACACGGCGGAGATAGAGTGGCACCCCGTGGAAACGAAGCCCTTCCATGATGGTGGTGAAGGGAAGTGAGTTGAAAGCGTTGGCAATATCTAGCGATACTGCCAACAGTCTTTCTCTGTCTTCAGTCGCCTCTCTCGATAGTCGGTGGAGCTCCATAATAGCGTCAATTGTGGACCGCCCTCTGCGAAATCCATATTGCCGCTCGGAGATATCTGGCCCAATCGTTGTCAGGTGTTCGACGATACGGGAGGCCAAGATACGCTCGTAGAGTTTCCCTGTCTCGTCCAGCAGGACGATGGGACGGAACGACGAGGGTTGCTCTGGAGGTCGTCCCTCTTTTTTTAAGAGGACTAGGCGTCCATCCTTCCAAGGGCGAGGAAATTGGCCTACCGTCATGCTCGCGTCAAAGACTTCACGCAAGCGACCTCCCAGGTGTTTTAAGGCAAGAACGAGAACCCGTCCTGGAACGCCATCAGGTCCTGGCGCTTTTTTCCTTGTCATGAGACGGTCAACTGCAGCCTCGAACTCCAGCTCAGTTATTGGAGGAGGATCTTCGGTAGCCTCGCTGTCAGGATCCTGTAGGACCATTGAAGGAGGGGTGAACTCCTCTTGTTCAGGGAACAGCCCTTCTACTACCCTCGCCAGGAGTTGGGGTTGAAATTCCTCCGTGGAAGGTGCCCTAAGGTGGAGCTTGCTGCGGACCATACGGTACGGACGTCCCCAGGGGTCTCGGTCAAGCTCTTCGAGGAATTCTTGCCTGGAGTTATCTTTTGCGCGACTGATGGCGACTTTTAGGGCCTTTTTCGCCGCTTTGTATGCTCTGTGCAAGGTTCCTTCCTCTTCCTCAGTATGGTGACGCCTCCGGCAGCGTTTATGCGCCCGGCGAGCAGCATTACAAGTGTTGCGGAGGGCTGAGATTTCTGGTGACCACCAGTGTACCTCTTTTTTATTCGGAGGACGGCTCCCAACTCGAGGCATGGCCGCGTCGCATATCTCCGTCATGACTGAGCGGAAAGATAGCGCTTTCTCGTTAACACCTCCTTGGCTGGCCCCAGGTGACGATCCCCAGCTCTGTACTATTGCCGCCTCTTCCGCTAGGTCGGCGTTTAGGCGGGTTAAAGCCCATCTGGGAAAGTTTGCCCTCCTTGTGCTCCGTTGAGGTGTGCTATTGGATGTTGAGGTGGGAGTGATCCTGAAGCTGATGTATTGGTGATCAGATAGGGTCTCCTCACCATCTAGCACGCGCCAGCCCATGATGCGTGAAGCCAAAGCGGGGGTCGCAAACGTGACGTCTACGATGGACCCCCCCCGCCTTCTCACGCAGGTGTAAACTCTGCCTCGGTTTGCAATGGCTAGGCCAGATGACATCGCCCAGTCTGACAGCAGCTCCCCTTTATCATCAGTAACGCGAGATCCCCAAGCAGCGGACTTCGCGTTCAGATCCCCCAATACTAGCACCTCCATTGGAGGTAGCCGTCGGACCATTCTCTCGAGCCTATTTACATAGTCCTCGAACTCGGCGTAACTCCTATTGGGGGAAAAGTAGCCTCCCACTAATGCGAGGCCGTTCCACGTCGCTGCTACAATGCCTGCATCCTTACCGACGACAGAAGGAGGAGGAAGGCGAGCTGGAGTGTGTATGACCACAGAGCCATCTAGGTCTTGTACCCAGTTGGGTTGGGATGGAAGGAAATAAGGCTCGGCAACAACGGCGATATCGATGGACCTCTCCACCATGACTTGCAAGAACAGGTCTTGCGACCTGGCACAATGGTTGAGGTTTCCCTGGAGGAAATTTAGAGGTTGTGACCTATCCATCGATGTTACCGGTTTCCATTTCCTCTAGCGCATTTTGCTCTGCAGCCAACGGAGTTCCCTGGGTCCCTGGAGTCTCTGTTCCCCTTGTCGATGGGGGGTTGCAATTTCGCCCTCCCATAACGTGACCTGCGGGCCGTTTAGAGTCCGCGCATATCGCACACCGTGGTTCTGCTCGGCATGTCGCCATCTTGTGTCCTTGCTTGCCGCAGCGGAAGCAGAGTCCGCTGCGGTCTGTCTTAAATGGGCACCGAAGGCGTGTGTGGCCAATGCCCATACACCGGTAGCAGCGTAGGGGTCTCGGGTCCAGTGCTCGGATTTGGGCGGAACTCCAGCCTACAAGTAGCCTGCCCGCCTCTATCAGCTTTTTGGCTGCCGTTATTGGGCACTTCACGACTATGCTGCCGGTGCCTCCGGGCCCCGGGCGTATATCACCGGCCTTAACTTGGTCTAGGCTACAGTCACCTTTTTGCGCCACAGCCGCCTGGACGTCCTCTTTTTGGACCGAATCATCTAGCCCTGATATACGCAAATCTGCGTTTCTTGTGGGTCTAGTGATGGTCGCGTCCTCCGACAACACCTCACGTAGTTTAGCGGCAAGTGCATCCGCTTTATCATTGCTGGTTGCTCCAGGGACATGTAGTATTCGGGCCCCGGTGGCAGTTTCCCTAACACGTACAGCCTCAAGTCCAACCTCCTGAAGTTGGAAGGCCTGCCTCGCCTTTTTAAGGGTCTGTGCATATGTGACACCCCTTTCAACTGCCTCCGGTTGCAGCGTTACGACAACTGCAGTCGTTTTCGGTGCGTTGAGCTTGGCTTTCTTCCTATTTTTGCGTGAGCTCGTTCCTCTTACTGCCTGAGTCACGGTAGGCGGCACGTTTGCGGCAGCAGCTGCAGCGGCTTTAGCCGCTTTAGCCGCCTTGCGCTTCTGGCTCTTGGTGAGTGCCGGAGTAAAGCCTTCTTCGTCAGTTTGGAGCGGGGCGCGGTGCGCTTGGGCCGCTGACGCATAGGTTTCCGCTGGTGTCGCTGGTGTCACTGGGGCTGCCATTCTTGCGATTGGGGCCTTCGACTTCACCTTTTGACGAGGCTTCGCGATGGGTCTTGGCTGAGAGATCTGAGTTGGTGCCGGTGCCGGAGCCGGAACTTCACCGTTACGCCTATCTGAAGCCAGTGGTGGTCTCAAAATTGGTTGCGGTGGAAGCCTTTTCTCCAAGCTCGCTAACCTCACATTGACCATCTCTCCAATGGAGATTAGGAGTGACCGCTTTAACTCCTCTAGGGCATTAATGTCGAGAGACACAGTCGTGCTCCTAGTGGCCTCTATTACTGGCGCCGTTCTTGGAGGAGGCGCCCTAGGAGTAGGCGCTCTCGGAGTAGGCACTCTTGGGAGCGCTCTCGGAGGAGGGGCTCTCGGAGGTGCCATTGGTGGTCCCATAAGGGGCGCCGTAGGTGGAAGTGCAACTGACTGAGGCGCCGGGTTCTTCATGGCCCTGCGGCTTTCCTCGTATGAAGCGCTTAAGGCTTTTTCTCTGGCCTTAGCAAGCTCTAGCTCGCGCTTCAATCGAACGTTCTCCTGCAGAACTTTCCGATTCTCTTCGGACATGTTTCTTTCGAGAAACTCTTCGACCACAGTCCCGATCGTCCTAGTTGCTAGCTTAAGGGCTTTTTGAGACGTACCCTTTAATTTGCCCGAGCGATGGGAAACCTCTGTTATGGCTTTTATATTCCTCATTGCCAATTGCCTGAGTTCAAGCACATTTAATCTTTTTGCTTGGGGCGGCTCTAGACTTTGGCTGGTGCTAGACTCCATCTCGTCCTCATCCATAGACCACGTCCCTGTCGCTTCGGCAAGGAAAGCCTGGGGATCGAGTTCGCCCTCTGACGTCCTTGCCGATGCGGTATCTGTACCAGTCGCTGAACTGCGCCCGCGTCGTCCTTTTGATATGGCTGCCCTCTTTGCAGCGCCTACAGAATTTGTAGAGTCCTCGCCGGAGGAGTCTGGTGAGGGTCCTTTTCTGAGGCGTTTGCTTCGCTTCGGCGCGGTTTTACTAGGAGTGGGACCGATTTGTCCCTCTTCCGCTGATAGAAACGCCGCTTCTTTTGCTGTTCGATCCCTTTGCTCACTTTCGCCGGAGCTAGGCACATCTCCTGTAAGGGTTTGCTCGCTTCCGCCTGAGCTAGGCCCACTATCAACATCTTTGTTTTTTAAAGGGGGGTATATAAGTTTTATTGGTTCCATTTTAGTCCCACGAGTAGGAGGGAAATATTCCGTCGACCCGGGCGGTGCCCTCTGCACCCGGGCAAGCGTAGGATTAACGAAGCAGGGGGGCCGCCGGTCCCCTGCTCCGCTGCTGTGTAGAGACTGGTCCCCCACCAGCCACTCACCCCCTCGCCAATTCGCA
>OV656821.1:23240068-23565068 GCA_927399485.1 Calamotropha paludella | reverse complement strand
AGACCAGCAACTTCAAGGCGTTTTCTCGGACTGTAGCAAATGTAGACATCGATGAGCTCTCCGACCAGTGGGAGTTTGAAGACGCACTTTCCCTTTTAAAGTCCAGATGGGGTGTCATTGATACTTTTCATTGGGAGATCGATAGCGAATTAAATGGTGACTACCGGGAATATGACCTAGAATTTGCGAAATACGGGAAATCTTATATGAACTTTAAAAAGATTCATTAACACCAAAATGTGGTCAGCTTCACACCGAGAAAAATCCACCCCACAAATGGAGATACCAGTCTTCAACGGCAACTATCAACAGTGGACTTCGTTTAAAGACCTATTTCAAGAGGCAATTCATAAAAATCCATCCTTGTCTAGCGCTCAAAAACTTCAGTTTCTAAAAAGTAAATTAAGGGTTGAGGCTGAAAAATTAATTCAACATTAATGCATTAGCTCAGAAAATTATCAAGTTTCATGGGAAATTCTAAACCACCGTTACAATAATAAGAAAATTATTTTTACATCTCATGTTAGTACTTTATTGAGCATACCAATAATGCAATCACAAAGATCCACATTAATTAAGAGGCTGCACGACACAACCAATGAATGTCTGCATGCTATTCAAAAGTTGGGAATTGATACTTCCACTTGGGACCCACTAATCGTAAATCTTCTATCCCAAAAACTAGATGTTGATTCTCATAATGAGTATATACAGTCATTACGGAATCCGAGAGAAATACCAACACTCAAGGAATTTTTGTCCTTTCTAGAAACCAAATTTACCTCTTTGGAGTCATTTAGACAAAAACAAGATTCTAACAAGGTCCAACGCCAAGATGATTCTCGTTACAAAATTCTCGTTTTATTCGTTTTAATTTTCTTGCGTATTTGTTTGTCTGTCTTTGTCATATACAAATCACTGTGCTAATAACTCAAAATTATCAATTAATCGCAGCAAACCATGAGTCGCTATGACTTTTTTCATATGAAAGTGAAATTTCGCAAAATTTGGCCTGAAAGTGGCCGTAGAAAGTTAAAAGTTGTTTTAGGGTGCATTGTCATCGGGTTCTGACTTGCTCCAAAAATTTCAGCTCGCTAGGTGGCCGGGAAGTGCCTCAAAATTGAGTTGCAAGAATCCAACTGCACAGACAGACAGACAGACAAACAATAAAGCGACCTGAGAAAAACGTGGGAAAAACCATTTCATCAACATCAAACCAGTAATAAATTTTACAAATCTGGCAATATCAAACCAACTTCATATAAAGCATTACACGTGGAAGCAGTGAATTCTTGTCCTCATTGTTAAAAACCTCATGCAATTTACTTGTGCAAATTGTTCAGTGAATCGAGGCCAGAGGTAAAACGGAAAACTATTGCGACTAATAAACTTTGTAAAAATTGCCTAATCGATCACAATGGCAAAGAATGCTTATCCAATAAAACATGCCGATTTTGTAATGCCAACCATAATTCGCTAATTCATCACATGTTCACGAAGTCAACCGATATTGCAAAAGCTAGCAACTCGGCGACGGTGAACGACCGCAAAACATGTCACGTGTTTCAAGAAAATGTGGCTGAAATATTGTTAGCGACCGCAAAAATCAACGTTCAGGCAGCTGATGGAACTTTCCACACCATGCGTGCGCTCATTGACCAGGGCTCACAAACATCTTTGATTAATGAAAATGCAGCACAGAAGCTTCGGTTACCACGCGAGCGCTGTAAGGGAGTTATCTTCGGAGTCGGCGCTAAAGAAAACAACTGCAAAGGCGTAATGAAAATCCACATACAGTCGTTACATAATGATTTCACTATTGATACTAACGCATACATTATCAATAGCCTTGTCAACAAATTACCAAACAAATCGTTTGAAAAACCAACCTGGGGTTATTAAGATACCATCGAGTTAGCGGATCCAGAATTTTATCAAAGTCGACACGTAGATATTTTATTGGGAGCTGATATTTATACGTCTATAATATTAAGCGGAATCATCAAAATTAACCATTCCATACCAGTAGCGCAAGAAACCCAACTCGGTTGGATTCTGTGCGGTAATACCAGCAACGTCCCGTCATTTCACTGTAATGTTGTTATCAACCAAACCGACAACATACAAAAATATTGGGAAATTGAAGATATAACACATCAACAATCTTTATCTGAAGCCGACGACTACTGTGTTAAGCTTTACTAATCTACTACCATGAGAGACAGGGAAGGCAGATACCATGTGCGGCTACCCTTGAAACCAAAATTAGTGGAAAAATTAGGAAAATCAAAATCAATGGCTATGGCTCAGTTTCGTCAATTAGAAAAAAGATTTTCTAAAAATAGAATCCTTGCACAAGACTACATATCATTTATGAATGAATATCACTCGCTACGTCATATGATACCGGCCACGCGTGCCTACGGCGCCGGTAACATGACGCTTGGCTGTTATTTGCCCCATCATGGAGTATTGCGTTCTGAGTCTACAACCACTGCACTTAGAGTCGTTTTAAACGCATCCGCAAATACATCCACAGGTTATAGTCTTAATGATGTAATGGAGGTCGGCCCAAACCTACAACAAGAATTACAGACTTTAATTCTGAAATGGCGTCAATACCAATTTGCATTTACTGCAGATATAGAAAAGATGTTTAGGCAGATAAGAGTGCAAGAATGTGACCAAAAATACCAAAAAAATATACTTACTTACCACAGTTACTTACGGCACCAAGGCAGCTCCATTTTTAGCTATGATGACGTTGAAGCAACTCGCTATAGACGAAAGGGCGAACTATCAAAATTCAGCCGCGCCAAGCGCTCTCGAAAAGTCTTTTTATATGGATGACATCTTATATGGAGCTTTCAGCCTTTCGGAGGGGATACAGGTACAATCAGATCTCATCAAATTTCTCAAATCAGGTGGGTTCAATCTACGTAAGTGGAAGTCGAATGTAAAGGAATTATTACCAAATGAAATCGACAACCATGAACTTTTCGACTTCAAAAGCTCTGAGTCAACTAAAACTTTAGGCCTTCGCTGGATACCACAGGAAGACGCATTTACATTCGACTCTAAAATAGACGATAATACCAACCATCCTACAAAGAGATCACTTTTGTCGGACATATCTAAGATTTTCGACCCCTTATGTTGGCTTTCACCACTTACGACTAAGTTAAAAGTACTTTTCCAAGCGGTCTGGAAATTGCAGATCGAATGGGACGACCATTTACCAGAAAGTATCCTTGTTGACTGGACAAAGATTAAAGCTGAAATACACCAAATAAATAAAATTAAAGTACCAAGGTGGTTGAGCACGAGACGTGACTATCGAGTTACACAGATTTTGCGACGCGTCTACCAAAGCATATGCAGCCGTAATCTATTGCAAGATTCACAGAGGTAACAAAACATCAGTCGTACTAGTTGTCGGTAAAGCGAGATTAGTTCCAGCGAGTAAAATCATCAGCTTACCAAAATTAGAACTTTGCGGCGCTCATTTATTAGCCAAATTGATGGAGAAGGTAAAAGACAGTCTTCTCGATTACAACATCATAGTCTATGGCTGGACCGATTCCATGGTCGTCCTTGGCTGGCTGCACGGAGACCCGAGCCGCTGGAAACCAATCAGCGCAAATAGAGTTCGCCAAACCACAGATGTGATCCCCGTCACCCGCTGGAACTATGTGAAGTCGGAAGAAAACCCGACGGATTGCGCCAGTCGTGGTTTAATTGCCACCCAACTAAAAGAACATCCCCTGTGGTGGCAGGGACCATCCTGGTTATTAAAAACCAATTATTACAACAACCAAGAATCGAACCGACTATATACCACTGAGCAAGAAGTAAGAAAAAGACCGCAAAAATTAATTAATGTTATAACCCGAGCGGACGATTGCATAATACAGTGTTTAATTACAAAACATAGTACAATGACTCGCGCCGTTCGCATTTTAGCCTGGATAATGCGATTACGTCACCATCAGAATGTACCATATTTAACTACACAGGAATTAAATACTGCAAGGTTAATAATTATTAAAAATATCCAGATGCGAGAATTTTCAAAAGAATTCGCGATATTAAATAATAACCACACATTGGATAAAAAGAACGTTATACATAAATTAAATCCGTATATTGATCAGAGTGGATTATTAAGGGTCGGTGGTAGGCTCGAAAATGCATACATTAACGAGGCCATGAAACACCCACTTATAATTCCACACAACCATAGATTAACCACGCTCTTGATACAACACGCTCACAAACAAACCCTTCACGGTGGATCCAGATTGACTTAGCTTACCTAAGAAAAAATTATTGGATCATTGGAGTAAATAGGATAACCAAGAAACATCTTCGTCTTTGTGTCGACTGCAAGAAACACGATCCTACTAAAAACCATCAATTAATGAAAGACCTACCCGAACCTCGCTGCAACCCATCGCGACCATTTTACCATACCGGCGTTGATTTTACTGGCAGTGTCCTAATAAAGGCCAATAAAGGCCGAGGGGTCAAAACCATGAAAGGGTACGTAGCAGTGTTTGTGTGCATGGCGACCAAAGCCGTGCACTTAGAATTAGTATCTGATCTCACCACTTCATCGTTCTTGGCTGCTCTGAGAAGAATGGCTGCTAGACGGGGCACGCCTCGCCATATTTACTCCGACAATGGTACCAATTTGTGGGAGCGAGCATACTCTTAAAACAAGAGTTAAAGAAGCTTAACGAGATATTAAATACCGACTTTATGTCAGAAGCCGCAGAAATGGGTATTGACTGGCACTTTAACGCACCGGCGTGGCCCACGGCTGGAGGTTTATGGGAGGCGGCCGTGAAAAGTCTCAAATACCATACAAAGAGAGTAATCGGTAAGCAGAAACTTACTTACGAAGAATTTACAACCATCCTTACTTAAATAGAAGCGTGCCTAAACTCACGACCTCTGTGCCCATTGTCAGAAGATCCAGATGACCTCAACAATTTGGCCCCGTCACATTTTCTGTCCAGCGGACCGACCCTTACTATATTTGAGACCGAAAGAGATCTAAGAACCCGATGGCAGCTAACTCTAAAAATCTTTCAAGACATCTGGAAACGTTGGCAAGCCGAATATCTCACTCTCAGCAAGGGCGAAATGGAGACAACCAAATAAAAATATAAAAATCGACGATATGGTTATTGTTCGCGCCCGTGAACGCGATTGGATGTGATTCGTTTCGTTTCATTTCCTCCTTTTTTTGATAAGCAACGTAAATGCGAGTGTCCGCAAAAGTTTTATGTTCACTCACTCCCAACTTCACGACTCACTACGCGACAACGCGCTCCGCTATATATTGATACAAAATATATTAAAATTTGGAAATCTATTTGAAGAAGACTTCGCATCCGAAGATTGCAGGTTCGTGTCCTGTCACAGTCGCCAAAAAATTTTCTTGTTTGGGCAAGAAGTTGATGTGTGGCTTCAAATTAAAGGCTTCTTCAAATAGATTTCCAAATTTTAATATATTTTGTATCAATATATAGCGGAGCGCGTTGTCGCGTAGTGAGTCGTGAAGTTAGAAGTGAGTGAATATAAAACTTATTGCGGACACCCGCATTTACGTTGCTTATCAAAAAAAGGAGGAAATGAAACGGAACGGATCACATCCAATCGCGTTCACTGGCGCGAACATCCTGCCCCCTGATTTAATAGAACTGAATGCATTAACATTTTAATTATTTTCATGTTGTCAGCAAAATTAGATAGTGAGACAAACACGAAGTTTTAGGAATATCGCAATACTTTAGATGATATACCTACATTAGAACAATTTAACAAATTTTTAGTTGATCGTGCGGATGTCCTCGAGTCATTAAATCGCAATAAGTTGGCAAATAAGGGCAGCAATATTAGATTCACGTCAAACTCGAATATTAAACATCGAAATTACTCGCGTTCTTTTCAGCACAGTAACAATAATAACTCGTTGTTTACTACAAAACATGATAATAATAAAAATGTTAATGCATTCAGTTCTATTAAATCGTATAAAAACAGTTCATCGTTTGTGTGTATTATTTGTAACAGTAATCACAGAATTTATGATTGTCCGCAATTCAAATCAAACAATTTAAAGGACAAATATGCACTTATTGCTAAATATAAGTTATGTCAAAACTGTTTGCGACAAGGGTATCCTTTAAATGAATGTCGTATGGGCGCTTGTCGCCAATGCAATAAAAGACATAATACCTTGTTGCATGATCCGGATGTAGTTGCTGGTTGCACTATGTCTGAGGTAGTTGAGATTTGCAATGAACACGACTCAGTAGTGACATTTTCTAATGGACATCATTCCAACCACGTGCTTCTCTCTACGGCACTAATAGACATCATTAATCCGAAGAACGGTGGGGTAGAAAGAGTGCGCGCTTTACTTGATTGTGGCAGTCAGTCGTCGTTTATTAGTAAATCATTACTACAAAAATTATCACTAAATACTAAACCTCTAAATGCTATCAATGTTATTGGTATAGGAAACAATTGCAATAATAAGGTAGTAGAAACATGTGATGCTAAAATTCAGTCAATAAATAATCCTTACCAAATCACTTTATCGCTATATGTCCTTGACCAATTGACAGGAATGTTACCAAAGACACCTGTTAATATTCATAACTTAAACATACCTAAATCCATTAAACTTGCCGATCCAAATTTCGCCCAGCCTGCGCCTGTTCATGTTTTGATTGGTGCAGATCTGTTCTGGGACATCCTAGGTTGTGAGCAAAGGTCTCTCAATTCTAATACTAATCTAAAATTACGTAGTTCTAAATTCGGGTGGATTGTGGCTGGCCCTACCAGTTCATTTTATCACAGCGAAATTCATTGCAATCATGCAACACTTACCTCCAACAATGCTACCTCTAAAGTTGACAATCTAGTGACAAAATTTTGGGAGCTTGAAGAATTGCCTCAAAAGACAGTTCTCAGCTCAAATGAAATTGTTTGTGAAAAACATTTTGCAATGCATACAACACGTTCCTCTGATAGCAGATTTTGTGTGAAGTTACCTCTAAAGGACACTCCCGACTGCCTCGGAAATTCTTATAACCTCGCTAAAAATAGGCTTCGTAATCTAGAGAAACGTTTTCGAAAGCATCCTGATCTAAAAATACAATACATTAATTTTATGCGTGAATATCACGAGTTAGGTCATATGTCCGAATCACCTATACAAATTCCAAATCCATCATATTATTTATGTCATCACGTAGTTTTCAAAGAGAAAAGTGAATCAACCAAGATTCGAGTTGTTTTTGACGGCTCTGCTCCTACAACTTCTGGATACTCCCTCAACGATATTTTGTTGGTGGGTCCTAATGTACAACAGTCTCTCTTCTCTATATTGGTAAGAGCTCGTCAACACAAGTTTCTTTTGACCGGTGACATCGCTAAAATGTACCGTCAAATAAATGTCGATGCAAAAGATAGGAGCTTGCAATTAATAATATGGAGAGAAGATGAGAATGAACCCATCAAAACATTTCGTCTCAATACTATAACTTACGGTACCGCAAGTGCTAGCTATTTGAGTACGAGATGCCTTAGACAGGTCGGGGAAGAATTCGAAGATCCGTATATTAAAGAAATATTACAAAATGATTTTTATATTGATGATTTAATTACTGGTTGTGATGATGAAATTATGTTGCGTCATATACTGGTATCAGTGACACGCGCTCTGAATGCAGCCTGTTTTCCTTTACGTAAATTCAAAACCAATTCAGTTTTATTATTCGAAAGTTCAAATCTAAATTCTAAAGATAAATTAACATTCAGTGAGTCGTCGAGCACTCTTGGTCTTGGTTGGGACCCATTAAAGGATAGTTTTAATTTTCCTGTAAAAACGTTACCTAAAGTTGAGATCGTTACTAAAAGAGTTATTCTATCGCATTCCTTCTCAATTTTCGATCCTCTCGGCTTGTGAAGTCCATGCATAATCCAAGCTAAAATGTTGTTACAAAAATTATGGTTACAAGGCATAGGATGTGACGAACCTGTTTCTTCTGATATTGAAACAAAATAGTTCGAAATGTCCACTAATTTATATAATCTTTCTTATCTCAATATTCCTCGAAGAGTTCTCTGTGATTCTCCAGTATCTGTTGAGTTGCACACCTTTTAGGTTGCCTCTCAAAGTGCTTACGGTGCTTGTGTATATTTAAGATCTACAGATTGCGACCGGCAGGTAACTGTAAAATTGTTGTGTTCGAAATCAAAGGTAGCACCATTAAAACCATGTACCATACCACGTTTAGAACTTTGTGCTGCGTTATTAGCTGCTAGGTTATCTATAAAGTGTCCTAGATTCCCTACGAATGATTCCCGATCGCGTCTTTCATTGGTGTGATTCAAGTGTGGTCTTGGGATGGATTCATAGCAGTCCTAGTAAATTAAAACAATTTGTGGCTAATAGGATAGGAGAAATTTTAGAGTTAACAAATCCTACGTCATGGCGATATGTTCCAACTGATTGCAACCCTGCAGATTTGATATCTCGTGGTGTCAAGGTAGTCAGCTTACTAAAATGAATTTATGGTGGTCAGGTCCTCAGTATCTATCTCAAGGTGAATCTGAGTGGCCAAAATTAATTAGAAAACCAAATAGTGAACTCTAACCAGAAATTAAAACACTAACTACCTTAATTACCGAAACACCATTGAATGAATTCAAAAGGTACTCTAGTTTCGATAAAATACAAAGAATTCTTGCTTAAGTTTTACGCTTTTTACATAATATAAACCCTAAAAACAAAGATAAAGTATACAAAAATTTTCTAAAATGTGAAGAATTACAAAATTCATTTAACTTAATTTGTAAAATTAGTCAAATTGAAAGCTTTAACGGCGAATATAAAAAACTTCTTAAGGGAATTCCTTTAAGCCCTAAATCTAAAATTTTATCAGTGTCACCATTTATGGATGAACAGCAAGTTTTAAGAGTTGATGGACGAATAGATTCGTCAAATTATCCATTTGATAAGAAGCACCCCATCTTGCTTGATTCTTCTCACTATATGACAAGGTTATTATTTGAGCGTGAACATATCAAAAACCTACACGCTGGTCCCCAGCTCCTACTAGCGAGCCTTAGAGAAATAGTTTGGCCTATCAACGGCAGAAGGCTCTCCAGAAGTGTGGTGAGGGATTGTGCTAAATGCGCTCGTGTTCGTGGTCAGACGCTCTTGCCTAAAATGGATGGTTTGCCAGCTTATCGCGTGTCTGTTGATTTTCCATTTAAGTCAGTTGGAGTTGATTACGCTGGACTTTTTTTATCTTAAATAGGAAGGGTAGAGGTGCTAAATTGATTAAATGCTATTTATGTATTTTCATTTGTTTACGTTTTAAATGCGTACATTTAGAAGCAGTATCTGACTTATCAAAAGAATGTTACATAATGACTCTCCGTAGATTTGTGTCACGTCGCGGCAGGCCAGCGGAGGTATATTCTGATAATGGCCGAAATTTTGCGGCGGCAGCTAAAGAATTGTCTAATTTTTTAAAACAAAATAGTAATGCCCTATCTGAGTTTGCAGCTAGGGACGAAATTAAGTTTAACTTTATTCCGGCTTACGCTCCGCATTTTGGTGGAATATGGGAGGCCAGGGTTAAATCAGCCAAATATCACATAAAACGTGTAATGGGAAATACACATCTCTCGTTTGAAGAGTTTACTACTTTATTAACACAAGTTGAGTTTTAAATAGCCGTCCCCTTTGTCCTATTTCGTCCTCACCCAATGACCTGTCCGCCTTATCCCCCAGGCACTTTCTGATAGGAAGACCTTTGAGCGCATTACCTGCAGCTTCACTGGAAGACAGGAAGGAGACCTCTTTGAATAGATACGCTCGTTTAGAACAGATTCGCCAACACTTCTGGCGAAGATGGCAGAAAGAGTATGTCTCTGAATTGCAGCAACGCACAAGGTGGAAATCTTCAAAGGCCACGCTGAACATTGGAGATTTGGTGCTGATTCATGAGGAGAATAATCCACCTCTAAACTGGCGGATGGGAAGAGTCTCGCAGCTTTTTTCTGGGTCAGATGGCATTCCCAGAGTGGCCGATATATTAACTACGAAAGGTTGCATACGCCGGCCTCTAGTCCGACTTTGTCGTCTTCCAGCAGCTGAAGACTTGAAGAGTTGAAGAACTTGGTCCTTCAACGGGGGGCAGGATGTTCGCGCCCATGAACGCGATTGGATGTGATCCGTTCCGTTTCATTTCCTCCTTTTTTTGATAAGCAACGTAAACGCGGGTGTCCGCAATAAGTTTTATATTCACTCACTCCCAACTTCACGACTCACTACGTGACAACGCGCTCCGCTATATATTGATACAAAATATATTAAAATTGTGAAATCTATTTGAAGAAACCTTTAATTTGAAGCCACACATCAACTTCTTGCCCAAACAGTTATAATATATGAAAACAACTTACCTGCCGGAAAATGGGCTATGGGCCGGGTAATCGAGCTTCACCCCGGCAAGGATGGTTATGTCCGAGTAGTCACTATTAAAACCAAGAATGGTGTTATGAAAAGGCCTACCATCAAGCCGTCGGTTCTACCAGTTCATAGTAACGTGGAGGAGACAAAACCTGTGCGCAAAATCACCACACCAGAAACCAATCAGTCCGACCCAAATATTCAAACACGACTTACCACAAGGAAAAATAAGACCAAATTGACCTTGACCAGTTATATTTCTATATTGCTAATGTTGTTTACATTTTTAATTACACCAGTATTTAGTTCATATAATATATTACCATTA
Organism: Calamotropha paludella; assembly: GCA_927399485.1. Lineage (NCBI taxonomy): Eukaryota > Metazoa > Arthropoda > Insecta > Lepidoptera > Crambidae > Calamotropha > Calamotropha paludella. The sequence continues at coordinate 23,554,239 of OV656821.1, read as the reverse complement.
AACAACGACCAAAACATGTATTTTGATAAAATATCTTCCTTGTATTTAATCCGTGATGAATGGAAGCTCGTAGTTTATTACGACTTAGATCCATATTGGCAAGGCACAGAGTTGCTGAATAAGTATGTCACTCACCTCGGAACCATATGTCCGAGCCTGAAACCTGAGACACAATGCGACGTACTACTATTGCAATTAGGTCATGGATACGAGGAATACAACTACTATAACCGAATATTACTCGGTCAGCAAAAAGCGCACGGGACAGCCTGCCGCCGCCGCCGCCGTGGATTAATCAACGGTGTCGAATATGTGGCTAATAGTTTATTCGGTATCCTGGATTCAAACTTTGCCGATCAATATACCAAAGACATTGATTTGATTAGGAATAACGAAAAACAACTTGAAAGTTTGTGGCGAAATCAAACTTCCATAATAGAAGCAGAATATAATTTATTAAAAATGATCGAGAATACAATGGACCAGCAACATAAAAGGTTTAATCAACATTTAATAAGCCTTGAAAATACTGCTAAAGCTTTAAATACAGAAATAAACCATGTCGCCAGTATCAATGATTTTACAATGTCATCAGTAATCGCTAACAATATTCTCACTAACTTACGCTATATTCAAGACACACTATTAGATACCATTACAAATGTTTATTATGGTAACTTTAATATACATCTATTAACACCAGAGCAGCTTCTGCAAGAATTGCATCTCATTGCAGGACGCATTTCCAAGGATTTGTCTTTACCAGTCGACAGCATTCCAAGCGAGTTACCAAAATTATACCACCTATTAAAAGTCAAGGCCACAGTTACCAAATCATATTTATTATTTGATATAAAAATCCCACTGGTGAGCCGAGACCTGTACGATATTTATAAAATTATACCTATACCTAAGAAAATCGACAAAAGCATTGTCACCCTACTACCAGTTGCTACGCATGTTGCTATCAACTTAAAGAAGGATTTATATTTACCAATCTCCGACAACGTTCTACAAACATGTACACTTTATGACATAGATACGCAATTATGCCCAGTCTATACACCAATTTATCAATTTAAAAGCGACGAAAGCCTGTGTCTAAAAGATGCGAGTACCAACAGCTGCAAAACCAGTACCACCCCGTGTGCCCACTCATGGTCTCAGCTTCAAAAGATAAACACGTACCTTCTTTCGTGTTGTGGCGAATGTCTTATAAGAATAATGTGCGATCAACTTATATCGGCAGAGCGACTTACCGGGTCCGGTATCATTACGCTCGGAAACGGTTGCGTCATGAAAGGCGAGTCCATCACCATCGTATCGCATAAACAGCTCTCAAATAACATAAACATTCAACCAGACATTTTGACGCCAGAGATACCACCTATAAACAAAATAATTATAACGCTTCCTAACTCCACCTTGTTAATGGGATCGAGTGGTTTAGAGGAAGATCTTAAACTTCTTGGAAACCAGATCAAGGAGATGAAATCCCAAGAAGGAATAGCTGACGTCATCTCATACCATGACGTCCACCATTACGTCGCCATCTACGTGCTGATGGGTGCAGCAGTCGTCGCAGGGCTCGCCTGGGCAGGCCGCCGATGGCGCGCTCGCTGCCTGGGGCGACGCGCGGCCGAAGCGCGTAATACTAGTGATAGTGTACAGTGTGTGTGTGTTAAAGAGAGTCTATCTAGTGAAAAGTGCAATAGTGTTAGTGACGTGAACGAGGCTGTAAGCCCTAGTGTGTCCAAAGTGCAAAACTACAGTGCTCATTTGAATAAGGCGACGACGCCAAACTTTCGTAAACATTTTAGATCATCGAACTAACTTACTTTTAAGTAACAAATGAATCATCTTGTAAAAAAATTGGTTGCCTGTAAAGTCGGTATACGGGCGAAAGTTTTACGTGACAACGACTTTGAGTGGTAAAATAATTTTAATGTGAATATTCATTCGTATAGTAGGAAGAAGGATGAAATAATAGTAACAATTTAAAACATTTATTTATACAAAGAATTATATTTAAAACATTAATTTATAGGCACGCGTCCCTTCCACTTTTTATGTCTGTCTCTCTCGCTCTTAGGCGGGCTAACCATGCCCGAGTGGAAGGGACGCGTGCCTCTCACTCGCTCTCATTGTGAGCGCATAACGTGAGCGGAGCGTAACGCAGTTTCTTGAAGTGTCACCCGGCAAACCAATTTATAAGACGTTGTCACGTCAAAATCACCTCACTACATTACCATCTATCACCAAACTAACCAACCCTTGTAATCATCTAGCCTACCACTCCCTTTTTTCTTGCCCGGGAGCATGTACGAGTTACGTACATTGAGTCATGGAACTCCCGCGCGCTGCGTATGAATTGCACTATAAGCACTTTATGCATCGCGCGGCATTTAACCTAATTATAGTTTTTTCACCAGTCAGTTACACATTAACCATCTTACCAATTACGTGTGCTCAATTACCATCCCAAAACCATACCATTTTAGTTTAACGTCTCTATTTTAATATTACCATAGTTTACCATAATTCTATTTCATAAGTGTTTTGATAATAAACTTTAGTGTTCTTTAGATTCCTCTTGACTTTTATAGATTTATCTATCCCTCCTTTACTTTACTTAAGTGTACGCGGCTATCCCGTACATAGTCGATGTTGCATACGTGTTGAGAAGGTTGGGGGTAGGAGGTTTTTCAATTTGGGTTGTGTTGATGGATGTTGCGCCAGGGATTCTATTTACTTACATTCTTATTTTGGTGTTTATATCTTCGTCTTCTAGGTCTTCAACAGATTTATGGTATTTAATATTTCAGCTGCGGATTGGTTGATTGTCATTATGTTTATGCTGGTTTGGTAATCGGTTTCAGTTTCCTCAACTCCTAGGATCATGTCGTCAGGTAAGTACTCGACTTCGAGGTTCTCGTTTGCGATTGTGTTTACGGATTTTACAGATGGGGTCGGAGTCATGGTTGGTGAATATTCCGAGGAATAGGTTTCTTCGTCTTAAGAGTCTTTAGGATTTTGGGTTTTAGTTTTGGGTTTTGGCGGTTGTAGTTTTTGAGGTGGAAGGTTGCGGTGGTTCTTACTTATTCTTAGTTTTTGCGCCGGAGCGAATGTTTATCTTATGGTAAGGGAGGAAGACGGCGGAAATTCTAATTTTAATTTAGTTCTTTTTACTTACACATTTTTACAACATATTTATATTGAGAACATGTATTATTCGTTGATTTCTTATTGAATGGTCAGAGTTTAGTCTCATATTATTATTATACATGTGATGTTCTTCTACTTCGATATTTTTGTTGAAGTAAATAGGCAATAATAATTGAAGTTTTATTAGGTAAATTAAAGATTTTAATGATACTTACTTGAGACAATGCTAGCCATTCAAGTGGAATGTTTTGCAACGGCAATGATAGGTCGCCGATAACATGTCTTTGAATACGCTGTAAACACAATCCACAGTTGATGCACCGCAAAATGACGTAAACTACTATTTGAACTATTAAAAAAATCGGTTGTCTATAAAGTCGGTTCACTGACGATAGTTGAACGTGACAACGTCATAAGAAAATACTGATTGAGTGGTTGCATTTTTCAAAAAAAAAAAAAAAATTGATAGATATTTTGTATACAATATATCACTGAACATATATTTAATATCGAAAGAATCATTACCTTTATCGCCGCAATTATCGTTGCTATAAACAATTGACACCACATTCACTTTTCACTGCACTTCATACTTGACGAACACATGTAAATGTATTATTGTATAGCAGCTGTCCACGCGGACGCATCGCTCACTCAAGTAGGAGAGAGACAGATGTCGAACGCTGCCGAACGCGGAGGCCGATTGTGCCTCTTTGTCGCTCGTTCCGCACTCTCGCTTGCACTTCAAGCCTTAAATGGAACGCCTCAGAGCGAGGTAACGCCGCTGGAGTCATGTTTTTTCGTGCGTGCAGCCGGCTCCATCGAATTATAAGACGTTGTCACGTAAAAAATCTTAGATTAGAGATTTAATATGTCCAGTACGCAACGAGACAAGCAACGAAGACAACTGCTAAGACAAAACATAGATGGCGCCACAGCTAAGTTGTCAACTCATCAAGATAAAGAAAGAAAGAAAGAAAAACATTTATTTCGGACTCAAACACAATAACAAAACAACAACAAAATGTATATAATCAAAATGAGTAATAACTTAAAAGAGAAGGATACATGTAAAATAGTAAAAAGATATATTAAAAAAAAATAATAATAAAATAAAATAAAAAATAAATACAAATATGGTGTGTCTGAGGCCAAAAAAGGACCCTGTCTCAGCATAAAAGCCTCTGCGTCGTTCGGAGATGGAAAGAACGAACACAGAGGCGCTGTTATTCTGACAGGGCGCTTGAGTAGACGTCACCGTTAAAAAATTACAAAAAAGAAAAAAAAACATAAAAAATAACTTTTACAAACAAAAAACTAATTACAGACACAAAAACAATCACTATAATAAACACAAACTACCACACAACATACAATAAAAATAAAGATAAAAAAGTAATTAAAAATACAACATACTTAACAATTTACTAAAAGAAAAAGAAAAAATTGGGTTGCCTGTAAAGTCGGTTTTACGGGCGAAGATTTTACGTGACAACGTCTTTTTCTCGGTAGAATATTTATTGATATGAATATAATTAAATTGCACAATAGGAACAAGGAATTGAATGAAAATAAGAATTGCACAAATTTTAACTATAGAAATATATTTTGTTTACTAAAACATTGTACATGTAAACTTAAACTTAACTAATTCCTATTTGAGTGATTTTGTTGAGGATAGGACGATGATAGGAGAAATATGAAATGAAAGGAAGTGTTTCTGCTGTAATGTGTCTTGCGAAAGTCAAGTCGATAGTTGTTCCTTTTAACGTAGTTGACTTAGAAACGTTTGATACGCAATCAAGATTATACGTATTTTTCATGAAATTAAGAAACGAGTTGTCAGGCTTTACGTTTTTGTTAAAATCACCACACAGAAGAATCGGTATACTAGAATCAACTTGCACGAACGGTGGCACGTACTGGCTGTTGTGAATGTACGGACCGAGTCCTTGCCATAGCAACATTCCAATATCCTGCATACTAGCTCCTGGATGAATATATACAGCACCGAGTATAAACTTGAAGCTAGTATTAGCGGCGAAGCAAGTTACTTCAGTCATGCACATGTCACCCTTGGTTTTAATGACACGAGTTACGTCTGTAATCGCAACTTGGACCACTTCCGCCGTAGATATCGATGATAATTTACGATAGATCGCCACTCCACCAGCCGCGTTGGTATCTGAGTTAGTTCGATTATTTTCCCTGGATACGCACTCATAACCCTTGATTGGAGTTGGTTCACAAGTGTCGCGCATCCACGTTTCAGTCAATACTAAATAGTCGGATCGTGGTATCACTGTATCTGTTTCAATGTCCGCGGCATGGGCACTTAAACTTTGACAGTTGATGTTCGTTACAATAAGTTGTCCAGCGTCGGTTGCGTCGTCACAGAATTTTACGGCTTGTTTGGTAATTGTGTCTAGAGTGTGTCCATTGTTTTGAGAGTGGTGATTCCTGTTGAACATTTGAAATTGAATGGATGAATTTTTAATTTTAAAGAATCAATTTGAAAATCAAAACACTTATTCAGATCGAAGGTTCAAATTTTTGCTAAATAAATTTGAAATTAATTAAAATTTGTAATTGTAAATGATGAAGTTGAAAATTAAAACATTTACTTAAATTAGATGTTAAAATTCTTGCTCAACACAGTTTAAATCAAGTTTTCTTATATCTGCCACTTTTTCTTAATATTTGTAATTTTAAAGAATCAATTCGAAAATCAAAACATTTATTCAGATCGAAGGTTCAAATTTTTGCTAAATAAATTTGAAATTAATGAAAATTTGTAAAATAATAATTAATTAATTAATTAATTTTAAACTAATAATTTACTTAACACTATCAACATTTATCAATAGTATGACATAACCTATAAACTCAGTTTCTCAACTTTTGTGTCAATCTAACAATTAATCAATCAATCATAGTTTACGATAATGAAATATCAGTGTACAATTATTTACCTTTATTGTCATTCGTTCTGGCGGTAGAGGTGGTGTGTGGAACAACGAAAGGTACTGCAGACGTTGACGGCACGATATCCTCCGTCTCCATTGATGTACTGGAAGTTGAAGGCATTTGCTCGTCCGTTTCCATTGTTTTGAGAGTGGTGATTCCTGTTGAACATTTGAAATTGAATGGATGAATTTTTAATTTTAAAGAATCAATTTGAAAATCAAAACACTTATTCAGATCGAAGGTTCAAATTTTTGCTAAATAAATTTGAAATTAATTAAAATTTGTAATTGTAAATGATGAAGTTGAAAATTAAAACATTTACTTAAATTAGATGTTAAAATTCTTGCTCAACACAGTTTAAATCAAGTTTTGTTATATCTGCCACTTTTTCTTAATATTTGTAATTTTAAAGAATCAATTCGAAAATCAAAACATTTATTCAGATCGAAGGTTCAAATTTTTGCTAAATAAATTTGAAATTAATGAAAATTTGTAAAATAATAATTAATTAATTAATTAATTTTAAACTAATAATTGACTTAACACTATCAACATTTATCAATAGTATGACATAACCTATAAACTCAGTTTCTCAACTTTTGTGTCAATCTAACAATTAATCAATCAATCATAGTTTACGATAATGAAATATCAGTGTACAATTATTTACCTTTATTGTTGTAGTTGTTGTAAATGACGAATCTAAGCACTCCACATTTTCACTACAGACACAGCTGACGATACTTTAACCACACGTGTGAACTTGTATTATGACGCAAGGCATTCGGCGGGCCTCTCTCTCGTTCGGTGACTCATCGTAACGTTACCGAGCGTTACACTTTTTCATAAGTAATTACATTTAAGTCCACCTTCATTTAATTATTACAAATTAAAATTCATTTAAATAAATTTATTGTAATCCATTATATTCTTAATTATAATCTGCATCTTGATCTGATTTAAATTTTTATTTAAATTTTAAAATATTATTTTTTATTAAAAATATTTTTTTAACAACGATATACAAAATCATTAATTAAGTAAATTTATTCGTGAATTATCAATTATTAAACAGATTCCCCTAAATAAACTAAAATACCGCCAAATTATTTAAGTTTCAATAAATACTTATTTATTATTTTAATATTTTTTATTTAAATTCTATATAATAGGGTATCTAATCCTAGTTTATTATTAAATTTTATTAAATCATAATATAAAATTAAATTAAACTAAATTAAAATTTCACTCAATAATTTAATATTTAATTAATTACTAAAATAAAATTATTACTTAATTATTAATAAAATTTAATTTAATTTTTGTATAACCGCAACTGCTGGCACAAAATTAGTTATTAATTTAAATATTACTAAATCTTAATTTCTTAAATTTTTAATATTAATTACTATTAATTAAAATTAATTATTATTAAAATAATTAAAATTAAACACTAAAATTTATATGTAAAATAAATTTATAATAAATTATATAAACTATAATAATTTTTATTTATAAGTAATAAAAATTGCATAGATTTTTTTTTTTTTTTTATATTAAAATATTTATTATAAATTATTAAATATTTAATATTTTCTCTCTCTCTAATTCATAATATTTATATTAAAAATTAATATAAATTATAAATCAATCTATAATCATTGAAATATATATAATATTTTTAATTTTAATAATAAATTAAATAATTATTAATATATAATTAATTAAATATTTAAATATATATAAATTTATATTAATAAATTAAATATTTAATATATATATATATACGTAATAATAATAATAATAATAATGTGAAAACAAGGCATTCGGCGGGCCTCTCTCTCGTTCGGTGACTCATCGTAACGTTACCGAGCGTTACACTTTTTCATAAGTGTCACCCGGCAAACCAATTTATAAGACGTTGTCACGTCAAAATTCTTGCTCAACACAGTTTAAATCAAGTTTTCTTATATCTGCCACTTTTTCTTAATATTTGTAATTTTAAAGAATCAATTCGAAAATCAAAACATTTATTCAGATCGAAGGTTCAAATTTTTGCTAAATAAATTTGAAATTAATGAAAATTTGTAAAATAATAATTAATTAATTAATTAATTTTAAACTAATAATTTACTTAACACTATCAACATTTATCAATAGTATGACATAACCTATAAACTCAGTTTCTCAACTTTTGTGTCAATCTAACAATTAATCAATCAATCATAGTTTACGATAATGAAATATCAGTGTACAATTATTTACCTTTATTGTTGTAGTTGTTGTAAATGACGAATCTAAGCACTCCACATTTTCACTACAGACACAGCTGACGATACTTTAACCACACGTGTGAACTTGTATTATGACGCAAGGCATTCGGCGGGCCTCTCTCTCGTTCGGTGACTCATCGTAACGTTACCGAGCGTTACACTTTTTCATAAGTAATTACATTTAAGTCCACCTTCATTTAATTATTACAAATTAAAATTCATTTAAATAAATTTATTGTAATCCATTATATTCTTAATTATAATCTGCATCTTGATCTGATTTAAATTTTTATTTAAATTTTAAAATATTATTTTTTATTAAAAATATTTTTTTAACAACGATATACAAAATCATTAATTAAGTAAATTTATTCGTGAATTATCAATTATTAAACAGATTCCCCTAAATAAACTAAAATACCGCCAAATTATTTAAGTTTCAATAAATACTTATTTATTATTTTAATATTTTTTATTTAAATTCTATATAATAGGGTATCTAATCCTAGTTTATTATTAAATTTTATTAAATCATAATATAAAATTAAATTAAACTAAATTAAAATTTCACTCAATAATTTAATATTTAATTAATTACTAAAATAAAATTATTACTTAATTATTAATAAAATTTAATTTAATTTTTGTATAACCGCAACTGCTGGCACAAAATTAGTTATTAATTTAAATATTACTAAATCTTAATTTCTTAAATTTTTAATATTAATTACTATTAATTAAAATTAATTATTATTAAAATAATTAAAATTAAACACTAAAATTTATATGTAAAATAAATTTATAATAAATTATATAAACTATAATAATTTTTATTTATAAGTAATAAAAATTGCATAGATTTTTTTTTTTTTTTATATTAAAATATTTATTATAAATTATTAAATATTTAATATTTTCTCTCTCTCTAATTCATAATATTTATATTAAAAATTAATATAAATTATAAATCAATCTATAATCATTGAAATATATATAATATTTTTAATTTTAATAATAAATTAAATAATTATTAATATATTATTAATATATAATTAATTAAATATTTAAATATATATAAATTTATATTAATAAATTAAATATTTAATATATATATATATATACGTAATAATAATAATAATAATAATGTGAAAACAAGGCATTCGGCGGGCCTCTCTCTCGTTCGGTGACTCATCGTAACGTTACCGAGCGTTACACTTTTTCATAAGTGTCACCCGGCAAACCAATTTATAAGACGTTGTCACGTCAAAAATTAATATAAATTATAAATCAATCTATAATCATTGAAATATATATAATATTTTTAATTTTAATAATAAATTAAATAATTATTAATATATTATTAATATATAATTAATTAAATATTTAAATATATATAAATTTATATTAATAAATTAAATATTTAATATATATATATATATATACGTAATAATAATAATAATAATAATGTGAAAACAAGGCATTCGGCGGGCCTCTCTCTCGTTCGGTGACTCATCGTAACGTTACCGAGCGTTACACTTTTTCATAAGTGTCACCCGGCAAACCAATTTATAAGACGTTGTCACGTCAAAAAAATGAAACAGCATTTACAAACTAGAACAAACGTGTAAATAGTTGACCCAATGACGAAGAACAAACTTGTAAATAGAGAAATGACGGGAGAATAGACGCAACTATAAACATTGTATATGTTCAGAGCTGCCAACGTTGCCAATTTCCCAGCTTACGTTTTTTGTTAAAAAGTGATTTGATGGAATTTTCCTCTTATTCTTTATTTAATTTGAATCATTATTTTATTAAACTTTTTATTTAACAAAATTTTACACCTAATTAATTGACGAATTTTATTGACGAGAAAACTACGAGGGTAAACAGATTGTTAACGGAAATTCGTAATGAAAGTCAGCGGAATTTCAAAATTATTATTGGCAACACTGACAAAGATTCCCTGCTCGGTGACACAAGTAGGCGCCATTGTTGGACTCGAGAGTTAAAATTTTGCCACGTAGTGCCACGTACTACCGCGTGGTTTAGTTTGCCGTTTAAATATATATGGACGCAGGAATTTATAAAAGTGGACAAATTGCTTGCCATACAGTGGCTGGGCGAGAAAACCTACCCGTACATGACATGTTGTGAAAAACCAAAAGTAAGTTACTCATATGTCTTTGTTTTTTTGGAGTGACATAAGATAGATTTTTAAGGGTTTTTTAAAAGTAGTTTTATTTTTAAGGTCACGCACAGGCGGCGGTAAATCGTTCCAGCACCGCGAGGCAGCATATCTAAAGGATCCGCGGAAAGCCATAGTACGATGCTTAGGAGTAGAAAAAATGTGAGTACAGACTCTCATTGGATATTTACTGTGTTCCTGCGCCCATACAAGCTTGTCGTAAAGATACTGCGGTTTTCTTGTGTTAACAATATCAAACAACAAGGACGCTAGATTCAGTTTTCTGCGAGCCTCCATTTTGAGTATATTAGCAACATTTAGAAATGGAGTGATATGGGATCGCGGCGGCACGTGGAAGCAAAACCGGGCACAAGCATTCTGAACACGCTGAATCAAACAGCTGGTCCTGGCCAGAAGGCATGGCCCATAAACAGTATCACAATAGTTGAATTTTGATAAAATCAGTGACTCACATAGCCTTATTCTGAGCTCTTCGCTCAAATATGCTCTAATTTTGTATAATAGTTTAAGGCGATAAAAGCAGTTCCTAGCACATTCAGCAATATGCGTTTCAAAGCTTAAACGGCTATCCAGGACCAACCCCAGATTTCGGGCTACCTCAACATGTTCAATGGTAACTCCGCCTAGAACAATTTCAAAAGATGAATTTTTTATTTGTTGTAGGTTATTTTTGGTACCAAATATAATAAGTTTAGACTTTTTTGGGTTTAGGGTCAGACTGTTTAAGTTACACCATGCGGCCACATGTGCCAAGTCATCACTTATTTTTCCCGCAGCAGCTGCGTGATCTGATGGAGTGAAAGAAAGATATAATTGTAGATCATCAGCATATAGATGATGCTGGCAGTGTGTTATACTTTTTGTGATGTCTGCGCTATACAGAATGTAAAGGATGGGGCCCAAAATAGAACCTTGGGGCACGCCGCGCGTCACGGGTAGAGGGGTTGATTGTAATTTGAGTCCATTTGATTTTGTCAACTCTACATACTGCAGTCTGTGCGATAAGTAACTAGCAAACCATTTTACTGCCCTAGCGTCGAATCCATAGTAGGACAACTTGGACAAGAGCAGAGTTGTATTTATTGAGTCGAATAAAAGCATGGCACTCACCATGCCTCTGTCTTGACCAGAGAGGAGGTTGTCCACCACATCCGCCAAGGCAGTAGCGGTACCATAGCCCCTTCGAAACCCAGACTGTGATTGAGGAAGTATATTGTGGTGTTCCAGGTAACCAGTAAGCTGATCACAGACCACCTTTTCCAAAATCTTTGAGACACATGACAACAAACTGATGGGCCGAAGATCCTGCACAGATTCGGGCTGAGCAGTTTTAGGGAGAGGCTTGACAACTGCAACTTTCCAGCTACTGGGAAATGTACACTCCCGAATTGATTTGTTGATCAAGGAAGTAATTGCATGCAATGATTGAGGCAGAGTTAGTTGCAGCATTTCTAATGATATGCCATCGTCCCCCTGAGCATTAGATTTGAAACCTCTTATGACTTTAAGAATCAAATCTTCACTTACTAGTTGTAATCAGAAAGTTGCATTCCCATACCTATGATGTTCCAGGTAAGTCAGTTGAGATATCGACACCTTGTTATCCCCGGGTACATCTCTTAAAGTATGTATTTATGTGATTCGGGTCATTTAGAAAAGTAGGTAAATCCAATGCACACTTGGTGTCCATACCGGACACCAAGTGTGCATTGGATTTACCTACTGTCTTCCTCAAATTTTTCCATAATTTTCTTGAGTTGTTAATATTTTTATTTATGTGACTACAAAAGAAACATTTTTTTCTACTTCTATAGCGGTAATTACTAATTGCTTAATTTCCTTGTAACTTTGCTTTAGGGCTGGTGTATTAAGCATTTTAAGTCTTTTGTGGTATCTGTCTCTAATTTGCATCATATCTTTAATAGTATCCGTTATCCAGGGATGGGGGGGATGCTTAAACTTCCGTTTTCTGATGGGGGCATGGAGATCAAAAAAATTGGTTGCCTGTAAAGTCGGTATACGGGCGAAAGTTTTACGTGACAACGACTTTGAGTGGTAAAATAATTTTAATGTGAATATTCATTCGTATAGTAGGAAGAAGGATGAAATAATAGTAACAATTTAAAACATTTATTTATACAAAGAATTATATTTAAAACATTAATTTATAGGCACGCGTCCCTTCCACTTTTTATGTCTGCCTCTCGCTCTTAGGCGGGCTAACCATGCCCGAGTGGAAGGGACGCGTGCCTCTCACTCGCTCTCATTGTGAGCGCATAACGTGAGCGGAGCGTAACGCAGTTTCTTGAAGTGTCACCCGGCAAACCAATTTATAAGACGTTGTCACGTCAAAAACACAGTCACACATCGGGTAAATGCTAAAACCATGGTATTAATATCCTCCGACTCGTCAGAACTGCACCATTGTATGGAGTTGAGATCTGCGTTGAATTGGTCTAGAATGATATCTTTCATTGGCCTATAGATTAACCATCGAGGGCTTGATTTTTCTTTCCTAATTTTGAATTCCGCTACTACCATAGCATGTCCTCCCAAGTCTGGTGAATATTTGACTCTGATATGAAAGGCTTTTGCGTTAGTACATGTCACATCTATTAGAGTTTCACTATGGTCTGTAAAATGGGTCGGCTCTTGAACTAACTGGTTTAAATTGACAGTATGCAAAAATTATGTAAACAATCTAGATTGATTGCAGTTTAGATCGAGAAGATTAATGTTGAAGTCGCCAAGCAGAATCACATTGTCATAGTTTGATAATGACACAACGGATATGGTAATGGCATCTAGGAAAACATTTATATCCTGCCTGGGTGGCCTGTAGGCAGTTCCAATAGCTATGTTTCTATTGTTCACACGCACACTCAACCACATCTGCTCCACCATTGCTGTGATTGGGTGCTGACACTTACGAACGCTCAAGTCTCTACATATATAAAAATCCAATCCGCCGCCACGACCGTCGGGTCTAGGGGATGCAGCAAACGATAGCCTGGCACCCTAGGCGCTTTTTCATCCAGACCTGGTCTCAACCAAGTTTCGTATATTGCCTTAATATCAGGGGCCAAGTTCTGCATGGCCACAACGAATTGTTCTTGCCTTGTACCCAAGGATCCTGCATTAAAAATACCAACTTTAAGGTGTCTAGAGTTCATCAGAAAAACCATTCCAATTTGCTATGCTATAAAACATTACATTGTAAGTTTTTTTAAAGCATTCAATAGTATGAGGAAGCGGTATTCCATCAAAAGTGCCCCCTTGTTTTTATAACTATGAAATAATTTGCAGTGGATATGTTTACAACTAATTTTAGGAATAATATAGAATATAATTTTGTGGTTTAAATAATATATAATTAAAAATGTGTCCCTGTAAATAGATAATAAGTTTTGTAAATTTTTAATGTAGGTATAAACAGTATCCACAGTATGACTCAGTGAGGTATTATGCCAAACAGTTATATAGATTGCACTAAGTGTGCAAAATACCTTGTAAAAGCTGACAGATCTAAACTTCATGTGGTTAACTTTTGTATATATGATAAGGGTACAATACATACGTTTATTCATTTTGTTGTCTGCTGTAGTTATTAAAAAATAAATTATTAAATTCCAATAATTAGTACTTTCATTTGATGGACTGTGGTAAATGACCGGATATGTTAACATAATTTTAGTGCAGGTAAGAGATTGCAACCTGTTTAGCACTACAACAAGAGAGAGAAAATAGTACAGTAGTGTTTGCAGTGTGACAAACATAACATGAAAAAATACAGCACAAATTTTACACATAACTGGGACTACATTAGAAAACATACACAACCAAATCAAACTAAATATATATTATATAAAATGTTTCTTATAGCTAATTCATTTTGTAGATTACTGAGAGGATGGTATCTGAAGGCCAAAAACGTGAGAGAGGTCCCCGTCGGAGCGAAACTGAAAAGCCAGCCTTCCGTCTCCCTGGCGGGCGAAGATACGACCCCGCCTCGTCCAGCAGTATCACCACTGCAGCTTCCGACACTCCTCGCGGACTCGATGGAAGAGCTGGCGGTTCGGGCGGGTCAGTCGCTCGTTGATGAATACGCGGGTCCCGCCGGTGGCGGAGAGAGTGCGGTGCACGCGCGCAGCGCGCAGCAGTTCGTCGCGCAGTTGGCGGCGCGCCAGGCGCACCACGACGCGGCGCGCGCGCCCGCCCACCTCGGCCGGGGGCCGGCCCACGCGCTCGGCGAACACCACGTCGCGCTCCTCCAGCGTCACGCCCATGCGCCCAGCGAGCACGGTCACGGCGTGCATGACGCTCTCACCCTTCTCCTCCGGGAGGTGGCCGATCTCCAGGTCCGACAGTAAAGCCTCCTGATCCCGGTCGTTGAGCTCCAGCTTGAGCTGCGATATAGTGCGCTCCAATTCGGTGGTTCTCCCGATGTCCTCCTCCGACCGGTGCCTCTCCAGTGCCTCCAGCCTCTGCTCCAGACCGTCGAGGCGCAATGTGATAGCCGCAAAGGAATCACGTAGCTGCGTCATCTTCAGTCTAAAAGCCCGCATCTCCGCCATACATTCGGTGAACTCCCTGCGAAACTCTATCACACCCTGGACACCCAGCTGCTCGTTTGCAGTGCACTGCTGCGCACTCATTGTGGGGCAGTCGGGGGCGGGCCGAGTTGAGAGTGCTTCCGTCTCAGAACCTTCGCAGATGCCCTTTACTGGGGTCTGAGTATTGTCACCCCTTAGTGCGTTCTTTTTACAATTCGGACAAACCCAGTCCTTATTTAATTGAGCCTTGTCTGATAAAGCTAGACAGGCTTTATGATATTTCACCGGACAGATGCTACATGTAGCGGCCCCTGCCGACGAAAGAAACTTACCGCACGCACCGCAGTTAAGCATTCTTATGGTTAAGGTTGAAAGATTTTGTGGAGCAAAACAAAGCTGTTACTCGCCAAAGGTGGCACTGTGATGCTTGTGGTATAGCGATGCAAAGCACACCAAACTTGTTTTGGGGGTCACCACCAGATGGCTCCACTCTCAAATACGAAATATGTAAATATTTTCTTCACAAAATAAAAGGATTCAATGTGGGCACTTGTTAATAACTTTATCACTAATTACCCTACTTGTGAAAAATAGAAATGATCAGCTGATCATATAAAGACAATTTTCTAGACAAAACAGTCGATTTAAAAATCACCAACACTTGTGCAGCTGCACTAACACTTCCACTATTGATTGAATTGGATTCTCATACTACACAATGACTTTTTGGTAATTATTGGTCGAAAAAACGAGCACGGTAGATGTACGGTATGCCGTCACAGACGTCACTCCCGATACTCAAGATACGTTTTGTATTGTTCTTCTTAGTTAGTAAACTGGTTCAATGTAAATAAAAGCTTTCATAATATTATTTTCTTACAATCATAATTGTAAGAAAATATACAATAGTAATTTTAAAATACGTTTTATGATTATCAAAACATAAAAAGTATTTTTATTCTATCTATGAAACAAAACATTTGTCATTATCGTCATGAACGGGACATTTTAAAAACTGTTTTATAATATTATAAAAAAACCTTTACTTTATATTAGTTCAAACTATTTACAAAATAGATTTTCAATTTATGGAGTGATATTGGAAATATGGTTTTGTTGTTCCTAACTGGGGCAAAATCGGTCATCCTCCTTTATATAATCTTTTTTTTTCAAAAAAGAAAATAAAGTCTGGCTCCCTTAGATGTTAATTGTTCTGATATATAAATCGGAATGTCTTCCATTGTTTTAAAACCCGAGGTGTTTTACACGTAACTTCTCTTTTTACTTTTTTTATGCTATATGCCTTGCACTTTTGTAGAACCGCGGTTTTCAAAAGAGTCGAACTTGTTTCTACTATTATTGGGGTATCCTTGATGCCTTCTTTCTTTGTTCGCACTCTATAGATGTCGCTGATTTCTTTTTCATTTATGGAACAGTCTACTGATTTTGATAGACATAAGACCATATTTATGAGGTCTTCTTTCGTTTTTTTGGGGTTAATTTTTGGCGCATTCTTGATTTCAAGATTTCCTTTTTGATTTTCTCTTTTAGAGTCCTCTAATTAATTTTCTAATAATAAAATGTATTCGTTGTCCTGTCTGTTTTCACACTCCACAATGTCTATTCTCTTTTTGAATTCTTCCTATTGTTCGGCTAAGAATGATATGGAATTTTCAATATTCTCATTTGTCTTTTTTATTTCTTGTAGAAAAGGGTTTTCAAATTCACTTTCTTGTTTTTGAATAATTACTTGTAACGCTGCCAACATTTCCTGTTTAAATGTTTCTAGTGTTTCTTCTTCCAATTGACCTCTTGATCGTTTATTTCGGAAGGAAGTATAGTTTGGAGGCGAGATGTTTTCCCCCGTTTATTTGATATTTGAATCAGAGAGGGATCTGTTCATATCACTTTACATATTTGGAACACAATTTCGATGAACTATTTATTATAATTTTATTGAGTAGTAATTGTAGCACAAAGAATCTTAGTCGCGACGGATCGTAGCTCACCGATTCCCCGAGTCAGTGTTGATCCGTATGCGAGAAAGGGTTGAAAAATCACAGCTTTCTCACTCACACTGAGTGAGTATTGTATTTAGTGCGATATTTGCGCGAACTTGGATTTTGAATTAAGGAAACAACAAGTGACACGTCTGCTCACGTGCATTTTAAAAATATAAATATACACATTTATATGGGCATCTACGTTAAAACACTCTACTAGTAAGCTTTAAACTACAGAATAATAAAACCACTTAGATTTCTCATATTTCTAATTTTATTGGCCATACGAAGTTTTGTAATTTTTAAGCCAAAAATGACCATTTTCAATGTGAGATCATATCTAACGATCTAATAACATAACATAACAATACCAATACATAGTGTGTATAAAATATACACACATCACAAATTAAATACCATCCAAAAAAAACAAATTAATGCCAAAAAAGAAACCCATTAAATTTGCATTATCGTCCCCGTCTTTCCCTGCTAAAAAGAAGATCAAAACGCTCTCCAGCGCCAAAACTAAGGAGAAAGCGGAATACCCTACACCCTCTACTTCTAAAATTCAAAATCAAAAACCACCTTAAATTTCTAAGTACACCAAAAGCAACATACAAGAAATGACAATCTCCGTAACCACAGATTTCGAATCTTCACTGAATTGTACCCTATCCAACAAAGTAAATGCAATAAATACACTCGTCGACGAGTAGCTATTCGCCAACGCCATAGAAAATAAAGAAACCGAGGCCTCCGACCTCCCAATCTAAACTATAACGTTCTGCTATAAATATATTAGAAGCAATCAAATCAAGTCCGTTGAGGACATAAACACTGAAGCAACAAGAATTAAAGTCAGAATGTTGGCTAATCAAATACTCGATGCAACCTCAACCCCAGAAGACACCCTAACTGACAAAACCAACACTTCGACTTCAACACTCTAAAAGCACTTATAAACAAAAAAATTAAAGAGGAATTAAACATAGAAAAAACTACAGAGCCCCAAAATAAAATATCGTACGCAAATATTACTAAGCAGAACCCACCCAAAGAAATCCTGCAAACCGGTTATTATCGTAACAAACAAACAAAAACCAATGCTCAGAAACCCTAAAATCTCCAAAATAACACATAGGTACATCAAAGCAGAAATGGCTCGTCTTCTGCAGCCTATGTTAATCATAAAAGGCATTCCAAAAAACAGAGCCATAACGTGAGAAATATTTTTTTTAATGGGTCTGCTCTCGATCCCAACCAAGCCCGGGATCCAAGACAGGATCCACGATAGAACGAGCTAACCCAGAAGGTGCCTATTCACCATGGCTTTCAAAACGAACGGATTATAAGTACTCGGAAATATAGACGCAGGAAGGGAGTCAAACTCCTATTTTGTGCACATTTTAAAAGTAGGAATAGCAACCAAGAAAGGGTGGGAAATTCAAAATAATTTTGACAGCTCTTCGAATTAGGGGCAATTTGTCGATAAAAATGCCATATTTCACACCATTAAAGGCTCCGATACTGGTGACGGGACACATTGTATAATGCATAGAGGAGTAGTCCTAAGATAGATCCCTGGGCCACGCCACGTGTCACGGGTTGATTTCATTTTGTCACCATCCTCTGTAGTTAACTCAACATACTGTTGTCTGTGAGAGAGGTAACAATCATACCATTTGAGTGCGTTTGAATTGATTCCATAGAAAGACAGCTTTGACAACAATAGCGTTGTATTTATTGCATTAAATGCACGCAAGAAATCAAGCTAAAGCATTGCGCAGATCATACCCTAGTCCTGGCCGGTAAGAAGGCTGTCCACCACGTCTGCTAGAGCAGTTGCAGTACTGTGACCCCTACGAAATCCAGACTATAATATAGGGAAGTGTTTTGTGCTCTTCCAGATATTTGCTCAGTTGATCACAGACCACCTTCTCTAAAACTTTGGAGATACAGGGTAGTAAACTAATGGGTCGCAGGTCCTGCACTGAATCAGGATGGTTAATTTTAGGAAGTTTTAGGCACTCGCTCTGCGAACACTATGTCGCGCTCCTCCAGCGTGACGCCGAGGCGCGCGGCCAGCATCGTCATCGACTGCAAGTCACTCACGTCCGGCTCCTCCGACAACTGCTTGATGTCCAGGTCCGAAAGAAGCGCCTCCTGGTCGCGGTCGTTGAGCTCCTGTTTGAGGCCCCCCGATGGTGCGCTCCAGCTCATCGGTGGTGCATGACATGCCCTCTGAGACCTGCTTCTCTAACGCGTTCAGACGGCATTCGTAATTATCCCTCCTAAAATCACTCATTTCAGCCATGAAGATCGCGATCATGGTCCCGCTGGTCACCCAGACTGATACCTCCAGCGGGTGACTCGCGCTGCAGAGGCTCAGATCTAATTTCGCTTTTAGGTGGCGTGTCACATATTCCCTTTATTGGCGTCTGATTGTTGTTGCCTTTCTTAATTTTTTTTGCAGTTAGGGCAGACCCAGTTTCTGCTGCTGTGAGCCTTATTCGGCAAAGCTAGACACCCTTTCTGATACCTAATCGGACACGACGAGCACGCAGCGCCACCTGCCGCCGAAAGAAATTTGTCTCATGCTTCGCAATTCACCATTATCAGAGTGTATTGATGAGCCCAAAGTAGTCCCAAAGTATCACGCTGGATGGCGTTAGCGACGGGTCTTAAAGCAGAAGCTACTTTATATGCGCGAGCTTTTAAAACCGGACACCAGATATCGCTCCACTGGTCACAATTTTGGGGGTATGAACAAGAATAGTTAAAGAAGAACACCTTTCACATAAATCCAAAAGCAATTTTTCTAACCTTATTTTGGGAAGAAAAACATGAAATGATCTTTCACCAAGACACTGACACTTTCACAGCTTCATTGGTACCACTTGCGGCCGTGTATCAAGAATTTATTGGGTAAACTTACGTAAAAGATTGTTTCTTGCTATTCGCGCAATCACGTCCGTGACGTACTCGAAGCGAATTGAAGCGTAATTGAAGCGAAGCTTCTAAAGGAATGTTCGGGCCACTCACTTATAGGCGCTCGCCGCGCGGCTGCTGTATTCGTGCTTAGCGCCAGATTTGACCATTACACGAGAGAGTCAGATTACCATTACACGATATATATATATATATATATATATATATGAGCCCGCTGCCTCCACACCTTAATGAGCATGGCCTTTTGTCTCCCTTTTACTCAGTGTGCGTGGCTGGCGTGGATATCTATATCTTTTTCTACTCTATTTTTAACACTAAGTTCCTGCGCTTTATACTATTAAGCTTTGCTTCTATCGGGCGTCCCTAGTTTAGTTACCTGTGCGATTCTAGAGCTCCCTGTGTTGTTAAAGTGGTGTGGGAAGCTTCTTTCTTTCTTCTTATTAATATGAAATGGATCATAATATGAGAGCTATTTCCTCTTTTTTGAAACCAATTTTTTGATGACACCAATTTCTTCATTATTTTGAGTGTAGTGCTTTTTCGATATAGATTTCATAAGTATTTTCCTGTTTTTGCTTCTATATGTTTTATGAGGCATGAGTATTAAAGCAAAGGTATAGGTAAATAAATAAAACAATTGTACCAATTTGTTGTTAAATTTATTTTGTGGATGTCACGAGGGGCAGAAATCGTCATTAATAAACACTGGCCACGCCCTGCGGATATGCTCTTCCAACGGCTAACGATGATAGTTTTAAATAAAACAGTAAGTCTGTTCGTCACTACAATAGAAAGTGTAAAAAGACTTTTTTTTTCAGTGAGCGAAGGAGAGTCGGCAAACCGCAGGCCGTGTCACCGTGATTCATCGTAATATTAATTTAAATTCCAAATTTTTTTACAGTTTTAAACCATTTATTTTATATCTCAATAGACTCGTCATAAAATCCTAATATTTACACAAACATTAAAGTCCCAAGAGACCCGTTAAAGGACGTACGTATATACAGCTCACATCCACTCAATGGACAGATGAAAATATTTAAACAATAACAGAAAAAAATGTTTTTTTAAATCGATTAATACTGCGATCGGTTAATGTGTACAGACTGAACATGTTCCATATTATTAAGTTATTATACTTCTGCGCACATCTCACACTTCAATAAAATGGCTTTTACCGGATTAATTGCGCATTTAATTTTTTTTTTTATATTTCTATGTTTCGCCTCCTTTACAGGAGCCGTGATCACAGGATGACTAAGGTAAACATGTATTACCCTTTTCAATCAGCCATCCAGACGCACTGCGGGCTACCACCCTTTCTTGGTTGAGGGAGTGGAACGTCGTCCATCCGTTTTCATAGCCAGGGCGAATATGCACCTTCTGGGTTAGCTTCATCGTAGATCCTGTCTTGGCCCTAGGGCTTAGTTGAGATTAAGAACAAATCCATTAAAAAAAAGATCTATATTTTTATCACTTTCATCTACATTGCGATAGCATGGTTATTAATAACGGCAGTCCGTACACAATAATCGATCGCTGACAACCTCGTTTTCAAGCGAACGCGACTTCGCAAGCGCGTTTCGGACGCGGAATAGAATTGAGTCTGTATCGCTTTAGATCAGCGATTGAACGTATCGCACTGTATCACATGGTTCACTCCATTATCACATTGTTCGCTTCGTAGTCAAATGAAGGAGAGCAGACTTGCGGTGGCGGCGAGCAGCAGGGCGACGACCACGCGCGGGGTGGACGCGTCACTGCGACTCAGCGTCGCCGCCATTTTGTCACCTGCCGGGACGAGGGAAAGGCGTTTTACTATTAAGAGTATAATATCAAAATTGAAGACTAACAATTTGGGCAAACGTACATTACATATTATGTATAATATAATATTTCTAACCTTCACACCAATCAGCCTAGCTCAAAGTAATCACTGTAAGGCTTGTGTTATGGATACTAGGGTAACGGATAGACATACATATATGATACTTAGATATGTAATATTTATAGAAATAAATATACCCATGACTCAGGTACAAATGCTCGTATTCATCACACAAACATCTGTCCCTTCCGGGAGTCAGACCCAGGACCATCGGTGCGAAATGCAGGATACAACCGTTGCACCAAACAGTCATCAAATAAAATCTTCAAGGATCTTCAATCAAGAATGAACAGCCTTTTAGTAAGTAAGAGTTGCTGCAGTAAAACATGCCAAGCATCCTCCAGACGCAAATCAGGTACACAAGAAGTCGAGTAGCGGAAATCGCCCGTATAGTTGAATTTGAACTGATAGTGGGGGCGTAATCCGTAGAGAGGAAGTGAGTGATGATACTGACTGCCTTCGGAGACGTAGACGTAGATGTGCGCGGGCTCGGTGTTGGCGGCGCAGCAGGAGTAGTTGCCGGAGTGGGTGGGCTCGGCGGCGCGGATGGCCAGCGTCGACTGCGTCTTGGGCCCCGGCTCTGTGGCCACCGTGACCCCGCGCGACGCGTCGTAGTTGATCATGCGCGCGTTGTGGTACCAGAACACGTACTGCGGCGGCACTGGGCTCTGCAGACAGGAAACAATGGAAGTAGACCATCCGACATGCTCTAGCTGTAGTTTCACTAACTGAAACCATGTGGGCATGTGAGATCACTCGCGCTTAACTTTAGGTGCCACTACATATTGTTAGGAAGTATCGCGTAACATTCGAATTCAAATCTTTATTGCCAAATAAGTGTACACTGGTCTTAAAATATTAATGTTACTTAAAAAACTTAGTCACCCTTTACGGACACAGCAAATAAAGCGAGGGCTGTTCATGATTTAATTACTTAGAAAATTATATTATATTTTAGAATTTCAATTTGGACTTATCGTAGCATCAATATTTAATTAAGAGAGAAAATTTATGAAACATTTAATTAAAGGATTCATTGATAAAATAAAGGCATTTATCAATTAAATCATATTTTAATCGGTTTTGAAACGCATTAAGGGTTCTAATAATTTTTACATGTATTATAGATTTTAACAGTCATGTAGTATGGACTGTCGTTTGTTTATACGATCTTAAAAGAAATGAGTTATGGTAATTGAACGAAGTGGGTAGGGATAAAAAGTAGGTGCAACGAAAGTAGTTATACCTACTAGACGACAGAGATAGCGAGCACATGAGGGGCCGCGGTGAGCGAGACGGTTTGCGAACATTGTCAGAGAGTTATGTCAACTAGACGCGATAATTCTGGAACGTTCGCGACTGAGTCGTCTCAGCGCGTAAGAAGTAGTGTTGATTTTGGAAAAGATCAAAGCGACTTGGAAATAATCTTCCGAGCGAATTGAAAGTGATTTAATAATCGAATTCGGAGAACTACCTACTGGACTATTATATTGACTTGTACTGGGATATTCTGCGATAGTATTAAAGAGTTAATTACTGACAACTTCGGCGAGTTCTTTGGACAAATGGAGTTAATTAAGATTTAATAAGTTTTTGAATTTTGGATAGGGGGTTTTTCAACTCAGTAAGTAATTTAAATTTTTTGATCTCGGATTAAATTACTTATTTCATTTGACTGTCCAATACCCGCAGCTCGTAACAATATCAAATAAACGACGCGTGTTATGTCTAGCCGTGAAGTTTTCGACAGCGAAGAATAGCAGAAATCATTTCGACTTAAGGGCAACGTTTATGGCGCCTAATAATTTGGAAGTGGAAAAGGCTTACTTCCAGCAGCGAACGCCTTTCGGCTTAGATGACGTAATATGCTTTTACATATACATCCTCATTAGTTTGGTTTGACCATACCACTCGTTGAGCAATGCCCAACTAAAGAAGTGTGTATTGTTTCAAACAGTATTAATACACCGGTGATATATTAAGAATATATTATAGCATGGTTCACCTTCTCGATGATGCAGACGAGGTTGATCGTAGAGCCAGCGTCCACGTGGTGTTCGTCCGCTCCCAGAATGAACGCCTCTGGAACCGCGATGTGGAGATGTACCAATCGCGACAATGTACCTGATGCCGTTGACACCTTCAATAACAGTCAAAGTTACACTTACATCGCCTCACTCATTCACAAAGAAGAAAATTTTCTATTCAGACGTTATATAATATTGATGTATCGACCTATTGTTACTGCACTACTAATCATCTTACTTACGTAATATTTAAACGTATTATTAAAACAGAGAAAATTTTCCGCTTCTCAATTCACCGAAAAACTGTTAATAAAAATAATAATATTTCTTACAATCACACTAATTTGCCTAGCCCAAAATAAGCACAATATGGCTTGTTTTATAGATACTAGAGTAACGGATAAACAGACATATTTGATATATAGCTATATTATATTAATAGACTATAGACCCATGACTTAGGTACAAATTCTAGTTTCCATCACACATACATCTGCCCCTTCCGGGATTCGAACTCAGGTTCGTCGGTGCGAAAGGCAGGTACGCTATCTTTGCACCAAACGGTCGTCAAATCAATCTGCAACCTGTTAACCGTATTATGATAAAAACCTCATATTTTTGATTGACGTTTCTGACTAGATTGGTCGACTTTCAGCTGAGGTGATGATTCCTTAAGTAAAAGTTACAGCGCACATATTAACTTTAAAACGGATAACCACCTCCTTATCTCGAGCTGTTCAGTATTCTTTGTATAAAATTCCCCATCGAAACGCACATTATCGAAACGATGCTTCATTAATGCGTTGCGTTGCGTCGTCGCAGCGGATCAATGCATTCTACTCCACACCAGCGCTGCGACGACTTACGTCCTCAGTCTGTATATAATCTTAGTCAGTCTCTACAATGGACAACAAACGTGTTCTATTGTTGCTTTTATTGCGCCTCCGCCGAAAGAAACGTAGAAACACTCCGACAACGCATCGCATCAACTTCCCCTCGCTACGTTTCTTGTCCGTCGATCTGAAGAAACGCAAAGCTATAATGTGGCATGTCATTTAAAATATATGGAAAACGACGCAACGCCGCCGCTGCGACGACGCAACGCAAGGCAACGCATTAATCTGGCAGAGCTCTAACCAGTAGCATAACGGGGCATCGCTTCGCAAGCAACCATTGATAGGCGAAGCAACTAATAACATTGAAACTACAATAAAATCAAAAGGGTGGTTACCTGACACTCATAGGTGCCGTTGTCTCTTTTCTGGACATATTTTATTTGCAATATCCAGTCATCAGATCCCTCGCTATGTAACACCTGTGGAATATATATTGTATATCAAAACTCAGTATACATCAAAGTAAGTGAAACTAAGTGTAGAGATTTGCGTATTTTACGAAATGCTATTTGTTTACGCCTTTTGGTGATGATAAGCTCCCAAGAAGTAAAAAAATTGGTTGCCTGTAAAGTCGGTATACGGGCGAAAGTTTTACGTGACAACGACTTTGAGTGGTAAAATAATTTTAATGTGAATATTCATTCGTATAGTAGGAAGAAGGATGAAATAATAGTAACAATTTAAAACATTTATTTATACAAAGAATTATATTTAAAACATTAATTTATAGGCACGCGTCCCTTCAACTTTTTATGTCTGTCTCTCTCGCTCTTAGGCGGGCTAACCATGCCCGAGTGGAAGGGACGCGTGCCTCTCACTCGCTCTCATTGTGAGCGCATAACGTGAGCGGAGCGTAACGCAGTTTCTTGAAGTGTCACCCGGCAAACCAATTTATAAGACGTTGTCACGTCAAAAGTTGTTGATCCGAGCAAAAAATATAATTGTGGTATTACCTACAATGAGTGTAGAGCTATAACAGATTTGAAGTTAAAGTTAAAAATGTAGGTAAGCTAATAATAGGACAACGATTGTAACGGCTAACTGAGTGATGTCGCAGTTAAATATTAATATAATTTAAAGCGCTCGCTATGGGCGCTTGAACACTATTGGTTATTTCTTCTTCCTGTTGCTTTCCACCTCTCTCTTTTTAGTAAACACTGAGTTTGTGTTGTAGTAATAAAATTATTTTAAATGATAAACATATCGTATCCGGTCATGAGTACGGACGCTAATCGAAACGCAAGCGCGCCCTCTAGCCGGCGAACATGAGGAACTACGATTTCTCGCGCTTTGACAGAGTCGTGACGTTGTGAACGGGCGAGCCCCACTTCACTTTCGATGAAGTCACCTTCAAGTGTAAACGTCGTCATGGAACTGTTCTACGATTTGCTAAGTGCCTTATTTTAATAAGGTTGTTACGCGCTATGTAGTTCTTAATACTGTCTTAAAATAAAAAACATCTTTGTGCACGATTTCGAACTCTGCCCACACGATGGCGGAAGGTTCGGACCAAAATACTGACGTCTCCCCGACTGACATATTATTTCACTGGTGTTTACCTGAAATCGCTCGTCATTCGTGTACATCAGCACTCCTGAGCTGATGATGTGCCAGTCGCGGCGACGCACCCACGACACCTGTAATATCAACATTGGTGGGTTGGTAAGAAGTCACAATATAAAGAATATAATAAACATTCTTCGAAAAGTAGATAAACTAGCTGGTGTCAATTTTCTCTTATAGTTGACTTTATAATACAATAAACTGCAATGTAATGCTTATCAAGACACGTAAAGAAAGAAGTGATTTTTCTTTGAAAAAAAAGCAGTTATTCCCAGCTGTGTCTTCTTTTTATTATGTGGTATTCTTAGATGGTTCGGGAGTGGTCTTTAGTATTAACTGCCAGTGCTTACTAAACCCTTTCACAACGTAAGCAGATGTGAAATAAAACAGATCAATGACATATATAATTATTATTGTTACACAACTTAAAGTTTTATTTTATTTTATTGTAAATAGGATAGCGCTTGACGATGCGATTTAGGATGTGACGCGCTTGCCCAGAAGATACCTATTCACCCGTGACTTGATTGAAGACCCCTAAATTGTATTTGTCAGGAAACACAGATTCAGGCAACGAGTTCCACTCCTTAGCCGTACGTATCACAAAGTATCTTCCTTTTTAATGGGTTTGCTCTTGATCCCATTTAAGCCCGGAGGCCAAGACAGGATCCACGATGGAACGACCAAACCCAGAAGGTAACTATTCACCATGGTTTTAAAAACGAACGGGTTACAATTACTTGGAAATATAGACGCAGGGAGGGAGTTACACTCCTTTGCTGTGCGCATTATAAAAGATGTTGAGAAGTGTTTGGTGCAACAGGTAGGAATAGCAACCAAGAAGGGCTGGTAGCTTGCAGTGCGTCTGGTTGTAAAATGGAAAAAGGAGATGATGAGCATATGCAGCTCCTGAGCACACTCTCCAATACACATTCTGTAGATGACCGACAGACAGGCAAGGCACTTTACTTTGTGTTTATGGGGTGTAAGTAGGTAGTGGGGCTCACTCCTCTCTCGCCGAGGTTCCGAACGGGGCAGTGCAGGAAGGCGACGGCGCCCAGCTGCGCGAGGACGTCCTCCTGCGTGTTGTTGATGGTCGGCTCGCGCAGCACATGCAGCCCCTCCAGCGAGCCGTACCACAACTCACGCCATGCTGGCACCTTTCCACAGAAATAAACGGATTGATTTTTAATCATTTTGACAATTGCAAATATGTGATTAATTATATATGAAAGTAATATAATAAACAGACTCCAAAAAATTCTGATATGAAATAATGCTCGAAAAAATAATTAAAAAATTTAAATAAAAAGAATGGTAATTGCATTTAATTTTTACTTTTTAGAGCAATTTTTATAGCTGAACTTTTCGGTTTTAAAAAGAAATGTGGCTATTGCGTTCCGTCAATGATTTATATTCTGTTAATAGAAAGAGACCTAAAAAGAAAGTTTGGTAAATATGTAAGGTCGCATGTCTATACGAATATAGACATGCAACCGACCGATAGTATCATCGCGGTGGGCTAGTACGTCACAACATATGAGAGTCAATGTGAACCACATGAGCTGGCGCTCACAATGTGACCGTTTTATCCTATCGGTCACCAGAAGCCCCCAACTGAGCAACGTTTTTCTCAAAGATCCATGTAGATCTTGTGTGTCCGGCAATCTTCGGCGCCATATGCGACCGTGAATACTAAGGGCGAGCGACTCACCTCCGCCACTTCGGGCACCTCTGCGGCGACGTCGAGTATGTGCAGCGGCCCCTGGTCTGCCCCTTGGCCTGGCCCCTGGTCGGGTCCGTGGTCCGGTCCCGGCGCGTGCACCACCCCGGCCTGGGCCAGCGCGAACAGCAGCGCCGTGGCCAACGCCGTCGCCGCGTGCTTCATGCCGCCGCTACTGCCCGCCGCCGCCGCTCATCCCTCGTCCGCCTCTGCACAACCGATATCACCTTTTTGAAGCGAAGCTTCTATTCGGACGTTCGGGCCACTCGCATATAGCCACTGGCTGCGCGGCCACTCTGTCTGTGCTAAGCGCCAGAATTAACCGTTATACGAGAGCGCCAGATTTCGGTACTAAATCTGGCGCTCTCGTATAACGGTTAAACGATTTAAATAGGAGCCAGCTGCCTCCCCACCTCAGTGTGCGTGGCCTTCTGTCTCGATTTCACTCATGTCAGAGTGCGTGGCTGGTTATACTATGAATTACCTAGACGGCACGGTTAGGCGGTTAACACACTGCACCGCGCCCCGTCGCGTAGCGCGTGGCCGCAGATTTTATTATTGTATGCAAGAATCTCAATTAATATAGAAAACACGCCTATGACAACACACTGCCGACGCGAGAACGCGCGGGAAGGCGCCCCGCGCGCAGATTCTGCGCGGGAGCGCGGGGCGTGAAGAAGTAGGGTCAACTTGTATTGAAAATCTGCGCGGAGAAGCAGATTACACCGCTAAGATAGGCAGATCTGCGCCTCCGCGCGGGGGCGCGTTTTCTGTCGCTACGCGCACCGCGGCGGGACGCATCTCTAGTGTGTGAACCGCCTTAAGATTTTATACGACGCTTTCGTTCGACATGAACCTATTAAAGAGCAAAGGCATCCGCACCTTTGCCGAGAGATAAAAGATAAAATATTTTTTATTTAATAATAACATTTACAATGCGTGTTTGGTAATTCTACGTTGGAAGACCTTGTAAAGAGAAAAAGCAGCAACAAATTTGGCACGGGCTGTTTTTTTCTGCTTTTATATGTATTACATTCAACAGTTCTAAATTATTTAATAAAAATTCTCGAGGTATAAAATCCTCAGTGGTCAGAACACTCGCCCGGATAGCGAAAGGTCGTGGGTTTGAATCCCACCTGAGGGCTCGGAGGCGTACTTGTTTTTTACACACGTATTTTATACCTTATAAAAATATGGCATTGTGACTGCAAAAAAAAAACATAAAAACATAACTTCTCTAGTTCAAGATCTAAAAAACTACTATCTTTATAAAAAAAATAGAAATAAAAACACTCGTAATCTTGTATTCAAATAATCATAATATATATACCTGTGAACATGAGTATATTTTTAACAACATTTTTAAACTTTTTAAAGCGTTTTAATGATATTGTGTCAAACGTCAGCGCGTTTCGCCCCTTTTAAAGAATAAATAAATTAGCAATATTGGCAGCTGGTCCCACAACAACATCCCATGTGTCATCATACCATGAAAACAACATAACAAATGTTTTATTTTGTCTTTTCATGTCAATTTTAGTTATTAGCAACACTAAATTCATCGTAATTCATAAAAAATAATTGGTATTGCCAAGTTCGACTGCTGCGCTGTTCACATTTATTGGTTGGCGTGACTTATATTAACGTAAATTTTACAAATTAGGTTTTATCTGTCTTAAGTTATTCATGCACCAATGCCAATGGTCATCAGTGACAAGCCTGACTCCTCATTCTCAGTCATTGGATGCGAGTACACACGCATGTGGCACGTGATATTTAAACTAGGTTACTATTGACTTGTTAGTTAGTTGCTTTTTGATTTTTTAAATTTATTATTATTCATTTAATTTAATTTTGCTTATTTTGTCACATATATAGTGTTAATTTTAATTATAATAATAATATTTGGTTTTTTTATAATGAAATAATAAATTCTACGATTAATGTATCAATATGGACCTTGTCTGCAATAAATATATTATATTTTATAGGGAACCACTTTAAGAGAGTACTCTTCACATCCTCCAAACACAATTTGCTTCCGTCAACTTTAAAAACTAGAGAGTCATCACATGCAAATAGTACCATCTCACACGAGCTTTTTGAAAAATGAGGAAAGTAATTAATATAGATAAGAAACAATAATGGGCCCAATATTGATCCCTGAGACACATCTGTATCAATTGGTATTTCTCAACATTTAGCGTTACTTTTTTAACTCTAGAAAGTTACCTCATAGTATAGTCATGACTTTGAGACACCATAATGTTCTATACTTTTATCTGTCTTTCATAGCTTACACAATCAAACGCTTTTGAAAGTTCACAAAATAACAATTCAAAGATAAAATTTAACAATTGCACTACTATATTACGGTACGGTAGTACTACGGCATGGTAATATTAATCACTACAAGGCAGGCGACATCTTTTTACTGTGTTTATTTGTCGTTAATAATATTGATTTTGGTAATCAGCCTGTACCCTTATCAACTTAGGAACGAGCCATAGACAACGCTTATTGATCGCTATAATTAAGGGCGAACACGATTCATAAACGTTACAATATATAATCATAGCAAGCAGGTGAATGCTATTATCGTGTAGGATAAAAAACATTGAATCAAACTTATTATACAACAATATTAAAATATTTGTGTTATCCCTCTGGAATGGGTTGGGTAAAATTACAAAGAAAAAGTTATTTCTGAGTAAATGAACCTATATTAAAATTGTTTTGCCTACAACAATTTAATCGATTCTGTTCTTCGTGCCCTGAATTAATTACGTCTGGTTTTGCGGTGTCGTATAATTTTCTTTGTAAGGGACGCGAACGGCAAAACAAAACGGTACAGTATTTATGAAAATACTTTATCAAACTCGAATTTGAGCGTCTCAAAAAAACCTTTTTTAGCGTCCCCGACTCTTTATTTGGGAACAGCGGGGATGATAAGCGATTTTTTCAGAAGACTTTAGAATCCCTTGTGTTTGTCCGTGCTCTACAGTTCATCGAGCAATGCTTAAATGAATTGAAGTGTTTCGGGGGGTGGCGACATGAAAGGGTTGTCCCGTAGGAGGGGAGGGGGGGGGGGGGTAGGCCGCTAATGCGGGTGATTTATCACTCTCCCGCGCCGAGATTGATGTGTTTTTTACGAGCGTATCGCAATAGTACCTGACTGCCTCTTTGTGAGTTCCCGAAACATGCCAACCCCTGGGCGCGCTGTTCGGGCGATAAAGGCGACGTTCCGATACGTGAACGAGAAACACTTTAGTCAAAACGTTCAGCTTACAAATTGAGAAATCGCTTCTTCGGGTCGATTGCCTCTCAAAAGTCTATGAATACTTAAAAGGTGCGATAGTACTGCCAATTTCAAAGATATTTTAGGTGAAGCAAATAGTGTCGATACTGGGATGTGTTTAGGAGTTATCTGATGACGCATTACTGTTGTCGACAAAGCCTGTTAGTACAAGAGTTTCCTAATTACAAATTCACAAGTCCACAAAATTTGACAAAGTTTCTTACCCAGACACCTGAGTATATTTTCCTGAAGGATTTTGGTGTGCTGAATCCAAATCCGGTCGCAGAAATGCTCTATCACGTCAGGTTTATGAGATCTGAATCTGATCTAAACTAAACTAATGACAGTATAGGTAGTATGAAGAAAAATTGAGAAAAATGAACTTCACAATACAATATCTCAGGAAAAAAAAAAAAAATTGTAAACAAACTCAACGCCATTTGCAAGTTCAAGACTTGTACTTTAAGATTACCCCTGTAGT
Source organism: Calamotropha paludella (assembly GCA_927399485.1). Taxonomy (NCBI): domain Eukaryota; kingdom Metazoa; phylum Arthropoda; class Insecta; order Lepidoptera; family Crambidae; genus Calamotropha; species Calamotropha paludella. Next base: position 23,522,244 of record OV656821.1, on the reverse strand, counting down.
TTCTTAGGTATACTAAAAACTAAAGGATCACATAACCTCAAAAATGGGCGAAAACGGCGTTTTTTGCACTTTAAGGTTAGAATATCTCAAAAACCTGACGTGATAGAGCAATCCTGCTACCAGATTTGGGTTCAGCACACCAAAATCCTTCGGAAAAGTATACTCACGTCTCTGGGAAACATTTTTGTTGACCTGTGTTATAGGAGAATATAAAATATCTTTTATAAAATACTGAAGGAGCAATCAACGGTAGTGTGAATATTTAAGATGCCGCTTCGATTGGGACATTTGTTTTCGTTTTTATGTTTTAATTAAGCTTATTGAGTTTTATGTTAGAAGGCATTCCATTCTTATACACTAGTGAAGGAAGAAACTGTATGAGCATTGAACCTAATTTTTACAGCTCTCTTTTCTCTCTGAATTCATTGACGAATCGCACATGATTATTGGACTCGTATTTCTTTATATAAACTTCTGCGGAAGTAATAATAATAATTTATTTTTGTTATTTATGACGCCTTCAATTAAGCAGAAACTAAAACATAGTAAAAGAATGTTTCTACTCTGAAAGTCATAGGCTGGTAAAATCACCACAGTAAAATATGATTATTAAAAATGTAGAATGAGTCTAAAATCTCTTTGGTGAATAAAAGTAGCCCTCTTTTACATGAATAATGTTTTCAGAAAAAGGAAAGTGAATATAATCAGGCGGTGATTACCACTGACCAGTGTCGACGATACGTATTAAGTCAATTACTACATGAATAATGTCGCTAATGACATTATAATATCCTTGGGTCTCCTCCAAATACAACCAGAAATGATAAGTTTCTGAACACTGGGAATAAATGAATATAAATGATATTATACATTACTTTGACGTTAAGTAGCCATAGCACTTGCGTCACGCATGTCGGCAGTGGTACCGACATCGGCACGACCAGAAACGTCGTTTGTGGAAACGACCACATCCAAGAGAGATTTCTACATAGATCTGGTCCGTAATCTAACTTGTAACCTAATTTCGAAATGGGTTTGCTATTAATTTGATTCTGTTAAGACATTTTTTAAAGACGACCGTTTGGTGCAACTGTATCGGTTCTGCCTCTCACGCCGATTGTCCTGGGTTCGAGGAAGGGGCAGGTGTTTGTGTGATAAATACGAACATTTGTACCTGAGTCATGGCTATGTCTATTTATCGCTATAAAATATTACTTATTTATTTATGATATATGTATGTTTATCTGTTACTTTAGTATCCATAATACAAGCCTTACAGTGCTAACTTTGGGCTAGGCTAATTGGTGTGAATGTAAGAAATGTTATTGTTATTATTAACTTTAAAATGAGAAAATGATTATTTTGTTAAAAAAAATAATTAAAATGATTTAAAGGTGGGCTCTTTCTTTTAAGTGCTAAGACAAATGTTCCAGAAAGAGTGGCTCTTCTATGACAAATCGAGGTAGAAGAAATTTTATAAGTACGTTCGCTGGGCCTTCCCCCTCGGGGGATTTCACCAGGTGAACCCCTGACTGCGCCGGCAGGGCAGTGTCGAAATCAATTCCGAGTGAACACAATCCCATCATCGTCTCGACGGCCGCTGCAACCGACCCCGTGGAGGCGAACCTTCACGAGAAACACACCAGGCAAAGAGCTAGGGCTCGACGAAGAAGAAACCGCCTGACTAAATCTGACGCTGTTGTGTAACAGTCTGATCGGGGCGGCGGAGCTCGGCCTTTATGCGTGTGGCCCGAACGTCTGTATACAAGATTCGCTTCGAAAATTCATAATGTAAATCATTTCAGAAATGTACTAGGCTCGTAAAATTAATTATACTGGCTTCTTGAAAACGTTTCAATGGAAATTATTAATTCCATTCGGTACTCTGTTGGCTTCTTTGAATTACTTCTGTGTAATCTTTACTTTGTAACTCGTAGGAATGTGAAATAATAATCGATTATGGAAAAATCGATTTTAATACGCATATTTAATATTACATACAATTGCTTAAAAATCGATTTATTTTCATCGAACATTAAAAAAATTGTATGCAACCCCCGACATATAGTCCGGAGTCCGGAGCGCTAGGTATATCAAAATAACATCAACGCCATCTGTAAGTCTACGTTTGCCCTTTTGCGCTTTCAAAACAGTTTAGTTCATTTACCTAATCAAACTTTTTATCAAACAACAAGTTTTAAAATTGTTCATGATTTAAAGTGTTTTAGAGCCAAATATTTTCTAAACGCTTACCTAAAAGCTCTTATCCTAAACTCATTGGCCACAGATTTCTAGTTGTTTATTTTGTCAAAAATACTAAAGTTTAAATATTTTGGTTATTTTATAATTTTTATATATTTTTTGCATTTTCAATGCGATCTTATAAGATAAATTATTATAATAGAAAAATACTAGAAAAAAACTTGTGGCCCGAGTCGATTTTTTCTAGTAGTTTTCTATTATAATAATTTATTTTGTTTATTATTTAAAAACTTTTAGTTTATGTTTTGTATTTTTAAATTAATAAATTTGTGATTAATTTAATACAGTAATAGTTAATTTTGAATTTAATTTGACAAGTGAGGGAATAGTCGATTAAACTAACAAAATCGATTATTGTTTCCAAAAAAAGCCTGATTAATTATTATACGATTTTTATGTAGCATGTCTCATCCCTAAGCTCGTAATCTATTAAGGTGGTTTTACACGGCGAAGAGTGGATATGCTATTCGTGATAATTAAAATGGCACTGACCCTTGTCAAAGTGCCAGTGACAACAAGGAAACGAGACGAACGGTGCGGCTGTCTCTTTCTATTCTGGACAATTCAAAGATGAGAACTGTGTTCATTCATTTAGGCTACTCAATGATTGTATACATTAATTTGATATTACGAAAACTTATGAAATACTTACTTAACACAACGTTACAGCCGTGGCGAACACCACAGACATAAAAAAATATTGTTTTAAAAAAAATGTTGTCTGTAAAGTCGGTTTACGGTCGATAAATTTACGTGATAACGTCATAAGAAAACGTTGATGAATAATTTTATTGAATGCCAAATAAAAGCAGTTGACTTTTTATACGATAGATTATATGAGTCATAATAATTTTCTAGTCAAAATTGTAACATAACCTATTATTACTGCACTCGCCGACCGATGCTCCTTTTTTTTAATAATCAAAACACAAATATATGAGATTAGATCGCTAATCAAATTACACACGCGTTACAAGCCGAACGTTTAGGCCAATCGTGCCTCTCTATCGCTTGTTCCGCGCTCTCGCTCTGCTCTGTTGGAACGTGATGGGTCATGATTTTTCGTGCGTGCAGCCGACGTTTATCGATTTATAAGACGTTAAAATTCATAAAATTTTCCATGATCAATTTTTTATTTGTTTATTTTAAAATATTATAAAGTTACAAAGCGTTATAATACTGCTAACAGCAGTGTGACAAAAACCAGTATCGGTTTGTCCGCACACAAGTGGTTTGTCCGGTAGTATCATGTGCCAAGCCAAGTTCGGCTTAAAGTTGACTTGAGTTTGGCGAATGAATCGGTACTGTGTTCGCATTGTATCGCAGAACATTGTAATTTTATTGTCTTCCAACTGTATTCTGTTATCTATGTAGGTTGATGTAGATAAACTTTCGTTTTCAATATATGGGCAGATGCAGTTTACCATTTAAAATTGAGGAACCTTTACTACTACACTACACTGCTGCACTGATAACAGGTTCATTTCTTGTCTAACAAAGAAACGGTTTCTATATCGTTTCGTTTTTACTCAAACTTCCTTAATTATAATGTCTTATAATATTTAGATATTTTATTGAATTTTTCAATGCTATCTTATAAGATAAATTATTTTAATAGAAAAATACTTTAAAAATTCGACTCGGCTCACAAGTGAATTCTCAGGCGGGGATCGAACGAGAGGATGTTCCCGTCATTGATGAGACAAGCGTAAAATCAGAAAGATACTAGAAAATTACGACGGGTGTTCACAATGCTCGGTATCTCAATTGCGAGAGCATTGGACCGGACTTGCGGGTTCGATTCCCGCCCGAGAATTCACTCGTAAACCGAGTAAATTTTTCTAGTATTTTTCTATTAATATAATTTATCTAATAATATCTTTCTTTCCTTGTCATGACGCCAAGGAAAGAAAGATATAAAATGGTGTCCGTTATGTGCTTTGTGCACTTTGTGCTCACCCACGACATTTACAAACGTATTTCAACTTCTACTATGAGCTAGTATCGTTCCACCAATGTTGAACGCTAACTGCCTTCAACATCGAAAGTAATATTTTTACAAATACTAAACATTCGATTAAGATGGAACCAGCTATGACAATGTATTTAAATTTTATTTTTTGCATCCACAATGCCATATTTCTATAACATATAAAATAGGTATGTAAAACAACCATGCCTTCAATTTTTAGGTATATTTTATATTTCATTATAAAGAGGTGTTTATAAGTTTAGATGTAGGAGATAAACTACGAATATATTCATCCGATTTAAAAAATTCTTTCACCAATAATCAGAATGTCTTTTTAGTTAGTTTCAAAAATTAGGGCAACCATAATTCCAATAATGTAACCCAAAGTGTTAAAGAAATGTATTTTTTTTACACCTTGGATTCTTACCTGGTTAGCTACGAATATTACAAGGTGTTAACAAAATATATATATATTTTCACCTTGGGTTCTTACCGCTGTAATTAATTTCTTAACATTGCGTGCGCTACGATAACTAATTATGATAGAACAAAATAAAGTATCGCAATTTTTTACACTAAATTTTCTTTGGAAATAAAAAATTTGTAGTAAAATGCTTAAGTCACTATGTCACTAGTTTTAATTAAAAAGTGAATTAAAAAACGTCGATAGAAATCCATAATTAAAGGGTGAAAAAAATAGTCCAAGCCGAGTTTGTTGTGGTTTCTTCTCGGTTCAAGGTATCCCGTAGTGGGACTAACGAAGCCATGCATAGTGGACTTTCAATAAATGCATTGAAAATGCACATATTCAATGAAAAGCATATTATCTTTCGTCTTATCTTTAAATTCTAATAAATTATTTAGGATTCAAGATTGTTTTAGTATATTGAGACTACTTTTAATATTATTCAAGTCGCATATTCCATTTAAAAAATAGATTCATATGTAAAGAAATGTTTACACCCACTCATCATCGCCCAGGCCAAATCCTTGGACCTAGACAGCTGAAATTATGCAGAGATGTTTTTTTAATGATGGACTAGGGATAACGAAGGATTTCAAGACACTCGAATTCTAAGAGGCTGAATAGTGCAAAATAAACTATTGTAAAAAAGAAATACAGTACTTCACGAGCTACATACTTGGAAATTTAGATTCTATTTATATAAATAAAGGCTACCTTTTAACCATTTGTGAAAAATTTTTGATATTTGAGATAAGAATTTAAAATTTCTTTGGGATTTTTTTATATTGTGGATAAGAAATTTTATTTTAATTTGATATTTTAATTGATTTATAATTTTAATTGGTTTTTATTGCTTTTAATGGATTTAATTGTACTAACATAGGATAAGATTCGATTATTGTTATTAACACGATATGGGTTATTCCCCACAGAAATGAATTTTATTTTATTACTAGCTGACCCAGCCACGCGTTGCTGTGGCACAGTAATTTTATTTTTCTACAATAAAAGTAGCCTAAGTTACTCCTTATTACATCAGCTATCTGCCAATAAAAGTCCCGTCAAAATCAGTCCAGCCATTTTAGAGATTAGCCGGAACAAACAGACAGACAGACAGACAGACAGACAAAAATTGAAAAAAATGTTATTTTGGTGTATGTACCGTATATATATTCATATGCATGTAGTAAAAAACGGTTATTTCAATATTACAAACAGACACTCCAATTTTATTTATATGTATAGATTATGTATAGTGTTTTTCTATAGGAGAATATGAAATGAAAGGGGTTTTCTTTCGCGGTAACATAATATTTTGCAACTAAAGAAAGACAAAAAAACTGCCATAATGGAAAAATTGTTATAACAGTTCTGTAAAGAAATTTTGGAACACAAAATGTTCTTTAAAAAGTCCGCGGCGATGTTCAACTAAGTATAAAAGAATGCGGTAAAGATCCTGCCTTACGCACCGACGGTCCTGGGTTCGAATCCCGGAAAGGGCAGATGTTTGTGTGATGAATTCGAGCATTAGTATCTGAGTACAATTACTCAGACTTAATAAATAGTCTCTAATAGTTTTACTGGAGCAAAACACCAATATGTTTATTTATATTTCTATGCATATTACGTATCTATGTATCATATATGTATGTCTATCCGTTACCCGAGTATCCATAACACATGCCAGTGCTTATTTTAGGCTACACTAATTGGTGTGAATGTAAGAAACATGTTTTATCATTATAAAATCTCATTGCCCTGAAAGCACTAACAACACACCTTTAACCACTTACGCCACTGTTAGGTTATTTATAAGCTCAAAATGATTAAACAATTACGAATAATGTTGATTAAATTTAAAACGCGCTTCATTTTCAACATTCAGAGGCGCATTAGTGTAAAACAACCTTCGATTTCGCAGAATTCACAAAATATTAATTAATCAAAAATTACATCATCATTTTGTTAGTTCCTCGTTAATCCGGTGAATATTAAAATACAAAATGGATTTATTAGGTAATATAATTTTCATAAGACCATCCTGCCGGCTGCTATTAACTCTTAATTGTAAAGTTAAGGATTGAACGGGATAATTTAAAAAGCGTTAACAAGTATTAGTCAGCGTACATAATTTAACGGCGAGTTTACTCACTTCTTACAGTTAGTTTTGTACGGTTTGAAAACAATATGGCGTCCGTAGCCCGGTGAAATGTCAGCCTTCAACTAAGCGAACCGAATTCAAACTTCGTCGACATAAGGACGTGGTAACGCGTAACGAGAACGCAAACATTGGAGTTCAATAATAATATTTTTGTCCCACATTCACACCCATTAGCCTAGTCCAAATTAAGCACTGTAATGCTTCTGTATTACGGATAGTATCCGTAATACAGAAGCATTACAGTGCTTAATCGGGTAACGTACAAACAAGCATACATATACGATATGTAAATATTAAATACAACTATATAGAAATACAAGGTGAGCCGGTCACGCGTTGTTGTGTTATAAATTAAAATGAAACCAAGACCGGTCTCAAGACAAGTCGGTACAAATCAAGCAACATGAAAAAACAATCATCGTACTCCATTTGAGTAGTGTCGGAGTTCATCTCGGTCAAACACTGTGACAGGGATTTTTATTTATATATATATAGATATATAAATAGCCATAAATCAGGTACAAATGCTCGTATTCATCACACAAACAACTGCTTCCTCCGGGACTCGAACCCAGGGCCTTCGGTTCGAAGGGCAGGATCGCTACCGTTGCACCAAATGGTCAGCAAGTAATGATATTCTTCACTTAAAGTGCAGGCGGCGTCTTAAATCATGTGAAAAATGAAAAAACACAGAAACCAAAAACGAATTGGGGAAGACCAACGGTAACTCTTCCGAACAGGAATGTCGGTGACAGAGGTGAGATCCCAGTGGTGGTCCGTTCGCACCAGTTAATTCGTGATTTGGTTAATCCAGCGACCTGTTAAGATAAAACTGGAGTGCTGGGTCCTCGGTGGGCCGGGTGGCTAATCCGAAACGATCAATCAACCCCCCTCCACCCCTACCGCACCTTAAGGCACCAGCTGGTCGACCCTAATCGCGAAGACTTCGGAGAGATCCCTTACAATAACCCTTCTTGATATTAACTGGATTTCGTGAATATTTCATAATCTCAATAGTCGCCTTTTAATAGGCAACTGGGAATTTCCTATCATCTCTTGACTCGGAAAACTAATTACAATATGTGTGTGTGTATTTTCATATTTGATAATTTTTTTCTGTTGACGATTTCCACTATTTTATGCCATTATTATATAGGATTTTTTACAGACGATTGTAAGAATTGTTATAGAAATATACGCATTGTGAATGTATAAAATAAAATCACTTTATGTCTATGACAATAATAAATATTAGTAATGTTTAGGTACCCATTGAAATGGTCTATCTAAAAATAAATTAAATAAAAAGACACCATCATAGATTGTTTGGAACTCAAGTTAAGTAGATAAAGCACTTGTGTTGTGGAAACAACGACGGTACCACAACACCCAGACCAGAGCATATGGGAAAATGCAAATGAACCCGAAACCTTGAAGTAACTTTACAATGAAAAATAATAAAAAAAATGACAGCTTACTATTACTTCTTTCTTGTAACTATATGATCCTTCCTGATGAAATTTTGAATATTTCTTTGATCTTTATATAAACAAGTATAGAAAAAGAAAACAAAAAGAGAACTGTCGAAATTTTTTCAATGCACTAAAGAAATTCGAAGGTTCGGTAGCTTAATCGGGAGAGCATTTCCGGACTTCCAAAGGTTGCGGGTTCGTTTCCCGCCTGAGAGTTGACTTGTATTTTTTCTATTGAAATAAATTAACTTATAAGATAGCATTGAAATAGAAATACAAGAAACATAAAAAATATAGAAGTGTGTATTTAAAAAAATACAAAATATCAAGAGACCAGGTACATCTCTTTTTCGTAATCAATCAATTTAAAATAGATTTTGTTTGGAGAAATAACACAAAAATATGGGCTTGCTTAGAAAAGAGAAATCAACCAAACCGAAATTAAGATTATCATCAGGGGAATTTTCCGCGGAAAAGGCAAAGGAAAACTGTCGAAATTCTAGGTAAGGACCAAATGTTTTAATGTATTGATGATGGTATGTTGGAGCAATGATAAAGAGCCGGCTTTTGCATCTATGGTCATGCCATCGAACTCTAGTTGGAGCATATGTATATGTGATGAGTTCAAACATTTATTTTCGAGTCACTGTTTAGTACTTATGTATAATATAAACTTTGACTATTATTAAATCAGGATTCAAACCTTGGCCTGACTGTATGACGGCAGCTTGGTACAAAGGTGGTAATCCTACTTTTCTCACTATGATTATACCTCTAACCGTCTTGTTACATAACTTAAAATTCATTTTTTGTTAATATTTTTCAATGTATTATTTCTCAATACATTATTTTTTTGACAATTATAAACGAATTTATTTTTAAATCATATTGACACATGAAGTATGAAAAAGGTATAAAAACTTACAGAAAGGTTTTATTATGACATCTCCCCACACTATGCCAAATTTTTGTGTGACGAATGCGAGCATTTGTGTGTATATATGTGTGTGTATTTCTAAGAATATATGTGAATTCGTAAACCTAGTGTCTATAGCACAAGCCTTATAGTGTTTACATTGAGTCAGGCTAATTGGTGTGAATGTAAGTATTATTATTATTATTAGTAGTTTTTCCCGCGGCTTCTTTCACGTTAAAGTAGACGATTTACTAAAAGTTATATTTCTATCCCTCGGGAACAGTACTTTTTTCCAAATAAAAAGGTATCCTATATTCTTTTTTGTACCCTTGACAAAGTGTATGCAAAATTTCGTGATGGTCGGTTGAGTAGTTAAGGCAAAAAAATGTAGGAGACAAACAACCAAACTCATTTTCGTATCCATAATATTAGTTAGGATTATTTTTGAAATAATCTAAAGGCAGTATCTTTCGCACCGACGGGCCTGGGTTCGAATCCCGAAAGGGGCAGATATTTGTGTGAGTCATGGATATTTATGTATATTTCTATAAAAATTACATATCTGTGTAAGTATTATATATGTATTTCTATCTGTTACCCTAGTGAAAATTACGACTATATTACATTCGGTTACGTGGTTACTTTGGGCTAGGCTAATTGGTGTGAATGTAAGATATATTATTATTATGTTTGAGATATTTTTAGCATGAAAATACAGCGTTATTCAGTAATGGAATACTAGAGTGCTGTACTAACAATAATCCACTGAACTGATATCAGTCAGACGTACGGACTTAGCAGACCATTAATCGGACAGAATATCAATAAGCCTTCCCGGGATAAGAGCCCGGCACTTCCGGCCTTGACACTAATGGTTTATTTATCAGATCTCTGGGGGTAGATTATTATTATTATAATAATAATTCTTACAACCACACCAATTTGCCTAGCCCAAAGTAACCACTGTGAGGCTTACGTTATGGATGCTAGGGTAACGGATATACATACATATATGATACAGAGATATAAATATCCATGACTCGGGTACAAATGCTTGCATTCATCACATAAACATTTGTTTCTTCGGGGACTCGAACCTGAGTGGTGCGAAAGACAGGATCGCTACCGTTGCATTTGCGTTGCGATTATTAATAAACGAATATTATTATTGGAGTGTCTTGTAATGATCTTAGTAAACTCTATCAACTATATCACACATGATAATGTAAACGGTAACATAATATGTTTACACCGAAAGTCGAAAACAAAAAGCTCGTTACCATATTCCGCGGAGGGAATTCGCGGCCAACGGAATTGGATGATCCGCACTGACGCGAACGCATTAGTTGGCGAATATTAAAAGGGAGATAAGGAGAAAATATTCTCTATTCATTAATCGTATTTACGATGCGTGTAATAAACGCCAACAGTTGCGTCGTGGCTTCGTAAGTGCTATGTCGGGAGATTTTGTTAGATTCATATAGACATTTAGCGTCCTCGCACACGATCGATTTTTACCGATTTTTCCGCTGACTCAACGCACACGTTCGAAATTTAGTCGGTATCTGCCAAGAAAAACACATATTCTGTTCTTTTAATAATATATACATAATTAAAGATATTAAAACATAACAGAAGTTTATTTTCGGGCATGCTTAGGTACATATAGTGTAGTATACTGCAGTATATGTACCTGTAGCAATTAGGTATATATCCGACAAGAAGTGGCGTAGAATTTGACTAGCCCAGATTTTTTTAAAATCTATTTTGATAGGAAAACATACAGTGACAATATTACATTTTAAGTAATCACTGTAAAAGACTATGCACCATTTATAAGTTACCGCAAATAACATTTAATTTTTCACTACATAGGACCCAAATAATATGCATGTATACGCTAAGCAAAAAGCACATATATTATATATTAAATATAAGCGCAAATAAATACATACAAGACAATAGACAATCCAATACGTACCAAAAGCTATACATTTTACTAAAAAAACGAGCTTCTTGATTTTTGAAACCTGAACCTTAGTATAGTATTGTCTCCGGCAAATAAGTTGAACATGATTTTGAAATCACGTGACATGCGCAGTAGTGAATAATGTACCTAAACTTGCTACTGCGCATGTCACGTGATTTCAAAATCATGTTCAACTTATTTGCCGGGGACTATAAGTATATTATTGATTTAATATATAAAAACTTTTTATTCAAATCTAAGTCATTTATTGTGAAACTCAGGTGAGTAAAGTTTTTGTGAAAAATGTGCATTGGTTCAGGTGGTTTCTAACAATGGCTGGTTTCAATAATAGCGTTATCGTATATCATAGATGTGTAGAGAAGCAACTGTTAATATTTAAACATCTCTGAATAGTAAGTTGTAAATGGTGCGCAGGGGACTTTTTCTGAAGAATGTCCTTATTTTATACTCATTTGTCATATATGCGTGTTCATATATGTTTCTATGAATATTTCATATCTATGTATCATATATGTATGTTTATCCATTACCCTAGTATCCATAACACAAGCCTTACAGTGCTTACTTTGAACTAGGCTGATTGGTGGGAATGTAAGAAATATATATTTATTTATAATGATTTTTAATATTTTTCACTGTTAAACCTCCTATTACTACAATTTTACCACGTTTTTCTTATCTCACTTTTCTTATTTGTTTGTCTGTCCGGGCAAAATCTTGCAACTTAAATTTGAGGCACTTTCCGATAAGCTAGAAAGCTGAAACTTTCAGGATAGTTCAGAACCCGATGACAATGCACTCTAAAGCAACTTTCAACTTTCCAGATGCACTTTCAGGTCCACTTTCGGCAACTTTCACTTTTGTATGGGGCTTATCCGATTGTTGCGTAACACATGGTTACTTCGTTGAGTTAATAATTAAAAAGAATAAAATAATTATACTAGATTTAAAAAATCTAAAAATCCCACGTTTTTCAATGTCCTAAAAAGAATAAAATAACCCTGCGGGGCAAAGCGAGGGGCCACTCAAAACGTGGGGGCGCATCTTTACAATAATCGGCATCAATGCATGTCATTCATCTCTTTAAAATCTCCTCTTAGTAATATGCGCCCCCACGTTTTGAGTGGCCCCTCGCTTTGCCCCGCAGGGTTATTTTATTCTTTTTAGGACATTGAAAAACGTGGGATTTTTAGATTTTTTAAATCTAGTATAATTATTTGGCAATTATTTCAGTAAACAGTTTCTGAAATTAACTCTGTGGACTATTAGCTCAAGACAACACTATCACCGATTACTGTAACTTTTTTTTGTAGTAAATAGGCAAACGCTTGACCGCTATATCGCCTAATGATAAGCGACGATGCGATCTAGGGTATGACCTATTCAGTCGTAGCTTGAAGACCCCTAAATTGTATTTATCAGGAAACACAGACTCAGGCAAAGAGCATTTGCATTAGTTTCATGAAAGATAAGCGTCACTAATGGCTCTACTGTGTAATAAATTCGCAGTTGTCCCATCGTGAAACTCTAGACAATTATTGTAATTGAAATCGGAGTAGAGGAATACAATTAACTAATTCTAGCACTTATTAATTAACACAAGATATATTTTGTATATCTCATTAATGAACATGGTCTTATGTATAAATAATCATTTAAACAACATACAATTATTTTAAATCAAATGTTATTTAGATAAAACAACTCTTTTACAGATTATTTTATATTTAAGCCTAACGCTTCGACTCCTTTACATGTGCCGTGATCACAGGACGACTAAGCCAATGGTCCTCATATATTTTCTATTACCTTCACAATATTTCAATCGGGCACGTCCTTAACTGTTAAAAAAATTATATAAATAATTACAATTTTGTATGTGTGTGGATGTACTAGTATCCGACCCATGATAAATTGGCTTTAGTTATTCACAATACGAGAAGATTCAATAAGAATAAATTATATTTATTTTTAAGGAGTATTAATGCTAAGAGATTGTGAACTAATAAATATATCCAGACTAACTTCACCCTCACTACTAGGTAGAGAATGAAACAAAGTAATTATGTTTCTTCTTTGAGAATTTAATTTAATTTCGACACTCCTTTATACATAACTACTTTATTAGCTCAACTAGTATATACTATTCGACGTCTTCACGGTCGCTCTGGTCCTTATTAATAAACTTGGTACTGTAATTAACTCAACGAAGTAACCATGTGTTACGCAACATTCGGATAAGCCCCATACAAAAGTGAAAGTTGGCGAAAGTTGACCTGAAAGTGCACCTAGAGAGTTGAAAGTTGTTTGAGCGTGCATTGTCATCGGGCTCTGAGCTACCCTGAAAATTTCAACTCGCTAGGTGGTCGGGAAGTGCCTCAAAATTGAGATACAAGATTCCAACTGGGCAGACAAGACGACAGAAAAGCAAACAGACAAGAAAGCGACCTAAGAAAAGAAAGCGACCTAAGAAAAACGTGGGAAAATTGATTACATAGCAAATATTTTAATTCTTATTTTTCTATAAATCACATTAACAAATATCAATCATGATTAGAAAAGTAATAAAATTGAAGATAGCTATTTAGTTATAAAACAAGTTCTACTAAAAGAAATCATAAAGTTATTAAAAATTATTCAAGTTATAAAACAGTATGATGAAAGGCGAGTATTGTTGGTAAAGCTTTTTTATGAAGCGAGTGCACGCAACCAAATTGTTTCTCTATTATTTACGTCAGTCTGGCTGGCACAATCGTTAACGCTATTCAATCGGATTTTTTAATACGTTCATATTCATATTCTTTATTGCAAGTCACATGTTTCAGTACAGGTATATTCGTGCCTATGTACACATTGGATCTAGAGTTGCATGTGACACTCTGATAGGGCGTAGCAATTAAAGATTAACAAAGAGAGGAGCAATGAATTTCAGGATTAAATTAAAATTAATTCTAAATAATAATATTTATTACATTCACATTAATTAACCACGCCCAAAGTAAGCACTGTAAGGCTTGTGTTATGGATACTAGGGTAACGGATAGACATACATATATGATACATAGAATTTTAAACGTATAGAAATGTACATAAATACCTATGACACAGGTATTCATCACACAAACATCTGCCCCTTCCGGGATTCGAACCTAGAACCGTCGGTGCGAAAGGCAGGATCGCTAGCGTTGCATCAAACGGTAGTAAACAGTTTAAACAATAATAATTAAAATTAACTTTTTTTTTACTAATTATTTATCATTCTAAAAAAATAAAGTTTAAAACTATTCGATTAAATTTAGTCAATATTTTCATTGTATTACTGACAAATTAAAAAGTCTAAGGAATTCTGATATCCAATAATAACTTTTCTAAATGTTACTGTTAATGTTTTTTCTATTATAGCAAATATTTTGACAATCTGCCCGAGTTAAGGCTGTAACCAAACGTTGTCCATTTTTATGGCTTTTGATCATAGCTTTATAGATAGTGGTGTGTTTCCTTTTACTAGTGGCCATTAAATTTATCGACGATTACTTTTACTGCTGTTTTTATCGTCTATATGTCGCAGCAATGTTTATTCCAAGAAACTTGGTGATTTTGTCTAGATTAGAATAGATATTTATTTGTATTTTGTGGTTAAATACAATCATTTTTAGTGTTATAGTAATTATTAAAGTATCATTAGATTTCCACCTTTGTCAAGGTAAACAAATATCAAATAACTCAAATGCACTTAAAATAAGTTGTTTCAAATCGTCCAACAATTTTATATACCACCCATTCGGGATGTCTTTTAACTGACAAGACGAATACAAGAAACTCGTCAGTTTTAACAGAAGTAAAGACATTTAAAACATTATACGTCTTCACCGTACATAATAAAACAGTATTATTCTATTATCGCAATAATAATAGTGTTGTGGTTTATTTATATCGTTGATTACAACAAAGACAACAAGTATCTGTTTTGAGTAAGTATCCTTTAACATTGCAAGAATATTCAGAGAATAAACGCCAAATTCAAGATTGGAATCTGTTATTAAACACTTAAAACATACAAAAAGTCAGTATGAAAATGAAATTAAAAGAAAAAAGTGAGTATTAATGTCAATAAAAAATAATTAAACTGCTTATAATAATGCCAATTATATTAGGAATTATAATCACATATCTACATTGCAATGTTCGAACAAAACATGTCTAAACATTTCAGGCTTTTGTCATTTAAATATTTCGTAACCGAATAGTATGCTTCATCTAACAGTAGTTTTTCTCACATTTGTTATTAGCAGATTCTTTAAACTATTGGGACTTTTGTTATTATAATCTGAAAGCTACACCAAATAAGCAGCTGTTCATAAGCTCTGTCTATCGGACATATTATGTTAGCACGCCTATTGTATTCTTTGTATTTCTTTCATGGTATATAAAAAACTGGTATATAAAAGAAGGACGGGTAAGTATTTTTAACTCTTTAGAAATTGGCTTATAACTGTCAGTAGACTTGAGTTAGTTAAACATTTTTTGGGGTCTGAATAAAAAGGCTATACTGTTATGTTTACCAAATTATGCGCTGGCAGACGCTCCGAAATTTACAAACGTATTTCAGCTTCTACTTTGAGCTAGTATCAGGCCTATTTTATTTCTTATAAAAATATATCATTATTAATTAAAAAATAAAATGAAATACATTAAAAATGTTTGTCTAATAAAAAAAAGTTTATTTCACAAAAATGTATAAATAACATGGCAGTGTTTCTTTTACATTTTTTGTGACAAAAGAATAATATTTTATTGTATTAATCGGATACTATAACGGTATTTATGTTTTTAAAGGGGATCTCTTCTGTTAACGCTGGCGATGGCGATAAAGATGTCAGTCAAAAGACAGGTGGACGATTTTAAACCGCACAGGAGTGAAGGCACGTACAAAGTCAAACTAGCAGAATAACAACAAGAGGTAATAATCAATCACAGTGCACGACCAACCGCCGCAATCGGCCAACTACGTACACACGTAATCGTTTAGTGACTTCCAAACAACATGATACTCATTTAATAATTTTACTCATATTCATAAATATGTTTTGATAATAATAATTAGTGAACAATGGCTAGCATAACTTACAGGAGTGAAGGCTTCAAACTCGGCAGAGCACACGCGACGGCTCTCCTCATTTCAATTTCATGAGGGCGGTGTAGGGGCTCGGGCAAACACAGGTCGCTTTCAAAGATAGAAAGTAAACACTACACGAGATGCGTGGACCAACTAAGTGCGAGAGAGATGCGTTTCTTATACTTTCGTAGCGGTATCTAGATGGCGCTACACAAGCAGATATGGCTATCCCTAGCCCCGTTTCAGGTGCAGCGCGCAATAGGACGACTGCGATACTCGAGCGCAGACACTTTACTCAAAGGAATCCTTTCTAATTACGCTAGTAAAATTTTATAAAGAAAGGAATACACAAGTTTCACTTATATTTATTTCTTTTATAATGATTGAAAGTATTTTTTATTTGTATTGGACTTACTTTTAAGGTTGTCTGAAAGACATCATTATTTAGAAAGGAGGCCAAGTGTTTGTGTACTTTTATTTATAGTACTTGTCTTTTTCTGTATTCTATCTGTAATTTATAACTATTTATTATGATAATTGATACTGTTTAAAAGGCGCTGTGTAGTCACAACTGTGCTAACCATTGTTAGTCTTAGTTAAGCTTAATAATCACAAAGAATCAAACTGTTTTCCAACAAATGTGTGTAACATTTGCGACATTTAAATCCAACTACAGAATGAAAATTGGTCAAGGAAAGTTGTCATTTTATAAAAGCCTGTTCTCGCTTGTAGTCAAATAAGTTTTGGCATTCACTCCACTATCTAAAGCGAGAGATTGTGAGAACGTGCTATTCATGTTTATGCTTTATTTCTATGAATATAAGAAACATAATTATTTATAAAAATACTGGCTTCTACCCCGATCGATTAAAAGTTATATTTCTATCCCTCGGGAATAGTACTTTTGTTCTAGATGAAGTCTCCTATGTCCTCTTTTGTATGCCTGACAAAGTGTATGCAAAATGTCATGATATAATTAGTTCAGTAGTAAAGGCGTGAAAGTGTAACAGACAAACTATTGTATTTGTAATATTGGTTAGGATAATAATGATAATTATGCATCACAAATATATCGAATGAAAAACAATCAAAACATTGAATGATCAACAAGTGTGATGTGTACCACAGCCAATCAAAAATGCAGTCTTTTTCTATTTAAAATTGAAATTGTTATTGTTTTTATTATACATTGATAATTATTTTATGTCTTAATTGGTAATGAATTGGTATTGAATTAATATTTTGTAATTATATTTTAAATTACCTATACCTTTTCAAGGTAAATAAAATGTGCATCAATTATTAAAGACATTTTATATGTGGTTTAATAGACTCTGTCCTTGGTTGAGCGGTTCCCACGACAGGTGGCACAATATTGTTCATGGAGAAAGTTTTTATACACTTTATAGTAACTCGGCGCTAGATAGCGCTGCAGACCATCAACTTTTATACCGTTTAACTGATCGCCTTGAAAGGGTGGACAATTTTATAAACCTTGGGTAAGGATTGCCGAGTTTCACTAATATCTTTTAATATACGGTTTATAACTTGCATAGTCACCGACATTAGTACTAGTTATAGTAGTAATCTAACTTTTTTATTTTATTATCTCCAATATTTAGCTACAGTTGCATGCGCAAATGTTACGGAAGAACTCCGATTCGGACAAGGAAACTGCGCCATCACTGAGCCTCAACAATGGAAAAATGTTAGTAACAATACCGTTATAAGTATAACAATTTTTAATATACTCAACAATTCACATATTTCTGCGATGGGATAAGTGTAAAACGTAAAGCAAACCTATATATAATGATAATAATTCTTACATTCACACCAATTAGCCTAGCCCAAAGTAACTGTAAGGCTTGTCTTATGGATACTAGAGCAACGGATGGATATACATAGATGATGCATAAATATGTAAGACGAAAAGAAATATGACTTGACTCAGGTACAAATGCTCGTATTCATCACACAAAAATCTGCAATTTCGGGATCGAACCAAGGGCCGTCGTCGGTGCGAGAGGCACGATCGCTACCGTTGCACCAAACGGTCGTTTATATTCGATCATAACATAAATCATCGCTACGCAAAGTAAAGCTTAATTCTTCTTTCCACAATTACTATGAAAGTCTACATCTCCCAGTCGACAATCGCTGACACTCGAGGTGATATTAAAAAAGACTATTTTTTCCATATTGGCCTGACAAAAATACTTGAAACCTCGGAAAGAAGAAATACGCATTTATTAGTACTCGAACACACAACAACAAAATATTTATATATAAATTCTTTTTATTTAACAACAAATATGGAAGAAAAAACACGAGTTTCTATTATTATTATCATTAAAAATACACAAAAATAAGAAAATATAATTATATATAAAAAAAGCTGTGTTTGAGGCCAAGAGTACCCTGTCTGAGCATAAAAGCCTCTGCGTCGTTCGGAGATGGGAAGAACACAAAGGCGCTGTTGTTCTGACAGGGCAAGTGCTAGATTCAACGAATTAGCCATTCAGTTGTCGATAAGAATATGTTATTTGTACTAGTATATAAGTCACTGGTACTCCATAAACACTCGACCCCAAATTCCCAATGGTGCAGGAACTTGTGAAACTCGAAACTTTTTCCCACTATTTTTGTACGTGGCACTTCTGGGAATAGCCTTTCCTTCTGCTACCCTATTATATTCTGTTTAAGTCCAATGCTGTAAAAGTAGATGATTCATATTTTTCAGCTCTTTTTTTATTCGACGTACTTGGAATAAAACTCTTCGAAATAAACCAAAGTTAATAATGTTCTTTAACTGTGCTTACCTACTCATTAAAGTTCCATTGAAACTTTTCACACTTTAGATTAACGATCTGGGATTCTTTAAATTTCTAAGTCAAATAATCTTTTAGAAGCCCAAACTAAGCACAACTTTGAATATTGAAGATTCTTGATACTATAAAGTTTGTTAATCGCACGTTAAAATGTTGACTCGGTGTTTCATTACTTTCCAATTAATTTTAATACCAATAGGGCATGATTGCCTAATTTTCACACATATTATCGCAATTACTTTTATTGTTATATAATAACAGATAATTATAACCGTATCGTTATTATTGTCCAGTTAATTATTTGATATGATTTGAAGGATATTTTCCATATCAGGAGTAATTTTTGCTTTAAATTTTGTATTTTAATTTCATATTCATAAAATATTTATAGTATAACGAGATGACCCGGGCACGCGTTGCTGTGCCGACTGCAGCGCCATCTACCGGGCTGATTTGTGAATCTAAACCATTCTCAGATCCCCTTGAACACGCACAAAAAATTTCATTCAAATCGGTCCAGCCGTTTAGGAGGAGTTCAGTGACATACACACTCACAGAAGAATTATATATATAAAGATTTAACCATAAACCGTATATGGGTCGTTCTTCTTTTTTACCGACAGTGAACGACGTTTTTCTGTTTTTTTGGTTTTTGAACTATCCATAATTGTGGTTTCTGTGTGGAATTTAAAAGAAATTGCATCTGTGTTGTCATTAGGACTAATTAAAGTTTCCTTTGCGGCAAATATTAAGTCTTTTTTAATGTTGGTTTTAAAAAAAAATATGTGACGGAGTTGCCTTTTTCTGTGGAGACCACATTTCGGTTTACCACTCTGTCACGGAATTCTACGGAAAACAAACGAAAAAATATGTTGTTTGGAGAAAATGAAAAATTACATAATATTAAGAGATAAGAAAAATATGGACGTTTATTCGAACCGAATTAAATAACCGTAAATATCAATACTCCAACGAGATGCCATAATAAGGCGAAGGACAGACCATTTCCGGTAAAAAAGTAGAACGACCCATATAACGAATATTATAATTATCTTTGACGTTATCTCTTAATATACAGTTTGTACCTAAAATAGGGTAAAACGAATTCCATAAATAGGGCTATCCGATACTTCCTACGAGATTTGCGTTTTTTTCAACATTTTTAGACAATCTTTTTAAGAATGAGATTTAAATTTTTTTTAGGGCTAATGGTATTTAACTTAACCATAATTGTTATTGTTTATGCATGGTATTTTATTTTTCTCTAAATACTCTTTGTACTTAAAATTAATCTTGAGTTTATGGAAAAAAACCTCGAAAACAGTGTAAAATAGTGGAAATTATATGGGAGTCATTCGGGTACCTAGACCTAGTGGTGTTCTACCCTATCTTACCGATTTTTTTCGGAAAATTCTGTATACCTACTGTTAAGATTCCTATTTCAGCGGATCAAAAAAAATTCATCTGTTCTAAATTATTCGGTAGAGAAGGTATAGTGAAGTTACTTTTATTACAGTTATGCAAATAAAATATAAACAAAATACTTATTTAGGTTAGGTTTAAACCGTCAAGGATTAAAATTGTGCTATTAAACTCACGAAAAAGTAATATGTAAAAAAGTGTTGCCAGATTTTTTACAAGTGGCATTACAAATATGACAAAATATTACAAACATTGCTGTCCGTCATTTTTTTACAAACTAATGTAACTTACATGGTTAACATAACGACAATTTTAACTAGAAACTTTAACCTAAGTTTTTTTATTTTACCATATTTGACTAAGTAGTTTTTTTTCCTTTCCACATAAAAAAATATATTTAAATTACCTTCTCCTCGAGATGTAAGCACACTGTCGCACTATAAACTACTTTCCATATTATAAGTTCGAAGCACTTTCAAACATGTCTCACTCAAAACTAAATAATACACTCGTGTTTTGTTAAAAAAAATTGTAAACAACTCAACTTTTCAGTTTCAACGTTTTTTAACCATCAATCACGTGTTCCCGTCACGCACGATCATTTTGGAACGTTCCGTGTTGAGCGTGCTACGGTCGTAGTCCACTGCGTTCGCTTGCCGCGCGGCGCGTTCTCGTAACGCGTAGGCGCGTCCGTCGACGGAGAGCGACTGCTCGGCGGCGCTGCTACGAAACCCCCCTCGGCCGGGAGCTTGCTACGGTTTTGAAGCATCCACGGGCTATAAGGCACTTTTGGGTACATTCTTAAAAAAACGTTTTAGAAAATAGAATACTATTACAAGAACATATTTTAAATTATTATAATAGAAAAATACTAGAAAAAATCGACTCGGGTCACAAGTGAATCTCAGGCGGGAATCGAACCCGCAACCTTTGGAAATCCGGTCCAATGCTCTCCCAATTGAGCTACCGAGCCTTGCGAACACTCGTCGAAATTTTCTAGTACATTCCTGATTTTACGCTGTAGGCCAGCGTTGTTTCATCAATGAGAGGAACATCCTCTCGTATTCGAAAGAAACATTTTTACAAATGTTTGGTCAATCGATTAAGATGAAACAGCCATGTTAGATTTATAATTTTTATATATTTTATGCATTTTCAATGCGATCTTATAAGATAAATTATTATAATAGAAAAATACTAGAAAAAATCGACTCGGGTCACAAGTGAATCTCAGGCGGGAATCGAACCCGCAACCTTTGGAAATCCGGTCCAATGCTCTCCCAATTGAGCTACCGAGCCTTGCGAACACTCGTCGAAATTTTCTAGTACATTCCTGATTTTACGCTGTAGGCCAGCGTTGTTTCATCAATGAGAGGAACATCCTCTCGTATTCGAAAGAAACATTTTTACAAATGTTTGGTCAATCGATTAAGATGAAACAGCCATGTTAGATTTATAATTTTTATATATTTTATGCATTTTCAATGCGATCTTATAAGATAAATTATTATAATAGAAAAATACTAGAAAAAATCGACTCGGGTCACAAGTGAATCTCAGGCGGGAATCGAACCCGCAACCTTTGGAAATCCGGTCCAATGCTCTCCCAATTGAGCTACCGAGCCTTGCGAACACTCGTCGAAATTTTCTAGTACATTCCTGATTTTACGCTGTAGGCCAGCGTTGTTTCATCAATGAGAGGAACATCCTCTCGTATTCGAAAGAAACATTTTTACAAATGTTTGGTCAATCGATTAAGATGAAACAGCCATGTTAGATTTATAATTTTTATATATTTTATGCATTTTCAATGCGATCTTATAAGATAAATTATTATAATAGAAAAATACTAGAAAAAATCGACTCGGGTCACAAGTGAATCTCAGGCGGGAATCGAACCCGCAACCTTTGGAAATCCGGTCCAATGCTCTCCCAATTGAGCTACCGAGCCTTGCGAACACTCGTCGAAATTTTCTAGTACATTCCTGATTTTACGCTGTAGGCCAGCGTTGTTTCATCAATGAGAGGAACATCCTCTCGTATTCGAAAGAAACATTTTTACAAATGTTTGGTCAATCGATTAAGATGAAACAGCCATGTTAGATTTATAATTTTTATATATTTTATGCATTTTCAATGCGATCTTATAAGATAAATTATTATAATAGAAAAATACTAGAAAAAATCGACTCGGGTCACAAGTGAATCTCAGGCGGGAATCGAACCCGCAACCTTTGGAAATCCGGTCCAATGCTCTCCCAATTGAGCTACCGAGCCTTGCGAACACTCGTCGAAATTTTCTAGTACATTCCTGATTTTACGCTGTAGGCCAGCGTTGTTTCATCAATGAGAGGAACATCCTCTCGTATTCGAAAGAAACATTTTTACAAATGTTTGGTCAATCGATTAAGATGAAACAGCCATGTTAGATTTATAATTTTTTATATATTTTATGCATTTTCAATGCGATCTTATAAGATAAATTATTATAATAGAAAAATACTAGAAAAAATCGACTCGGGTCACAAGTGAATCTCAGGCGGGAATCGAACCCGCAACCTTTGGAAATCCGGTCCAATGCTCTCCCAATTGAGCTACCGAGCCTTGCGAACACTCGTCGAAATTTTCTAGTACATTCCTGATTTTACGCTGTAGGCCAGCGTTGTTTCATCAATGAGAGGAACATCCTCTCGTATTCGAAAGAAACATTTTTACAAATGTTTGGTCAATCGATTAAGATGAAACAGCCATGTTAGATTTATAATTTTTATATATTTTATGCATTTTCAATGCGATCTTATAAGATAAATTATTATAATAGAAAAATACTAGAAAAAATCGACTCGGGTCACAAGTGAATCTCAGGCGGGAATCGAACCCGCAACCTTTGGAAATCCGGTCCAATGCTCTCCCAATTGAGCTACCGAGCCTTGCGAACACTCGTCGAAATTTTCTAGTACATTCCTGATTTTACGCTGTAGGCCAGCGTTGTTTCATCAATGAGAGGAACATCCTCTCGTATTCGAAAGAAACATTTTTACAAATGTTTGGTCAATCGATTAAGATGAAACAGCCATGTTAGATTTATAATTTTTATATATTTTATGCATTTTCAATGCGATCTTATAAGATAAATTATTATAATAGAAAAATACTAGAAAAAATCGACTCGGGTCACAAGTGAATCTCAGGCGGGAATCGAACCCGCAACCTTTGGAAATCCGGTCCAATGCTCTCCCAATTGAGCTACCGAGCCTTGCGAACACTCGTCGAAATTTTCTAGTACATTCCTGATTTTACGCTGTAGGCCAGCGTTGTTTCATCAATGAGAGGAACATCCTCTCGTATTCGAAAGAAACATTTTTACAAATGTTTGGTCAATCGATTAAGATGAAACAGCCATGTTAGATTTATAATTTTTATATATTTTATGCATTTTCAATGCGATCTTATAAGATAAATTATTATAATAGAAAAATACTAGAAAAAATCGACTCGGGTCACAAGTGAATCTCAGGCGGGAATCGAACCCGCAACCTTTGGAAATCCGGTCCAATGCTCTCCCAATTGAGCTACCGAGCCTTGCGAACACTCGTCGAAATTTTCTAGTACATTCCTGATTTTACGCTGTAGGCCAGCGTTGTTTCATCAATGAGAGGAACATCCTCTCGTATTCGAAAGAAACATTTTTACAAATGTTTGGTCAATCGATTAAGATGAAACAGCCATGTTAGATTTATAATTTTTATATATTTTATGCATTTTCAATGCGATCTTATAAGATAAATTATTATAATAGAAAAATACTAGAAAAAATCGACTCGGGTCACAAGTGAATCTCAGGCGGGAATCGAACCCGCAACCTTTGGAAATCCGGTCCAATGCTCTCCCAATTGAGCTACCGAGCCTTGCGAACACTCGTCGAAATTTTCTAGTACATTCCTGATTTTACGCTGTAGGCCAGCGTTGTTTCATCAATGAGAGGAACATCCTCTCGTATTCGAAAGAAACATTTTTACAAATGTTTGGTCAATCGATTAAGATGAAACAGCCATGTTAGATTTATAATTTTTTATATATTTTATGCATTTTCAATGCGATCTTATAAGATAAATTATTATAATAGAAAAATACTAGAAAAAATCGACTCGGGTCACAAGTGAATCTCAGGCGGGAATCGAACCCGCAACCTTTGGAAATCCGGTCCAATGCTCTCCCAATTGAGCTACCGAGCCTTGCGAACACTCGTCGAAATTTTCTAGTACATTCCTGATTTTACGCTGTAGGCCAGCGTTGTTTCATCAATGAGAGGAACATCCTCTCGTATTCGAAAGAAACATTTTTACAAATGTTTGGTCAATCGATTAAGATGAAACAGCCATGTTAGATTTATAATTTTTATATATTTTATGCATTTTCAATGCGATCTTATAAGATAAATTATTATAATAGAAAAATACTAGAAAAAATCGACTCGGGTCACAAGTGAATCTCAGGCGGGAATCGAACCCGCAACCTTTGGAAATCCGGTCCAATGCTCTCCCAATTGAGCTACCGAGCCTTGCGAACACTCGTCGAAATTTTCTAGTACATTCCTGATTTTACGCTGTAGGCCAGCGTTGTTTCATCAATGAGAGGAACATCCTCTCGTATTCGAAAGAAACATTTTTACAAATGTTTGGTCAATCGATTAAGATGAAACAGCCATGTTAGATTTATAATTTTTATATATTTTATGCATTTTCAATGCGATCTTATAAGATAAATTATTATAATAGAAAAATACTAGAAAAAATCGACTCGGGTCACAAGTGAATCTCAGGCGGGAATCGAACCCGCAACCTTTGGAAATCCGGTCCAATGCTCTCCCAATTGAGCTACCGAGCCTTGCGAACACTCGTCGAAATTTTCTAGTACATTCCTGATTTTACGCTGTAGGCCAGCGTTGTTTCATCAATGAGAGGAACATCCTCTCGTATTCGAAAGAAACATTTTTACAAATGTTTGGTCAATCGATTAAGATGAAACAGCCATGTTAGATTTATAATTTTTATATATTTTATGCATTTTCAATGCGATCTTATAAGATAAATTATTATAATAGAAAAATACTAGAAAAAATCGACTCGGGTCACAAGTGAATCTCAGGCGGGAATCGAACCCGCAACCTTTGGAAATCCGGTCCAATGCTCTCCCAATTGAGCTACCGAGCCTTGCGAACACTCGTCGAAATTTTCTAGTACATTCCTGATTTTACGCTGTAGGCCAGCGTTGTTTCATCAATGAGAGGAACATCCTCTCGTATTCGAAAGAAACATTTTTACAAATGTTTGGTCAATCGATTAAGATGAAACAGCCATGTTAGATTTATAATTTTTATATATTTTATGCATTTTCAATGCGATCTTATAAGATAAATTATTATAATAGAAAAATACTAGAAAAAATCGACTCGGGTCACAAGTGAATCTCAGGCGGGAATCGAACCCGCAACCTTTGGAAATCCGGTCCAATGCTCTCCCAATTGAGCTGATTTCCAAAGGTTGCGGGTTCGATTCCCGCCTGAGATTCACTTGTGACCCGAGTCGATTTTTTCTAGTATTTTTCTATTATAATAATTTATCTTATAAGATCGCATTGAAAATGCATAAAATATATAAAAATTATAAATCTAACATGGCTGTTTCATCTTAATCGATTGACCAAACATTTGTAAAAATGTTTCTTTCGAATACGAGAGGATGTTCCTCTCATTGATGAAACAACGCTGGCCTACAGCGTAAAATCAGGAATGTACTAGAAAATTTCGACGAGTGTTCGCAAGGCTCGGTAGCTCAATTGGGAGAGCATTGGACCGGATTTCCAAAGGTTGCGGGTTCGATTCCCGCCTGAGATTCACTTGTGACCCGAGTCGATTTTTTCTAGTATTTTTCTATTATAATAATTTATCTTATAAGATCGCATTGAAAATGCATAAAATATATAAAAATTATAAATCTAACATGGCTGTTTCATCTTAATCGATTGACCAAACATTTGTAAAAATGTTTCTTTCGAATACGAGAGGATGTTCCTCTCATTGATGAAACAACGCTGGCCTACAGCGTAAAATCAGGAATGTACTAGAAAATTTCGACGAGTGTTCGCAAGGCTCGGTAGCTCAATTGGGAGAGCATTGGACCGGATTTCCAAAGGTTGCGGGTTCGATTCCCGCCTGAGATTCACTTGTGACCCGAGTCGAGTTTTTCTAGTATTTTTCTATTATAATAATTTATCTTATAAGATCGCATTGAAAATGCATAAAATATATAAAAATTATAAATCTAACATGGCTGTTTCATCTTAATCGATTGACCAAACATTTGTAAAAATGTTTCTTTCGAATACGAGAGGATGTTCCTCTCATTGATGAAACAACGCTGGCCTACAGCGTAAAATCAGGAATGTACTAGAAAATTTCGACGAGTGTTCGCAAGGCTCGGTAGCTCAATTGGGAGAGCATTGGACCGGATTTCCAAAGGTTGCGGGTTCGATTCCCGCCTGAGATTCACTTGTGACCCGAGTCGATTTTTTCTAGTATTTTTCTATTATAATAATTTATCTTATAAGATCGCATTGAAAATGCATAAAATATATAAAAATTATAAATCTAACATGGCTGTTTCATCTTAATCGATTGACCAAACATTTGTAAAAATGTTTCTTTCGAATACGAGAGGATGTTCCTCTCATTGATGAAACAACGCTGGCCTACAGCGTAAAATCAGGAATGTACTAGAAAATTTCGACGAGTGTTCGCAAGGCTCGGTAGCTCAATTGGGAGAGCATTGGACCGGATTTCCAAAGGTTGCGGGTTCGATTCCCGCCTGAGATTCACTTGTGACCCGAGTCGATTTTTTCTAGTATTTTTCTATTATAATAATTTATCTTATAAGATCGCATTGAAAATGCATAAAATATATAAAAATTATAAATCTAACATGGCTGTTTCATCTTAATCGATTGACCAAACATTTGTAAAAATGTTTCTTTCGAATACGAGAGGATGTTCCTCTCATTGATGAAACAACGCTGGCCTACAGCGTAAAATCAGGAATGTACTAGAAAATTTCGACGAGTGTTCGCAAGGCTCGGTAGCTCAATTGGGAGAGCATTGGACCGGATTTCCAAAGGTTGCGGGTTCGATTCCCGCCTGAGATTCACTTGTGACCCGAGTCGATTTTTTCTAGTATTTTTCTATTATAATAATTTATCTTATAAGATCGCATTGAAAATGCATAAAATATATAAAAATTATAAATCTAACATGGCTGTTTCATCTTAATCGATTGACCAAACATTTGTAAAAATGTTTCTTTCGAATACGAGAGGATGTTCCTCTCATTGATGAAACAACGCTGGCCTACAGCGTAAAATCAGGAATGTACTAGAAAATTTCGACGAGTGTTCGCAAGGCTCGGTAGCTCAATTGGGAGAGCATTGGACCGGATTTCCAAAGGTTGCGGGTTCGATTCCCGCCTGAGATTCACTTGTGACCCGAGTCGATTTTTTCTAGTATTTTTCTATTATAATAATTTATCTTATAAGATCGCATTGAAAATGCATAAAATATATAAAAATTATAAATCTAACATGGCTGTTTCATCTTAATCGATTGACCAAACATTTGTAAAAATGTTTCTTTCGAATACGAGAGGATGTTCCTCTCATTGATGAAACAACGCTGGCCTACAGCGTAAAATCAGGAATGTACTAGAAAATTTCGACGAGTGTTCGCAAGGCTCGGTAGCTCAATTGGGAGAGCATTGGACCGGATTTCCAAAGGTTGCGGGTTCGATTCCCGCCTGAGATTCACTTGTGACCCGAGTCGATTTTTTCTAGTATTTTTCTATTATAATAATTTATCTTATAAGATCGCATTGAAAATGCATAAAATATATAAAAATTATAAAAGAACATATTTCTCTTTATCTTTATAAAAAAATTCCTTAATTTACACCAATAGCCTAGACCATAGTAAGCACCATAAGGCTTGCGTTATGGATAACAGGGTAACGGATAAACGTACATACATCATACATAAATAAGAAATGTTTTAAAGCAATGAATAAAAATACCCAATGACAAAAACATCTGCCCCTTCCGAGACTCGGGCCTAGGACAGTCAACGGCAGGATCACTACCGTTGCACCAACTGATCGTGACCGTTTTTGCTATAACATAGTGTAAAAAAAGGTTTAAAAGTACGTAAAATATTTAAAAGATGAAATAAAATTTATAATGTTGGTCTATGGTTTCTTGTTATCATACAAACTTTTTAATGAAGATCTTGAATAAGGTTTTCTTGAAATTATAACTCGAATGATTTTTCACTTGAATTTATTACGTGAGCCACAACTAATGACATAAGGTGAAACAGGCAACAGATAACGGTCATCTTTATATATATAATTCTTCTGTGAGTGTGTATGTCACTGAACTCCTCCTAAACGGCTGGACCGATTTGAATGAAATTTTTTGTGTGTGTTCAAGGGGATCTGAGAATGGTTTAGATTCACAAATCAGCCCGGCAGATGGCGCTGCAGACGGTATCTAGGTTATTTATCTATACTGCAAAAATAACAGGCAGGACAACGTCTGTCGGGTCCACTAGTACTGTATGTGATTACAGATTTTAACCTGGTTTAAGAATGTATTCATTTTATTTAGTATCTTTTTTTTATTTTTACCCATTCATTTAGTTTATGTAACGATATTTAAAAGTATATTTTTAAGGCATACATGTTTAAATGACACGTCAAAGGGAGTAGAATAATTGCTCTTCCTTCGTTAATAAGCTAGTGTAACTAAAGGTAACCCAAACACTATTAAAAAGGTAAAAGGAAAGTCATTTACAAAAATTCCGGCAAGTTGAAAAAACACCAACTCTTCACATTTAAGCGTATCGTAAAAGGCAGCTGAGAATATTATGTAATCATCTTACGAGGTAATCAGATAATAGATCATAAAATAGACAACAGCGTCTGATTTATGGACTTTTACTGCGATGTCCAAACCGCCTGTCAAGTGTAGATATTATGGCAATGGCCTTCCCATATTTTGAAGGAGGCTACCATCAAAAGGAACATATTCTTCGGCTCAGTTAATGATGATGAATTCGCAAAACATTTTCTTTAATTTGACCCATCATTAGTGAAGAAATCATTGGCTTTTTTGAGCTTTAACCTTTGACTGATGAATTCACCTTTTTGTCTTCGTTTCTTTGAATTTGCTGTTACAATGTATAAATATTATATTTTTCTGTTGGAAAAGCTGCTGTGGCTTTTAACTCTAAATTTGAATATTTAGTTCTGACACTTCCGCGCACATTACACATTTAAGTAAAACAACTTATCAATTTTATTTGTTTAACTGATTTCTTGTGAAACGAGAAAATATAGGTTAAACATTTTTAGAAACCTGGCTCTCGGGCCACAGCGGTACCCTTATCGACTGTAAAGGCTGAAAGCGCAGGGGTAGGGGCTGACTACGTGACGTCACTGAGCAACGCGCGGCATTCGACGGCAGAACGCCGTCGTAGTGCTACGACACTACTACGCAGACTGCTAATTATGCTACGAAAACCGATCGTAGCAGTAATTAGTTGTCTTGAACGTGCAATGCCTATGTATGAATGCTGGAACATTTTCATGATTTCCTTTTAAATGTAGGTTAACTTATGTGACAAGATAATCTTGAAGGCTGTAATATATTATCACGTACCAAATGAAACGTGAGGCTGTTAGCGCATTGTGTCTTTATTTGGCAGAGAGAAAACAATCGGTCATGTGGTCTTGTTTATGTAATAATTTACTCCCTTTATTATGAAGAAACTTAAATAAACAACGATTACAGCCGTTATTGTGAAAAACTTTAGCTTGAAGAATGTATATTTTCGTTCTAATTTATGTTTGAAAGAAGAAAATGTCATTTATAAAGTTAATATCTCTTTGATTCGTAGAAATTGAATATTAAAAAGTGTGAGCGTTGATAATTAATAAAAGCGATTAATCTCTTCAGAACTCTCCGAAGTTGTAATGAAGTCGGTAACACCAGTTTTGCATAAAAAGGTTACAGATTACCATAAAGGGTGAGTTCCTCGGTTGAACCTCTCTTTTAAATGCAAACCATAGAGTAACCGAGTGAAAAAGTTAAATTAACCAAATTTCTTGGTTTAAACTTGTAATTAAGCGGGAGAAAATTTTCCGATTCATTGTTTGATCGGATTTTTAATTTAGGCTCTTCGTTAATTGTTTGCGTGTAATTAATTTGGTTTGAGAAGATAGAATCACATTAATTTTGTGATGGAGAATACACATAAATATATATGGGTACTATGGGTCTTCTAGGATATTTTAGATAACCTATTGAGCCCCTATCTCCACCTTTCTGAGGAACCGTATTAGGTTTCAAGCATTATTCCAAGGCTCTGTAGGCTTCACAACAAATATTAAACTGGAATAGACATATTTTGTTCATCCATGTGCAAGCTCAAATAGCAGCTTCACCAATTTGATATTTTCAGGTTATTTTTAACATACACTGGAGGGAGACTCTGTACCAGGGTCGTCTGCTTAGGTACCTCCGTCTTACCTATTTCTGCCGCAAAGCAGCAGTCTTGCATTGCTGTGTTCCGGTTTGAAGGGTAAGATATTGCAGTGAAATTACTGGGTACAGTGACTTTACATCTTGTGTCACAAGTTGGCAACGTACACTGTGGTTCTTGTGGGGGTTGCAGTTTTGCTGCGAATCTCACAAGAGCCACATGTATTATAGGTGACTGCTACCACTTACCATCAGGTGGGCAGTTTGCTTGTTTGCAAACTTTTGCAATAAAAAAAAAAAAAAAAAAAAAAATATAATCCTTTACTGTACATTTAGCTCGTGTACAATAAAAAGGTAGCAATCCTGATTTTCACGCCGACGGACCTGAATTAGAATCCCGGAAAGAGCAGATATTTGTGTGATGAATACGAGCATTCATACCGGAGTCATGGGTATTTATATATATTTTATATCAATATTACAATTCTAAGTATCTTATATGTGCTTTTTTCGTTACCCTAGTATCCATAATATAAGCCTTATATTGCTTACCTCGGGCTAGGCTAATTGGTGTGAACGTAGAAAATATAATTTTTGTACATGTGTATATTAATCAGCGACAACCTTAAATATAATGTGTTTAAAAAAGTATATTATGTCCACATTTTTGTCATTTAAAATGTATTTTTCTAACAAGTGACTGTTTAATTTACACATATTGTTGAATCTGACTGTATCAATATTGTCACATAACTTCCACAATCGATTGATTCACAATTGAATTGGCTTTTAGATAATCGATTATGAAAGTTCATAATATTCAAGGGAAGATTTCGAGCCTGGTAACATTCACCTTCGAAAATCTATGATCAAACACAATTATTTTTTATTATTGCGTTCCTGAATCGATTAAGGTTCTAAATGTTTAAGTTATTCGATGTCATGTTAAACATAGCCTGCTCTTGTCGGTAGTTACATGTGGGGTGTGAGAAAGCCATAATTTGTAAATAAACCAAGTAAGGTTATCTAATCTGATTGACAAGACTTTAGTTTTGTTATCTAAGAGGCAGTATCACGTGCAACACGCAATGAAACGAACTTAGCAATAGACTGCATGTGTGACGTCGAATATTTCTTATTGAAATTTTTAGTGATGATCTCATCAAAAAAGCATAAAAATGGCCGAATTGGTTTTAGTAACTTCACGCCTATTTTCCAGGTATTGTAATAGACGACTGAACATTGCTGGGACACGTTCCTATGGATAAAAACACTACACAATAAATGAGTCATCACCAACCAAGCATGCCCAATGGGTGTTGACGACTCCAAACGGTTAACGTGCCTTTCGAAGCACGAGAGAGCTCAAGGTTTCCATCACTCATGGGATGACCAATTCTTAATAAAGTTGCTTACTTATCGTATCGTATCGTAAATCGCATTACAAACAAAACTTGCTGAAACTGATACGGGATTGTAACCATGTGTTTCATTTTTGTGGTTCCGATTCTGTCGCACCAAGTGCGCACAGCAAAGGAGTGGAACTCCCTCCCAGCGCCTGTATTTCTGAGTACTTATAACCCGTCCGTTTTTAAAACCAGACACCTTTTGGGTTGCCTGTTGCCTTTGGACAGCCTGTTTCATCGTGGATCCTGACTTGGCCCCCGGGCTTGACCGGGAGCAAGAGCGAACACATTAAAACAAATTTGCTGTTTGAATACACACGCTTACTAAACTTACTCTACCAGTATTTTTTATACTAAATAGGCGCTAGACTACTATCTCGCCTGATTTTAAGCTACGATGCGATCTAGGATGTGACCCGTCTGCCTAGAAGATACTTCACTAGTGACTAGAAGACCCCTATATTGTATTTATCAGGAAACATTTACTCAGGCAAAGAGTTCCACTTCTTAGCGATACTCTATTGGCCATTTCGTATTATTATAGGGACTGTGGTGTCCTCGATTACTGTCAGGGTATCCATCAAATGAAAGCAGTCAGTAGTTTAACCAAGCAGCACACGCACGTCCGCACCGGCCGACGGTCGAGCGAGCAATGCCCCTCTACCGCTGTAGGCCGTGCGTACGGGCGTGTGTCGCTTGCACTTTATTAATACGTCACACCTCTTCCTTTTCAATTGATTCGAATAATTTGAGACAATGAAAAATAATTAAAATACATTTACGTAATTAATATCCTGAAATAGTATATCTTGAATTGTTATTTAACTAAGAAGAATTTTTTTTGAAATTATGTTTTATTACTTGCAGCCAAATACTCTAATCTTACGTGTCCTCTATTTTCTTTGAATACGCCACTCTCCTTTTACCTTTTTTAGGTGTATCAGTTTTTTTTATATTAATTTATTTAGTTTTCGACGAATCATCAGCTTACAATATTGTTTAATTACAAGCTATATAACTTAAAAAGCTAACAAAAGATTTACACGGAAAAATTGGTCTAGGTATTACTAAAGTGAGTTTACTCAGTGTGTAACCCTAGAAACCCTTTTGTAGTATTTGAATGCCAACTACCCTATTAAGATAAATTATTGTGAATGATAAAATGTCGTTTTATTCGGCTATCTCCTAATTAGGGAGTCACAAATTAATAAAACAATATATATAATTATATATTTATAGCATCATGCAGTGCATATGCAGGAGATGACAATTTTGTTTTATTTAAGTTTCTCTCTAAGTTATCTTCAATTAACCAATTAAGGGTTTGATTCAATATTTTGTTACGTCATCAACGAACAAAATACACGGTTCATTCATAACCTTCGGCAGGTCTATTATGTAAACTAAAAACAAGAGAGTCTTAGGCACTCCCTTGTGATGTTGAGGCATTATAATTTTTAATATCAAATCGAACTCTATAAACTTTTCTACTCATATGATTATAATATTCGATTAGAACATATTGCTGTCTATCTTTTAAATAAGAGATAAACCATTTGTGAGCTGTATTTGGGATACAACCAGTTTATAATGTTTTTATAAACATATTCGAATAGCATATTTTTAATGTCCAATTACTTATTATCTTTTGAATGTATTTGAGAAAAGCTAATAAAGTTGACTGACTGTAATTATTTAGGTCACTTTTTTGGTTATTCTCATGTAATGGTAATCACTGTTGTTTTTTAATGAGTCAGGATAAACTTCTACTTGCAAAGATAATTGACAGTGAAGGGGAAGGTAAGTTCGACCGCACATTCACAATCAAATGTGAGCGTAGTTCATCAAAACCGTCACTTCTATATTTTTATTTAGTTATTAAATTCTCACTACGATTACATTGTACACTACTGAGTCTACTACCAGTTCGGAAATTGGGAGGCCCTTCCGAGAAGAACTGGCGGAAGAAACTCGGGCAGGGGGACCGACCTCCATCTTACTGTTATTATTTGCAAAGAGAGCTAACTACATCATCAGGTCTTGCAATGTGTGTTTTTGTAGGTATTCATTTATTAATTATTGGATCCCAAGCAGGTGGAACGCTCCAACCATCGTCTCTATTGAAATTTGGATGTTTCCTGATTTCAAAAGCCTCGCGTAGTGTCCTAGGAACAAGTCTTTGTTCTCTAGCGAGAATTTAAGGTTTATCGATACGAATGTAGTAGTTTGGCCCCTCAAAAGCATGCTCACACTCACACACTGCAGACCTAATATCGTGCCTATGTTTTATGTCAGCTACGTGTTCTATAATGCGCGTCCCTATACTTCTCTTTGGTTGTCCGAAGTATGGGAGAACACAGTCACAATCGATTTTGTAGACACCTGCTGCCTGGAGGGGTATATTGCATTTGACCGGTCGTAAGAATTGGCTAATCTTCCTGGCTGGTTTAAAGTAAGTATTAATGGAAACCCGCTTCAGAATGTTCCCAATCTTGTCAGTGATCCCCTTCATGTAGGGAAGGACAGCAGGTTGACGTTCTACTGTGGCTGGTTGGTGCGGCTTCTGTGTCGTAGTTTTGGTACTCGCAACTTTTTATCTTGTAGTACTCGCTTGTCATGCTGAAGCTCAGCAGTCAGATATTGTTGGGCACAGATGCCGTGAGTTCTCTGAAACAAAGATTTCCCAACGGTAGCCAACTGTATAGGATGGTGGTGAGAGTCACCATTTAAATATCTATCTGTATGAGTTGCCTTTCTTTACACTGTATGACTAAGGGTTTGATTTAGATTGCTGCTGATTTGAACATTTAGGAAGGATATTTTATTGTCTGTCTTTAATTCCATAGTGACATCAATGCAATCTTGTACAGGTAAGCTTGTGAATAGAGATTGAACATCGAAGCTAAGCATAGTTTCATCATCAGTGAGATGTAGGTGTTGTATTTCACTAACAAAATGGTAGGTATGGTGCCTTACTTTGTTTCGATAACAGAAACTCGTCAAGCTTATTGCTTACTATTTTATAAACATCAAAAGTAGCTGTTACTCATTATCATCCCATAAAGTGAAGAGTAGCTCTTTTCTTGACTGTTGTATCTACCCCCGTTGTCAAAAGATATATTCCCAGGGTCGTCATCCATTTGTCCCAGCGTAACCCCAGTGACATCGAATTATCATCGCATTGCAATGGTTCTACGATGGCAGGCTGAACATTTTAGGCGACCCAGAACAATGTCTGTACGCCTTTATTTTGCGCCCTTGGCGCCATTGAATATGGTGTGTCACATTTATACCTATGCATTATAACAAATTTAACGGTAACACGCCCAAGTTTCTTTTTAACATGTTATCAGCAGTCTGTACTTGTAACTTGACTTCTATGCATACTGGTATTCTATTATTTATTGTTTGGTTTTGTGTTCCACAACAAGAGACCTATTTTACTATAATAGATGTCATCTAACACCAATAACTCTTTTTCCTTCTTGTACCTACTTCTTATAAATTCCAAAATTCGTATAGTGTATAAATACACCTTGTATGTAATTTTTTCATTACATTAACATATTTTTGAAGTCACATAAAAACAATATTTGGTAAAAGTTGCCTTTATTTTATATGTGTTTTCCTACTGGAAATTATTTTATTAATAATAATGTCTGATGCTAATAAATAAAATGTATTGGTCTTTTTGTTGATTTATTTTCTTTTATAGACTTGTGTAACTCAGTTATATCCTGGAGCTATATGCCACTCCGGATATATATCTAATCATTTCGTTCAAAATTCTTAGCATATCCAGTATATCCAATCCAATCACATGGGTCAATTCCAAATCATTTGGTCAAATACCGTATGGCTAACTACATAACAGATATCGAAAGCGAAAGCGTCGATCGAAAGACTTAGAGCGCCGAAAACGCTTTGTGTTTTCTGTGTTTTCCGATGAACGGTAAAATTCTTAAAACGCGATACTGCTGATGCTGCGTTCGCTCTGACTGAGGTGGCAAGCGTCATTATAAGCGAAACAAGCGCTGCATAAAGTTTTGTTTCTATTAAACGGTAGCAAATTTGATGCGCTTCATGTGCTCTTATTTTGCGAAATCTTATTAGTCCGGATTTAATAAACAGATGCGGATATTGATAAATATATATAATAACACCTTAGTTGGATATATGGTATGATTTGATATGGTTTCAAAGAATTAAACTACTAGTCCGGATATATTTATGGATATGGATAATCACTGGATCTATATCTTTTTTAGGAAGAATATCAGATAACTCCGATCTATTTCCGGAGTCACCTTACGCATGTGCAGTCCCTTACCCCGTACGGTTAAGAGTGTATTCAGAAATAAATTAACCAGCGAATATTCATTTTATACCATTTCCAAATTACATACTTTGCCGATAAACATTAAATCATCTAGATTGACTGTAATTCGATAACTTTTCAACTTGTATACGATATTTTTTTACATATATGACGGCGAGGCCTCACGCCGGTCATCAGAATGCTCTTTATTATCCAAAAAGAGTTGCAGCGATCTTCAAAATAATAACGTGTATGGATGTAGGATAGACTTCTCTATTATTTAAAACCACTTGCAGTCTAAAATCGCAAATGATGCACGAGATTTTAATGGATGAAAAACGTGGTGATCCCCGAGACGGCGCGGCGTGACAACCTCCCTGCGTGGCGGTCCAACGAAAAGTAACGTTCTCGATCGGTATAAGCTATGAAGTAAAAGTTATACCCTTATAGCGTGCTAACGGTCACTATAAACTAACCGTTTCACGCTTATTGCATGCTAACCAAACGTTTACACTTATAGCACACTGACAGTCTGCTTCTCAAGTCATCTCAGAAACGTTTAGTGTTGCCAACTTGCAACGCCTCTTTAAGGTCACGCCATCTAGGATTTCACTCAGGTACTAACCTGACGTTTTCCATTTGATAAAATCGTACCTTGTAAACAAATCCTTACTGACAAACATTTTTTTAAGCTTAACCTCTACAGTTTAATTTAATCTAATTGAAATAATCGAATGCTTCAACATATATAATATTACTAACCTAACCTATTATCCAATGAATATCAAATTCAGAAATAACATTACGTATAATTCCGAAAATATTATTTGTTTATTTCAGTCATAACTGTAAAATACTAATGTCTTTTAATATCACTATAAAAGACGAGATAGTTATCGTATGTAATAATGTTAAATTGTCTTTACAACGATTTAATTCTAAATCGATGCCCCTTAGCAAAGTCACACCTTTGTGCACCTTGTTACCATTGTTGCACTTTGGCAAAATCACACCTTTGTGCACCTTGTTACCATCGTTGCACCTTGGCAAAATCACACCTTTGTGCACCTTGACACTATTGTTGCACCTTGGCAATATATTCTTGTACCCCTTGGTACATGTCTTTCAAATTAATGTATTGTAGTATATCCACTTGTCTGTATAACCTTTATATAAGTTTTGACGTAATAACCATTGAAATTCAAATCGTTGTTTCAGGAATATAAGAAACTACTTAAAAATCTTTTTTTTTTTGTATTATAGTATGTTTTATTTAACCCGTGTAATGCAATGTAATATTTAACCCGTACAGGGTTACTATTAACTAAATTAAAATCTCGATCGATTTAAATCGTAAGTAAGATTAGGTTTGATGTGGGTAGGTAGCACAAGCCAGAATTATAAAGCAAGAACAAGACATTCATTACTAGAATAATATGGCAGAAATAACCGTGTAGGTAATAATAATCTCAACACATACATTATTCAATCGAGTGCTTATTACAAGGTTATAAAGATTTTCTTTATAGCAAAATAGGATGCCTTCATATATTTTATTTTCTTAAAATAAAATAGCTATCAATAATTACACAAGTTCTTTAGAATTGCAATTAACACTGCCGTTATTCAAGTTGATATTTACATTGCTATAGTCAATGATTTTTCAACTCTTCTTAGAATCAAGTGGATAAACTATTTAACATTTTTTTGTCTCAATACTATGAGACAGCCTTTTTTGCAGGTGGGTTCGTTATCTCCCTCCTTTAATTTTATTTTCACGAGCTAATTTTTCTATACACCACTTACTTGAAGGCTCGTCGCCACGTGTGGTGTCCTCGATTACTGTCAGGGTATCCATCAAATGAAAGCAGTCAGTAGTTTCACCAAGCAGCACACGCACGTCCGCACCGGCTGACGGTCGAGCGAGCAATGCCCCAGCCCCACTACCGCTGTAGGCCGTGCGTACGGGCGTGTGTCGCTTGCACTTTATTAATACGTCACAGGGACAAAATTCAATTCTGATGCTATTGAAAAAAAAATGATTATTAACACCGCGTGTAACACATAATCAATATTCCCGTTCACCCCTCGCGGTGAGCTAAATGCTTGTACATCGGCGAGGATCGAACTCGGTGCGCTTGTATTAAAATTGACTTCTCAACCAACCGGCCACGGCCGTTGTAAATATAATATTACCGACTGAAATTAAAAATGTTTATAAAGTATAATTAAGAATTTCGGGGCGTTTAATGGTACAGCATTAGTTTACCAGCATTTAATGGTACATAATATGCAATACGTTATTTCATATTTAACGACTTCCTTGACCGATTTCAATAGGTCACGTTACTTTCCATTATTCATTTCAGCTGCGTTGTATTCGACGTGGGTACAGCCGCCAAAGTCGATGACCGTTTACAGTCTAGTAGCTTCTATTATACAATATAAATTTGGAAATTACCTTTTATATCCAGAAAAGCTGTTCGTATTGAATTATTAGGTAAACTCAGTTTCTTATTATCCGATTTAATAATATCACTTTTCTTTATGTAGAACGAATATTTACTGTATTGTCGTCACGTCCGCACACATTACACATTTGAATAAAACACTTAATTACTTATTTTGCGCATGATTAATTTTTTATTTAATCCTGTCGTTTCGACTCCTTTATAGGAGCCGCGATCACAGCATGACTAAAGTCGGTCGTCATATATTCTCTACTACCATCACAATATTCTAATGTCGTTAAAAAAAATGTTTTATTGGAGAAAGCTACGGCTGATACTAAACTCGTTTAGCAGGGCTATGGTGTAGTTGGCCATTGATAAGAATTATTGAGAACAAATGCACATATATAAAAGCTGTTGGGCAGTTATCAACCGGTAGCAGCACTCTTTTGCTGGTTGCTCATTCAATGGTTTTCAGGTTTTGGGAATTTTATCAAAAGATGCGAGGCAGACGCGGGCGTGTAAGTAAGTACCGTGGGTAATAACTATAAATCTACCGTAGACCAGAAAATGAGCGACAGCATTTTCCGAATTATCCTTTTTAAATTAGACGGGTCGTCCGTCCCGCAGCGAACGTATTAAGGCTGAGAGGATGATGATAACATAATAACAAAATAATCTTCATCATCAGCCATCACCACCGCTGCAACCGCAGCCTGAATACTATAAATATAAGTAAGTTTTAGCATTTTATCTGTAACTCTGTCATGGCCGTTAGCCATTTTCACATCTAGTGTCAGTGAAACTCTTTTTGTGTATGTTGATTTCAGGCGGGGAAGATATGCGGAGTGGGCATATGTTCAGATTGGTACTTTGAGTAAGCTCATTAAGCGGATTCTTTACGACTTTCTATGCGAATATGACAGGTATTGTGGCTGTCGTATTGTGATGGGAAGATGGATTTTTTGTTTAGTTCGGAGTGGAACAGTACCTATTTTTTTCTCTGTCATTAAGTTCTATTCCATGTTTTATCGCTCATTCGATTGTGTTAGCATAATCTTATTTTGTGTATTCAAGCAAATCACCGATTCTCTTTTGAATTGCAAAATATCTGCCACAAATTAATAGTATATTTGTATTTAGTTCTTACACTTCCGCGCACATTACACATTAGAATAAAACACTTTTTTATGGATTTTTGCGCATGTTTTATTTTATATTTAACTCCAGGTTTTACTTTTATGCTACATATATCATACATAAATAAGTAATATTAATACAAAAATATATAAATACCCATACACAAGTACAAATGTTCGTATTCATCACACAAACATATGCCTCTACTGAAATCGAACCTTGGGCACAGAAGAAGGCACAGTAGGTTCACTACCGTTGCATCAAGCGGCCGTCAGTAAATCTCATCCCTTAAAATCTGTGTCAGATTCAGGTGTCCTAAATAATAGTTTTAATTTTTATCAATCTTCTATTCGAACTTTAATTCAAAATAAAATTCCAAATTAGGAACTATAATATAAAAAGTTTTTAAGTCTTATTTCGTTTGCTCTGTTTTTCAATCAAAGGTGTTTGAATGACACGAAATATAATTAGCAATTTCTCAGTTACGAGTTTAAATAAAGTATCAAATTTACCGAATTAGTAGTTTAATTGTTTCGCCTTCACAGGTCATAGCTTTTCTAACTGTTAAAAGAGATTAACAAGATTTTTTTTAATTTAAGATACAGTATTTTAAATCAAAGAAATATATAAAGTGACGTATAAAAAACTGATTTTTTAATATCAAAGAAAAAGCGAAAAATATAATTTATTATTCTGTAACTTGGACAAATCACAAGTTCAATTACATTTATTTGCTACTACCTATGTACATATTATTTACGATCAAAACATTGAAGATAGTTTTTTATAACATTAAAATTCAATGTTAATTGCTTTAAACATTAAGATTCTTTTCTTATATTCACACTCATTAGCCGAGCCCAAAGTAAGCAGTATAAGGTTTGTGTTTTGGATAATATTTATGGAAATATATATAAATATTCATGACTCAGGGTCAGCTCGTATTCATCACCCAAACATTTGGCCCTTCCGGGACTCGAATCCAGGACCATCGGAGCGAAAGGCAGGATCGCTACCTTTGCACCAAATAGTCGTCTAACTCTAACATAAAAATATTAAAATAAATAAGTATTTTTTTTACTGACAGATGTATTATTATTTTTTGTTTATTAGT
Source organism: Calamotropha paludella (assembly GCA_927399485.1). Classification (NCBI taxonomy): domain Eukaryota; kingdom Metazoa; phylum Arthropoda; class Insecta; order Lepidoptera; family Crambidae; genus Calamotropha; species Calamotropha paludella. The sequence goes on along the minus strand of OV656821.1, from coordinate 23,480,624 downwards.
TAAATAATACATTTTATTATTATCTTTTACAAGAATTTATTGTTATAATACAAAAAATATTAGTGGTTTATGGTACACGTGACATATTTGTACACCATGTTTATGGTAGAAAGCATCGTGGATTTATAATATAACCTAATACCCTATTAGGTTATATTATAAATAATCCTTATTATCCTGATATAAATATATTGTTTCTTCAGCTCTAATCAGATCTCTTATAAAAGCTCGTCGTTAAGGGTACTTTTGACTTGGCCTTTTTACAGGACATCTCCTATTTGGTCCCTGAAAGTTCTCTTTGGTCTGCCGTCACCGACTTGCCCATACTCATTTGCCTTAGACAATTATCTAAGCTTTTTCATACAATAAGCACAACGGGTCCAACCGGTGGTATGCTGTTTGCTGGAAAGGTGTTAAACTGGTTGCAGGCACCTCTTTGAACTTTGAACATCTTATTTTATTCGTAAACTACTATAACAATAAGAACACTTATTCACAATTAGTATACGATAGGCACGTGATCGACAAAATAAGATAAAAACACTTCATTTTCATAAACTTCAAATAATAAATATTTTACAGACATAACTTAAACCAATAAGTTTAGAATACGCTCGGACGCTGCGGTACTAATTAATTTTAAATTCAAGGGCATTCTTACTGATATATGTTGAATTTGACATAAGCAAACAATTATCATATTAAATTAATTGTTTGAATTGAACTTACATCAAAGGCTGTTAACACGACTGGAAAATGCTAAAGTATATTTGTTCATCCTAACCTCACTCGTTTAATTGCTACTCATTCGATCATTCACACGTTCTATTTAAACCACATTCATTTTTCTCACTTTCTATTCTGCTGTGCTAGCTTCCTAGTAAAAATAATAATTTAACAGATAATAAATATTTTCATCATAATTCCACATTATAATTTAGCCCCTCTGACCTATTCTCAAGCGGGACTATAAATCGCGACCTTCAATTTCGACGAGTACAAGGTTCAGTAGCATAATTGGGTGACCGGACATCCAAATTTTTCTAGTATTTTTGTTTTATTTAAATTTATGGACCAACTAAATAATATACGGAAAGTAGTGGCGGGCAAAGACACAGTATTCAAGAAATACCATCGATTTAGACGAAAAAGAATGAGATTTCGCGTAACCTCGTTTCGAGCAAAAGTATTCTCGTCTGGAGCGGATCTATTTCGGTTCGTTGAAGCTCAAACCTTCGCATAACACGTAACGTACATATTGCCTTGTATCCCGTGTCAGCTGATACTTCGGCACACAAACACTTCGCGATAAATCGATCATATCTTCATTAAGAATAACTAACTAACAAAATTCAATATCAAAGTTATTTCTATAAGATTTGAAATATGCATATAAAAACGATTACATCTCCGACCTCTCAGGTAGGATTCGAACCCATGACCTTTTACTATCCTGAGTGGCTGTTCTGACTGCTGAGCTACTAAGACGTAGAAATTTTCAAACGTATCTCGTATCGTAGTAGAAGTTTCTACTATGAGCTAGTATTTTTTATCAATATTGAACGTTAACTAACTTTAACATGGAAAGTAATCTACAATCTAAGATCACAGTGGTTTGTGTGTTTGTCTGTCCGCTCTTTTCCCCGCTCTTTTTCCATTGTATCAATAACGTTACCATAGCAACGAGTTAACCGCAAGTAGTTCGTCTACCGGACGCTAGATGGCGCTAGTTCACCCGTGCGAAGCCGGGACGGGCCGCTAGTATTTTTACAAAAATCTAACAGTCGATTAAAAATCGACTCGGTTGACAAGTGATTTTTCCACAAGATTTTTCTACAGAAATGGCCTTTTTACAATCACATTTTATAACTCTTAAAACGGCTTGACAACTAGTAAGCGTTTTTAAACCGCGATCGCTCTACGGTCTTTTAGTGCGCTGTTTATATTCTTTCGAAGAGTTTACGCCTGGTTGTTTATACATACCAACCTTCGTATGGAAGTGCTGCATATTTTCAATACAATTTCTTTTGAAAATATCGCCTTACTTTATAAAAGATATAATTCATAGAAAAAAATGTTTGAGTTTACATGCATACTTAAAATAACGCCTTTTTTCGCAGGGTAGTCAGAGATAACAGATTTCCACTTACCACAATCCTGACATCTCTGGCTTTTTCAACTCTCGTCAGCCTTCTCATACAAACTCGTCGGTTGAGGCTACTTTTGACCAGTTTGAGTTGATTTTTTTTAAACACTGCCTAGCCTTAAGTTAATACACATATGTCAATAGCAAACAAACCGACAATTTTAAAAGAAATATTCAAAATATATAAAAAAACTGCACAATTAAATAAGTTTGGTGCAACGGTAGCGATCCTGTCTTTCGCGCTGATGGTCCTGGTTTCGAGTCCCGGAAGAAGCAGATGTTTGTTTGATGAATAGAAGCATTTGAACCTCAGTCATATATATAGATGCCCATATATACACGCCATATGATTGCTCCACTATTAAATACAAATGTGCCGCTTTATTTATTTGTATGTTTTTTTAATTTTGATTAGTTTCGTCGACACTCCTAGCCTCACCTCCATTTATTCCATTTCCCTTTCGTAATTACCTTGTCTCGCATATAAAAGAGCGAGATGACCGCGCCATCTATCGGTGGCAAATCATACCGCAATGTGGCCAACATGCGGGCAAAAGATAATCACTATTATTTTTATTGCTCATGTTTAAATGTACTAGACGTTGGTAAATAAAAAAATTACATAGTTAATTACAACAAAATCAACAAGTAATCTACTTTAAATAAGTAAACTTTAAGATTGCAATGATATTACAGCTCCACGGATCATAAAGAAAATAACTCTGTCCTCGATTAAAGAATAAAATGATTAGTGCAATAAAAGCAAACGGCTGTAAGTGGCGCCCTCTGAAGCTTAACGAATAAACTTTTTAATTGTAACGAGCCCACCATTATCCCTTGCCCTGTTGGAAATCTTATGTGCGAACTCGTTCCACAAGTTTCTATGTGTTATAATAAGTGTTTAGCGCTGGATTCGAGCATGGCTAACGACTGGTCGTTACTTTTCTTTGAATGTGAACATTTACTTTGACATTACGCTTAAGTTGGACTGCATAAGAAAAAAAAGTTTATCGTAATAGGACAAGTTGGAACTGGAAGTGTTGGAGGGAAACTAGCGCGCTATTGTAGAGTTCATATTTAGTTCTTACACTTTCGTGCATATTACACGTTCAATTAAACAACTTATTTAGAGTTTAATTTATATTGTATCCTGACGTTTCGATTTTGATCAAAATTGATTTATTTTATTCAGGGTGGAGCAGAGGAAACGTATGTTTTTTTTAAATGCTAGTACGCGGCGACGAGAGGGGGTATTGACCTTGAATGAATGCTGGCAGACCGCCCATACAACGCAGTTTCATTCGCTATGGAGCGTTGTAGCGTAGAGTATCGTGTGTTCGTTGTCGAGCAGTACTTTAGAAACAATGATTCCGTACTACAGTGCAACGTCATTTCCGTCAAAATTTTAGAATTGGACGTCGAGGTGCAATGCCTGATCGAAATGCTGTACACCGATGGGTTACAGCGTTTAGAAGTACTGGATCTGTGATGAAAGAGAAACCACCTGGTCTTCCCCGTTTAGTACGAATTCCGGAAAATGTAGACCGAGTGAGAACGGCAATTGTTGCTAGTCCGAAGCGATCGGCTAGACGACAGGCTGTAGCGTTGGGTATGTCACATCGTTCGCTTTATTGCATCTACATGATGATCTTAAGTTTCACCTGTACAAGATAAGACCTGAAGATTTCTATTCGCCAGGAAATTGAAGCCGTGCCGAATGAAATGTTGGAGGGAGCCGTCCGCAACATTCAGTAGAGGCTCCAAATTTGTATCCAGCAAGAAGGACGACATCTCCAAGACATTATTTTTCGAACCTAATTAAAGTATGTATATTTCAAAACTGCCTTAAAAATATATCACTTAATGCTTCTTTTTATTAATTTTATTTAACCGTTACCCAGTCATTCAATAGTAAAAAACATGCGTTTCCTTCGCTCCACACTGTATAAATTTTAAATGGAATGTGCCCGATTAAAATATTGTGAATGTAGTTGAAAATATGTGACGACCATTGCTTTACTCATCCTGTGATCACAGCTCCTGTAAAGGAGTCGAAACGTCAGGTATAAATATAATTTATGCGCAAAAACTCTAAATAAATTGTTTTATTTAAATTGTAGATTTCAGACTACATAAACATACATTTACATACATATTGACATTATGTATGATAAAATAATAAACATATATAAAATAATAAACTACTTAAATATCGATACACTTAACCAATATTAATACATCTTACTAGATATATAAAAGTGAGATTAATTAGACAGGTTCGGAGTATTTAAAATGAGATCACGAACCAGTTGTTTGAAATTAAGTTTGTAGGGAGCCTTTTGAATATGGGGTGGTAATGCATTCCAGAGTCGTATAGCCTGAAGAGAAAAAGAGTTTGAAACAAAACCAGTATGGTGAGAAGGAATGGCAAGAGTTTCTTTACTGTCTGAACGGAGATAACGTTATGAGAGGCTCTCAGATATTGAAATTTACATTTCAAGTACTGCGGAGTGAATGGATCTTTAAGTATAGAAGAATAGAATAAAGAGTGGAGAGAATTCGCAGGTCTCGATGCTGCCGAATAGGAAGCCATTTTAATTTCTGTCGATATGAAGAGAAATGATCATATTTCCGGAGACAGAAGATGAAACGTAAGATGTAACGTAATCCAGTTTATTTAGAAGTTCCTGAGAAATGTCAGCATAATACGCGTCAGCATAATCAGGGATAGGAAATATGGTTGATTGGACCAGAAGGATTTTACTAGAAATGGGAAGGAAGTTCTTCAGCTGGTAAAATGCTCTTAGTGTGCCGATAATTTTGCGACTTAAAGAGTTCACCTGAACCCTCCAGCTCAACGCCCCATCTATATTTAAACCCAAATTCACCACATGTGGTACATATTCGACCAAGGTGTTGTCGTTTAAGAGAGGTGGAACAGAGCGTAAGTCAAGACTAGACAACGTGCATGAGCTACCCACAATAATACCCTGGCACTTACCCGGATCGACCTTTATACCAAACATTTGTGACCATTTAGCTAATTTCTGCAGATTCTCATTCAAGGATTGAATAACATCGTTCAGTTGGTTCACCCCAGCTTGTGCGTAAATTTGCAGATCGTCTGCATATAGATGATGAGAGTTCTGAAGAATGAAAGAAATCAAATTGATAAAAATGGAAAAGATTAAGGGAGAGAGAATGCCGCCTTGAGGTACACCTGATTCCAAATCACACCAGCCCGACATAGAGCTTTTAATACGAACGGCCTGTTGACGCCCCCGAAGGTAAGAAGAGAACCAGTTCAATTCGAAAGTTGAGACTCGCAGATGTGATAAAATAGCTAGAAGTAGATCACGATCAACGGCATTAAAAGCGTTAGAGAAGTCCTCGAGAACTAATTCCGTCAACCGCGAGCCCTCCATGCCATCGCGTATGTCCTCAGTGACCTTCAACAAAGCCGTGGTGGTACTATGACCTATCCGGAAGCCAGACTAATATTGGCTAAGGATATTATGTGTGGCAATGAAGGCTAAAATTGGCGATGAAAAATAGCTTCTAAAATCTAAGAAAGGAAAGGCAGTATGGAAATGTGTCACAGATGATTAACAGATGATGGATTGTTTATTTTGGGAAGTGGCAGGACGTGCGCCTTAGTCCAGAGAATTGGAAATTTGCCGGTAACAAGAGAATCATTTATGATGTCGGTGATAACTGGAAGGGTGCTGTCCAAGATTAACATTATTATCTGTCTGCTAACATCATCACACCCAACCGCTGCAGACTTCACAGCCATAATGGTTTTGCGGACTTCCATCGGTGTAACAGGAGAGAAAGTGAAATCAACAGGGGTTTGTTTGCAGAGGGAAGAGATGGCTTGGACTGCAGGGGTCTTGTTAGGTAGATGGGAGCAAGAAGTGGCTGCGAAATATTGATTTATATCATTAGGGGTAAGAGAATGTGGTAATGAAATGCTTTTAGATTTTAACATACCAAGGGACCTTTGGAATTTCCAGGTATCAGCTGGAGAGGATTGACGAATGGTTTCATGAAAGTAGGAGGCTCTCACCATCTGATTGCAGCAGTTAGTTTTCCCTGGTTTTACAGCGCTTAAAAGCCCTGTCCCGCCTCTTCATAGCTGCACGTACCAGTGGAGTAATCCAGAGCGGTCTTCTAAGCCTAACCATACGCAATAGAGCATGCTTATTAAATAAAATTAATATTTTATTATAAAATAGTTTAACCTTCTCATTTGTATTTAAAGGGATCAGTATTTCAGACCTATCAATGGCCGAAACATCACGTAATAGATTACCGGGATCAATCCTAGCAAAGTTCCGCAAATTCACAAGTTCAGGATTGCGTTTCGGAGTGTATAACTTGTAAGCAAGCTCATGTTTCTTTCGAAGTCGTAAGTTACCAAACAGTAACGTTGTCCCTTCCCAAAATAGCTACCTCCATTTTTATGCTTCATTTATTACTTTTAATTAATAAAAATAATTAATGTACTTTTTTATTCATAAAAAGCATGAAGTTAGCTGTTAAAGTGAATGGGCTAACTTCAATATATCTAAATTATTAGAATAGAAAAATACTAGAAAAAATCGACTCGGGTCACAAGTGAATCTCAGGCGGGAAACGAACCCGCAACCTTTGGAAATCCGGTCCAATGCTCTCCCAATTGAGCTACCGAGCCCTGCGAACACTCGTCGAAATTTTCTAGTACCTTCCTGATTTTACGCTGTAGGCCAGCGTTGTTTCATCAATGAGAGGAACATCCTCTCGTATTCGAAAGAAACATTTTTACAAATGTTTGGTCAATCGATTAAGATGAAATAGCCATGTTAGATTTATAATTTTTATATATTTTATGCATTTTAAATGCGATCTTATAAGATAAATTATTAGAATAGAAAAATACTAGAAAAAATCGACTCGGGTCACAAGTGAATCTCAGGCGAGTCGATTTTTAAAAATTATAAATTCAATATATCTCATTAAAAATTTTGAAAAATAAAAAAGTTATGAACAAAATACCGTTTAAAAACATTAGCTTTATGGGATTTCCCATTGAAACAAAAAGCGCGCGCATTTTAAAAGTTAACATACCTATGAAATTTTAAAATTTACTCAAATTTTTTTTTTGTATTACGCTCCACTCCAATATATGGTGCTAGCGACTGCATCGACCTAGTTTAATATTAATGTGTAATGTGCGCGGAAGTGTAAGAACAAAACACAGAAACATTTGTATCATTCGTACGTATGACTTTCTAAAACATAACTTCCGCAAATAAGCGTGCTTACACAAATGAGAAAGCACGCTTACTCGTTAAAAGATTGACCGATAAGTATATTGTCGGCGACAACTTACCTGTCTCACTCGCTCCTATCCACAATATGTTGATCTGTTTCGCTTTCTCCTATACCAATTAATATTTGTTTGCGGAATGAAATATAATTACAATGCAAGATACAAGCGCCATGTTTGTTTTGTTAATTAGCATTTTTGTCTCCTTGACATCAACCGTGTGTGACTGTGACCTATTAATTAAGGTAGTACTTATTCATTGCTTTGTTAATTTCGCTTTATGTTTAAAATGAAAAGAAATAATTGTTTTGTGTGTCGTGTTTAAAATACTATTTGAATAATAGAAAATTAAAGTGTGCTGGTTGTCGATAGAAAAAGAAATTATGTAAGTATCCTTTCGCACAGTTTACGTTTGTAGATAAAATTGAAATTGTTGTAATTTGTAATTACTTTTTTTCTTTATATTGTTACGCTTAGCGCCATCTATTAACGTTTGTAAGATACTGTCATGAAGTGTAACAAAATAAATGTTGTGTCTCTGAGCAGTCTGTGGGCGCTTAAGAAGTATTTTTACTTACTCTGTGGAGCGTCACTATTTTTTTTACGGTGATAATAAAAGTAATAGACATGTTATTTTAAAACAAATAAAGAATGGTGTTTATCTATAAAAATGTTTTACTTTCTAACAGGAATAGTTTTATAGTAATATAGGTTATATACTATTTGTCACTATGTACCTTGTTTTTATTGAGTGGCCGATATTTCGGCACTGTTGCATGTGCCATGATCACGGAGCAACTGAAGTAATTGCGGGTAGGCTGTTATTGGCAGAAATATCGGTCTACCCTTACGCCCGAAGTCTTATATTGCGTTCGATACCTGGTGGATACATGGTGACAATTCCGTATATAACTTATATTACTATAATGTCAGCGACCATGAAACTTTAAAACAATATAAAGAATAGTTTTATTTGTTTGACTAATACGAAATATTAATTTAATTTATCAGAATGGTAAAATTTTAATATCAAATATTACGACAACATAATTCATAACAAACGATTCTACATAAGAAATTACTATGTATATTTAGTTGTAGTTATATGACGACCATTTCCTTACTCATTCTGAGGTCACGGTTCTGTGAAGGAGTCGAAACGTCAGGATTAAATATAAATTATGCACAAAAAATCCCTAAATAAGTTGTTTTATTTGAATTCCTTATGTATTTTAATAAACGGTAAGCTATTTTATATCCACTTATGTTATTATTAATTTGAAATTTAATTTGTCGGTTTGTCCGCCTCTTTAGCAGCAACAGGTCGAAGAGAGTAAATTCTATGGAGCTTGGACTCGGGAGGTGGGGAGAGACTTAATTACGTTATTTTTTGTCCTGGTATTCCTACGATGCAAGCAGGTGAAACTGGGGGACATAGCTATAACCTTTAATTTGGGCAAGATTTATATCTTAAATAATAACGTGGGGGCGCATATTACTAAGAGGAGATTTTAAAGAGATGAATGACATGCATTGATGCCGATTATTGTAAAGATGCGCCCCCACGTTTTGAGTGGCCCCTCGCTTTGCCCCGCAGGGTTATTTTATTCTTTTTAGGACATTGAAAAACGTGGGATTTTTAGATTTTTTAAATCTAGTATGATTATTTTATTCTTTTTCGCTTTCTCGTATGTTTTTTTGTTGTTTGCTGAATTAAATCATAATCACACACTGCATTAATTAATCATGAACGCAGCAAACATATCGAGAGAAAGAAGTGACATAAAGTCTCATATAAAAGCGAAAGTGGCCGAAAGTTGTCGAAATTTGACCTGAAAGTGCATCTGGAAAGTTGAAAGTTGCTTTAGAGTGCATTGTCATCGGGTTCTGAACTATCCTGAAAGTTTCAGCTTTCTAGCTTATCGGAAAGTGCCTCAAATTTAAGTTGCAAGATTTTGCCCGGACAGACAAACAAATAAGAAAAGTGAGATAAGAAAAACGTGGTAAAATTACACAGTCAGAACATACTTCTTTTTTTGAATACAGATCACACTAACACTTCGATTAATCCGAGTCCAATAAATGGAAATTATGAACTACTGTTTCTTTATAACACCGACGGGCACATGGTAAGTTGGATGGGAGAACCCAGTTAAATTTAATTTAAAAAATCTACTAATTAAAAACGTTCAGATGGACAACTAAATGAATTTAAATTAAAGTAACTTATTAAATTCCAACTAGTACATTATCAGTCGAGTAAGTTAAGTAAAAAAACTAAATAAATACTCTAAATAAAGGGACATCTGTACTCCTCTTATAACAAAATAAATAAATGGCACGCTGGCAAGCTTGGCTGATCTAAATTGTTGAATAGGTTTAAATTGTTTACTAAATAAACTAAGTTAAATAAAAAAACTAGATCCTAAGGATGGTAGCACTTGTACCTCCTCCCACAAAACTACTACTATCTAACAACAAAAGTAATTGTTCACTTCAAACCCATATCAGCTTGCCAGCCGACCCGTCCACGGTGCATGTTTGCCACAGCTAATCCCCCAAGCAAAACACCTCCTGTATTTACATAATTAAAATTAGGTAATATTAAAAGCTCAAATCTAGAGCCACCAGCACTATAAGATGATTTAAGCTTAACTAGTAATAATAATAATAACTAACTAGTTCTACTTCTCAAAAGAAATATCTTACGGATGAGGGCGAAGTTTCACTCGGCGAGGCGAACGCCTCCAACGATTAAAACGCCGGGCGCCGCTACGGTTAACAATTTCATCCTAATTGACAAAAGCCCACTAAATAACTTTTAACACAATACATAAGTTTCACATTGTCCGAGCTACTTATAGTGTTGCTACATAATATCAACCCGCAGAGGTCAATATCAGAGACAACTTGTAATCAACAAAATAAAAGTATAAGGTTAAGCTTCAAACTAATATAAATATTTAAAGTGTTCTCAGAAAATATCAACTCAAGACGGTTGGCATTAACATCAGGATTCGCTAATACAAATATAATCACCATGATGGGTTGTATTGTATATATGTATTGTATGGCTGTATTGATTAGAATTTCAACCTAAACTCTGAGGGAATACATAAGTGAGTACTGTAGGGGAAATATGTTTTTACATACCTTTTATGGAGGTGAATGTAATATAAAAATGAGCCAGTGACCAATTCGCAGTGGCTCAACCACTAAACCATGAGGTAACCACGGACACGCGGCCTGCACACTATTGTTATAACCAAATAAAAATACTGTAAAACTGGAATTCGTCATGTATCGTACTATCTCAATCGATAACTACGTACCCGACGGAAGAAGGTCTGGTAACCAGACTCATACACCACAAATCACCACGACAATTGGAAGCCGGGAGCTCTCATCTAGCCTCCAACAAAACTCAAGCGAAAATGGCGGACGTTAACCTGCCGGCCTAAGACGAGCAGAATCCTGCATCCGTTCAAAAACCGGTCACTTCCCAAATAGGTACTAGAAATTTACAAAAACCACTCACCATAACAATATTATTTAATGAGGTCATTCTCCTCTTGAAAGATTCACAATTTACATAAAAAATAATCAAGCGTTAAAAGCTTTTCCACTAACAATAATGAATGAACACAACAGAATCGAAACTTGACTCTGTATTCTGAACGAAACGTTTCGCGCTAAACACTTTTGTGTCCATTTCACAACCAAAATATTTTAGGTTTAAGTAAAAGTAAATATTTGAATTAAATTAAGTAAAAGTCTAGGGAATTCATAAAAGATGTGATGTAATAATGTATGATGTTTAACTTCAATAGACTGAGATAAACTAACAAATTTTGTTTACCGGTCCTTTGAAACAGAACGCAAACAAGTCACGTGCCCTCAACCAACTGTCAGGACTAGCAATGTCCAAAGTTCAATGTTTGTTGTTAAGAATTGAAAAAGTTATGACCAAAACACAATGGCTCTATGGGATCTACCATTTAAACAAAAAGCGCGCGCTTTTGGAGTTTTCATTCTTATGGAATTTTATGAAATGATATTATGATATTGACTAAACATGATTGATTTTTTCTGTATTACGCTACGCTACAATAGATGGTGCTAGCGAAGCTGTATGCTTAGCGACTGCATCGACCTAGTTTATTTCTGAATCTGAAGATATAATATACGTTACATTACACTACACCGCATTACTGCACGTCATACACAATACCCACACACACTCGCAAGACACAGTTCACTTGAATTATATCTTTTTATATAAAGTATTACAAGCTGCTTGAGTCACTAAATAAAATTTTGTAATGGGTTTTAAGGGCTGTGATCATTGTTAATAATAAATAAATAAATGCAGCCCAAACAGCTCACCGCTAAATAATCGTGTATAATATCGAGAACATAAAAATGTCAGTTGACTCATATAAATGTCATGGTAGCCTTTCTTTATTTCGACATTCACGTTCCCATGTTCGGACCGGGAATCAAGGAAACAAAGTTATAAAAGGAATAAATATAGGGTTCCCCTCTCTTTCAATTTGCTTTCGTTAAGATCTTTTATACATTGTGGAAGAGCAAAATTAAATTTTAAATAATAACTGGTAAAGTAAAATTCATAACTTGCTATGTTAACATACATCTTTGTTGCTTTCTTCAATTTGTCGTTTATTCTCAGTATATTATTACAATGTTTGAGGATACTTACTTACAACAGATACTTGTTGACTTAGTTGTTATCAACGATGTAATGGAACTTTAATACTACAATTATTGAAGTAACAGAATAATATTGTTTTTGTGGATAATTATGGTGACGACGTATCATATTGTAAATGTCGTTACTTCTGTTAAAGCTGACGAGTTCTTTTTGTCGGTTAAGGACTTCCTGAATGTGTAGGTAAAAATGTCAAAACATATTATTTTAAGTGCATTTGAATAAAGTTATTTCATTTTATTGTTATTATATACGGGATCTCAGCTCTTTAGATTACCTGTTTATAATATCTATAGGTAAATGGCGCTGTATGTTATATTACGCCTGGCAACCCTGAACAGGGCGGAAGGAGCTAGTTAGTGGCTTCCGGCACCGCCCGTCCGGCGGCGAGATTCATACCAATGTTCGGCGCTGCAAGGGGCAGACCCAAGTGCATCGGAGAGGCAGTTACATTTGTGTTACTCTTCATAAGAAACGAATTCTACTGTAGATAGTAAATTTAATTGTTAATAATAGTTCCATCTATGTTGAACCTTCAACGTCGAAAGTAATATTTTTACAAATATCTCACAATCGATAAGATGGAACCAAACGTGACTGTCTTTATCCACTTGTCAGTCCGCTACCGCGCGCCCTACCCCTCTCAACAGTCTCAATGCTACACGAATTGTGTAAAAAAATGTCGGACTCTTAGATAAAAATGCCATTTTCTCGTTAAATAATGAAGCTAGGAACAAACAAAAATACAACCGTAAAGCTGATTAAATAAAGAATCCACGACAGAATATTTGGCTCTTTAACTCAAAAATTATTCAAAATTAAAAAAAAATATATATGGTATGTAATTGCTACCAGGCACTAACGAGGGGTGTTGGCTATCGGTAGCAATTGCTACAGTGGATCGACAAGTGAATATAGGCGTATTTTAACAAATACTTGTTTTTTTTTGTTGACTTGTTTTTGACAAATACGATTTAGGGTCTTCAAGTCACCAGTGAATAGGTATCTCCTAGGCAAGCGTTTCACAGCGATCGCATAGTCACTTACCATTAAGCGAGATAGTGGTCAAGCGTCTGCCTATTTAGTATAAAAAACTCTTTTAGAAATATGGAATCGTAAATACATATATTTACGATTCCATAAAATCCTAAAAGTCCAATTGCTATTATAGCATAAATTATTCCTAAAGATTCAAAAGTTTCTTTTTTTCCTCTTTCTTGAGAAATAATGTGAGAAATTATACATATATTTACGATTCCATATTTCTAAAAGAGTTTTTTATACTAAATAGGCAGACGCTTGACCACTATCTCGCTTAATGGTAAGTGACTATTTATTGTTTTAAGCGATTGTAAATTATGTTTTACTTCTTTTAAAAAGTTTCATCAATAATATATGTCAACGTTATGTTATATTTCACATTATATTTTTTTAACTGTATTTAAGTTCCTAGTAGTACATCATGGACCCTGTAGGGAACAGATCAGAGACTATTTTTGCTCATAAGTCAGCTCAGTGACTATTTTTTGCTTATAAATCAGGTATATGAGCAAATCAATATCGACGGCCCAAATGAACAAAGCAGTAATGTAAAAAATACTACTTTACAGGAGAGCTAAGAACTATAATATTTCTAACATGTCTATAATATAAAGTCAATATTTATGTATTGCACATGGATCGATAGGAAAAAAACCAGTCTCTATATATTTACAAATTAACGTCTAGCAATACCTTAGTTTTTAACTTTTATATATTTTTTGCATTTTTTCAATGCTTTGTTATAAGATAAATTATTTGAATAGAAAAATACTAGAAAAAAATCCACTCTGCTCACAAGTAATTTCTCAGGCGCCCGATAATACCTTAGTTTTAAGAAAATGATTAAAAAATGGTTTTTTTTTTTTGCCTGTAAAGTCGGTTTTACGGGCGAAGATTTTACGTGACAACGTCTTTTTCTCGGTAGAATATTTATTGATATGAATTTAATTAAATTGCACAATGCGCGCGGCAGACCGATCATAGTTGAGTGGGAGAGAGACGCAAGGCATTCGGCGGGCCTCTCTCTCGTTCGGTGACTCATCGTAACGTTACCGAGCGTTACACTTTTTCATAAGTGACTCCCAGCCGCAACCTAATTTAAGACGTTGTCACGTCAAAAACTTCTTTACTTTTATATTCGTCAAATACTCTGCTTAAGTATTTTTGTATAATTTTATACAATTTCTTTTCACCTTAAAATAATAACCTAAAAAACCAGCAATTTTATTTTACGAAAAATTTTTGACATTTTATAGTGATTTGATGTTAATGTATTCAAATATTACATCCTTTGTCAACAATAGCTTTAAGATCTCATTAATTGCAACCGGAGATTATATCTTTTTCCCCTCGAAATATCACACGATTTATAAAGCCAAAAGAAAGTGTGAAATTGTATTTAAAACAAAGCAAAATACAACCAAAGACTACTAAAAACATCATTAAATTATTTAACTACGAGATAACAATATCATTTAATAAGCCCTTTACAAAATTTAAAAATAATTCAATAAAAAAAAACATTTAAATGAAACTTATTCAAAATTCAGTTGAAATAAAAAAAACAACAGGTATGAAATAAAAATTAAATAATTTAAAATTATTTATCTAGAGCTTATTGAGTTTCGTTTCCCATGAGATATTGGTAATAAGTCTTAGTAATTTATCTCATTGCCCTGTGCCATAGTGGTCCAGATTATTTGACGTAGTTGTCTTATATAGGCTGATTTTAAGGTTCTTCCAGCTTCCTTTATATTTCCTGGTATTGAACCAAAATGGCCTCCGAGTAACATAGACTGATTTAGTAGTAGTTTAAATGCTAATATGTCTAGGAATCAGTGCTGTATATGCTGGTGGCTGACATTGGCATTCATTTCGAATGTTTCTTTCTACGTCGAGAAGCTGAACGATTGGTGGAAAACATTTTAAAATCATAATTTAGACTATAACTATAATAAAGTTAAATTGGATCAGCACTATCAACTTTTATTTCCCTTAATTTAGATCAATATATTTATTCACTATTGTCATCCTGCAACTAAATATTTTCAACAAGCTTTTGCCCGCGGCTTCGCTCGCGTTAAATTCAGGGTAGCACTGTTCCCCTTTCCTGAACACAGAAGAGAACTCGAAACAGAATTTTACACGTTATTTGTTTTATTTTAACAGACTACTATAGACTATATTATATGTCTTTCCATTTGGGGTCAGAATAAAAAGATTCTGGGCCTTGGACACACGCGAACAAGCTACATACAGCTGTCCATGGGAAAAGCACGGCTTTTCTAAGTTCACCCCAGCCACCTTTAATGTTTGTCCTTGCGCTTTGTTAATAGTCATCGCAAAACTAAGCTTAAGAGGAAATTGTAGCCTTTTAAACTGGAACGGGAGATCTGTGGTGTGTGTGAACTTAGCAGATCATTGTCAAGCAGATTAAAATTAAATGAGAGTTCTTTTCGCATGCAGCTGAGTTCTATAGTTCCTGATACTTTTTAGAAATAGTTCTGGCGGTTTTACCTCGAAAAATGTCAATTAAAAAAATTATCTGCTAACTTCCCGTAGCAGATCATTTTGCAGCAAATCGAAAACAAATGCGATTTATTTACGCATGCAGCTGAGTTCTATAGTTCCTGATACTTTTTAGAAATAGTTCTGGCGTTTTTACCGAGAAAAATGACAATTTACGAAATTATCTGCTATCTTCCCATTTCTCGTAGCAGACCAATTTGCAGTAGATCGAAAAACAAATGTGAGTTCTTTTTGCATGCAGCCGAGTTCTATAGTTCCTGATACTTTTTAGAAATAGTTCTGGCGTTTTTACCTCGAAAAATGTCAATTAAGAAAATGAACTGCTAACTTCCCGTAGCAAATCATTTTGCAGCAAATCGAAAACAAATGCGATTTATTTACGCATGCAGCTGAGTTCTATAGTTCCTGATACTTTTTAGAAATAGTTCTGGCGTTTTTACCTGGAAAAATGACAATTTACGAAATGATCTGCTAACTTCCCATTTCACGTAGCAGTTCAATTTGCAGTAGATCAAAAAACAAATGTGAGTTCTTGCGCATGCAGCTGAGTTCTATAGATGCTGATACTTTTTAGAAATAGTTCTGGCGTTTTTACCTCGAAAAATGTCAATTAAAAAAATGATCTGCTAACTTCCAGGAAGTTAGCAGATCATTTCGTAAATTGTCATTTTTCTGGGTAAAAACGCCAGAACTATTTCTAAAAAGTATCAGGAACTATATAACTCAGCTACATGCGTTAATAAATCGCATTTGTTTTCGATTTGCTGAAAAATGATCTGCTACGGGAAGTTAGCAAATCATTTTCTTTATTGACATTTTTCGAGGTAAAAACGCCAGAACTATTTCTAAAAAGTATCAGGATTTATAGAACTCAGCTGCATGCGAAAAGAACTCACATTTGTTTTTTGATCTACTGCAAATTGATCTGCTACGAGAAATGGGAAGTTAGCAGATCATTTCGTAAATTGTCATTTTTCTCGGTAAAAAAGCCAGAACTTTTTCTTAAAAGTATCAGGAACTATAGAACTCAGCTGCATGCGTAAATAAATCGCATTTGATTTCGATTTGCTGCAAAATGATCTGCTACGGGAAGTTAGCAAATCATTTTTTAATTGACATTTTTCGAGGTAAAAACGCCAGAACCATTTCTAAAAAGTATCAGGAACTATATAACTCAGCTGCATGCGTAAATAAATCGCATTTGTTTTCGATTTGCTGCAAAATGATCTGCTACGGGAAGTTAGCAAATCATTTTTTAATTGACATTTTTCGAGGTAAAAACGCCAGAACTATTTCTAAAAAGTATCAGGAACTATAGAACTCAGCTGCATGCGAAAAGAACTCTCATTTAACTTTGATCTGCTGGACAATGATCTGCTAAGTTCACACACAAAGATCTGTGGGAATTATTGTGGGAATCGTGAACATAATATACAATAAACATATCAGCGCCATCTATCGGAATCCATGAGTTACACTTATTTATGTTTATAATGTTTATTTTCTCAAAAGCTGATTGATTTATGGTAAGATTTAATGTTTTTAATATTGTTTTATTTAATTCGTTTTAATTAAATTATTTTATTATTCGTTTGTATTAAAGAACCTGTTCTAATTTTGCGGAGTCTCACACACATTTTCATCCCCTATTTTAGGGGCTGGGGGAGGATTTCTAAAAAATGGCAGGTATTTTCGTTAGTAACAAAGAGTCTGTGTGCCGATTTTAGCTTCCTGCCTTGAAAACTGCGAAAGGTCTCATATAAAATTTCACCCCCTCTTTTAAGGGGTTGGGTGCACATTAAAAAAAAAAAAAGATGGGCGATTTTTTTTGTAGTCATAAATAGTCAGCATACCAATTTTTAGCTTTCTATCTTGAAAATTGCGGAATGCTCCATACAAACTTCCACCCCCCATTTTTGGGAAGTGGGGGGTTAGAAAGGGGCAAAAAGTAGCCTATGTTACTCTCTATCCCTTTAACTATCTCCACTTAAAAAATCACGTCAATTCGTCGCTCCGTTTTGCCGTGAAAGAAAGACAAACAGACAGAAACACTTTCCCATTTATAAAATTAGTATGGATACTGAACACAACATTTTTGCATTCATATAATTTTGGACGCTGCATCTCTTTCAATTAAAATTGCTGCTTATTATCTTTTGCATTATTTATAATGCAACATATTTGATGAGATTGTTAATAATTTACCTTTTTTTGCTCTCTCGATACACGTGTGAGTCATTGGCTATCAACAAAAAAATATTTATAGGAAACATTTTACTTGCAAACTGAAATAGAACAAAAATTATGTTTTCTGTTCTGCACAGCGTAAAGAAATAGAACAGAGGGGAACAGCTTTTATTTCAGTATCAGACTCCTCCTTCTTCTGAATATAATAAGAAAGAAAACTGGTAATGTCATCGGCCCCTGTATTGGCAAATAAAACAATATCTTTGTTTTATGACTAACTTTTTAGGGATATTAGCTTTTTTAATTCAAGCTACTAGTTTTAACTTGAATAGTGCATAAATGAGACTCCGTAAATAGAAGGACATTGACTCAACTGCAAAAATAATTGGTAATTGTAAATATTAAAAAAATAAGTCCAATTAATTTTATTAGTTAACTTTTTTGAACTGTTCAGAACGAATTACTGTGCACTTTTATTTTTTTTGACGTGATAACGTCTTATAAATTGGTTGCGGCTGGGAGTCACTTATGAAAAAGTGTAACGCTCGGTAACGTTACGATGAGTCACCGAACGAGAGAGAGGCCCGCCGAATGCCTTGCGTCTCTCTCCCACTCAACTATGATCGGTCTGCCGCGCGCATTGTGCAATTTAATTATATTCATATCAATAAATATTCTACCGAGAAAAAGACGTTGTCACGTAAAATCTTCGCCCGTAAAACCGACTTTACAGGCAAAAAAAAAAAAAAAAAAAAAAAAAAAAAAAAAAAAAAAAAAAAAAAAAAAAACCGACTTTTTTTATTATTAAAGTGTTATGATCTTTGGTTGATTGTTGAATGTTTTATTTCGTTTTATTTTACGTTTCGCGAATCGCGATGCGTGTTCTTTGTGCCGTTTAGCAGTCACGTAGGTACTTTCAAATTCCATGACGTTACGTTACCGAATGTAAGGAGGGTTGACCTACATATAAAGTTAAATGATGAAGTAGTCGAATATGTTGAAATGACAAAATTTCTGGGTATTACATTAGATTCACGACTACAATGGGACCCTCACATTGAGGCCTTGTCAAGTAGACTCAGTTCTGCGGCATATGCTGTAAAAAAAATAAGGCTTTTAACTAATATTGAAACGGCAAGGTTAATTTATTTTAGTTATTTTCATAGTGTAATGTCTTATGGGTTGTTGTTGTGGGGCTCAGCTGCTAATATTAAAAGCATTTTTGTATTACAGAAAAGAGCTCTCCGCGCAATATACAGCCTTCGGCCTCGGTATTCTCTCAGAGACTTTTTTAAGGAAATTAATATTCTTACTGTGGCGGGACAGTACATTTATGAGAATATAATTTATGTACGAAAACACTACAATACTTTTGTCAAAAATAGCGACGTACATTGCTTTAACACCAGAAATAAGAATAGACTTGCCGTTCCAAGATTTAGACTTCAAAAGACAGGTAGCTCTTTCTTGGGGAAAGGTATAGCACTGTTTAATAAAGTTCCACAAAGTATAGTAGATTTGCCTTATCATAAATTTAAAATATATGTAAAAATAAGCTCATGTCCAAAGGTTATTACAAGGTCAACGACTATTTAATAGATCGCGATGCATGGAAGTAATATGTGTCATTTCAACATGACATTATTTATTACAGGTTGTATCATACAGCATTAGCATTTGTTAATTTTTTAAAACTAATTTATTACTGGTAGTTAGAGTATGACATGCTCTCTTAATACATTTCTTGGGTGGTGGCATGTGGTGCGGATCGTTACGTTCCCTAAGATGTGGTTGAGCGAAGCGATGGCTGTATCATGCGTCATGCTCGTGAACGGGTGCTGCCTTGGGAAATGGGTCGGTCAGGTAAAAATGTTGGACGATTCAAAACTACTTATTTTTAAGTGCATTTGAATAAAGTTATTTTCATTTTCATTTTCATGATCATTTGACCGTCGATAGGTACCTATACTACATAGTATATATACCTATCGACGGTTTTATTCAATTCGGTTTACCGTCAGGGTGGTCCCATATGGATCCCACGATGTACTACGAGAATACAAACAAGAACACTTCCACACAACACATGTGGAGCAACTGTTATTATGATGATGTCATGATCAACAAAATTGAAAAAAACACCTTTAGATTGCGTTTCTGCATTAAAATTAAAAGCCACGTAAGTTGTTATGGCTTCAGGCATATATTATTATTATTTCTGATATACTCAATACTTTACTGCTTTCCCAGAATATTTGTTTCATATGGTTCTTAAACAGTAATTTATGTAAGTACTTTATGGACCCTGTGGGGCACAGCAAATTAAGAGAGAGAAGTGTCTTATTTTTTAATTGACTAAAATCTCAATAAATTTATTGTTTTTAACTGTCATCTAAATAAAAAAAAATAACAGTGCCGTCTAGGGACGCCCGAAAGAAGCGAAACTTTATAACGAGAGAGAAGGCCACGCACACTGAGGTGGGGAGGCAGCTAGCTTCTATATATCGTGTAAGGGTACTAAATCTGATGGTCTCGTTTAACGGTCAAATCTAGCGCTTAGCACGGATAGAGAGATACGGCCGCGCGGCGAGCGCCTATATGCGAGCGGCCCAAAGGACCCTAAAGAAGTTTCGCTTCAAAAAAATCATCTCATTAATTGTAAATATTTATTTGTATTTGTTAAATCTATTTTTGGAGCGGAGCGAAGCGAAGCTCCCATGGATCAGCTTTAATGGCGCAATGTCTGTTACGCCATAACTCCCCGAGTTCTTAACCGATTTTAATATTTTTTGTGTGGAATCGAATCTACAGGTTTAGGACCAGATAGTGACGGAGCCCGAATTTTGAAATTCGGAAAAATTGACATCAAAAAAATTTTTCTTTTCTTTTTCTAGGTATAAGCTCCGCTCCGTATCTCCCCTACGCCATAACTCCCCGAGTTTTTAACCAATTTAAATATTTTTTGTGTGGAATCAAATCAACAGGTTTAGGACCAGATTGTGACGGAGGCCGAATTTTAAAATTCGCAAAAATTCCCATTGAAACAAAAAAAATAATCTTTTTTTAGGTATTACGCTCTGCTCCAATATATGGTGCTAGCGTAGCTTTATGCTTAGCGACTGCATCACCTAGTCAATTAGATGTAGACATACCAAAGAAGCATACGGGTCGTTTTAATAGCATCGTGTAGCGCTCATCCTATTATGCAAAGTGCATCAGTCGCGTCACGGCTACAGCTGGCGATTCTCTTACACTGAATATGCGACGAAGTGGGTTTCTGCTTTCAGCCTCAGTTTGTACCTTTTGCTCATGTCTCGTACAAGTCCGACACTCACAGCTTGCTGAGGACCCTGAGTTTATTAGGCAAAATTAATTAGAATATTTAAGTAAGGCATAGGTATAAGATTTTTATAAATATTGAATATTTTTGTGTTTTTATTCCCCTTATAAAGTAAGTAGAGAGCCGTACCGTGCGGCTCTCTACTCAAGACGTGCGGCCCGCACATCTGTTAACAAGCATATATGCGTATATAGGCAATACCGTGTGGAGAGCCACAACAGGTTTTCGTTGTAACATTTAAATTATTAGTTTTTTCACCGTAGCGATTTTTGTACATAGAGTTAATAAGTAAGGTTCATAACTTAAATATGTTGAAAATGTAATAAGAGTACGAAAAGTATATAAACTGTTAGAAAGAGACAATATGAGTGTGAAAAAAAAGTCCGATAGTGCCGTATGCAAAATGGTTCAGTTTGCAAAATGTGGGCTCTTCCATTGGTGGATTGTTATCTACAGGGACCCGTTGACCCGAAATAAAAAGAGGCAAAGGTCAAGGATGGGGCCATATAGTTAAATGTATAAAAGCTGCCTCCATGCAATACTTTGAGAAAGCCCCCCGACGGCTTTCGACGTTCACGGCATGTCCTAGACGCCCCCGATCACCCGATCACTCGGGCCAATGCCATTCCAATTCCTCCCACACAGAATAGACACAGTCCAGTTACTCACCACACACACACTCATGTAGCGTCTGTAGACCGCATCCGTAGGTCCAGAGTGCGAAGACCCGGTCTATTCAATTAGCGTTTTACCAGGTACTGACACGCACCGGGGCGCTTCTCTCTCCCACGACACGGCGTACCATAACCGAGGTCCGAGCCCTTAGAGGCGCCCTATGGCACCCTGTGCTCCCTTTCTGGCTAGAGCGCCGTATTGAATCTATGCTGATTCAGACACTTCCTTGTGGGAGATGCCGTCCATCTAGAAAACCATTATGGTGGTTCACTACTCTCGGGTTTGAGGTCCGTTTAAGGATCTCGCCGTCCCAAAACCCGGTATCATTGTTGAGGTCATCTGCGAGTTACAACAATTACACATCAAAACTAAAGAGAATGGGGTCAGTCAGTCCAGTTCAGTTGAATCAGTTCTAACCAAGAAATAACATTAAGACGAAAACCGAAGAGTTTTATTACAGTTACCGACACAGCTAATATAACTTTGCCTTAACCTGCGTTATTTTCCGCGTCGTCGCTTAAAAATAATTCAAACTGCTATTAAATTATTATAATGGAAAAATTATAGAAAAAATCGACTCGGATCACAAGTGAATTCTGAAAAATGCATAAAATATATAAAAATTATAACATTAAACTGCTATTGTTGATTAATTTGCACACTGACAGGGACACATTGTACGGTTATTACTACAAACCAACCTTTACTTACGTTCTTACCAAATTAATTATGTAATATTCGGATACAAAAATGGATGTCATAATATTAAAAACTAGTTTCTATTGATTGAATTAGAGTTAGTACAGTAACAAACAAACTATAATTCAAATGAAAAATATAATAACACAACCCTTACTAATATTATAAATCGGAAAGTGAGTTTGTTTGTTTGTTTGTTTGTTCCGCTTTCACGCCGTAACTACTGAACCGATTGCTTTGAAATTTTGCAGACGTAAAGATAAAAGTCCGGATTAAATAATAGGGTACTTTTTATCCTGGAAAAAATTGATATTCCCGAGGAAAAACAAAAATATTGTTTGCTTGATGGATGGATTGTAGATGACGCTGTGTGTCGTTTAAAACAACGTAAAATATTGCAAACGAATATAAACATGTAAATTTAGAAGCTAAATGATACGATAATGAATCCCCGAAAATGAGGAATTCCCAAGGGATGACGTACAATTTGTTTTATCGTCTAAACTGTTTTTTTACATCTACTTATATGTTGCAAACGAATATGAACATGTTAATTTTGAAGCTAAATGATACGAAAATGAATCCTCGAAAATGAGGAATTCTCGAGGGATGACGTACAATTTGTTTTATTGTCTAAATTGTTTTTTTTACATCTCTTTATCCTGAAATCACTAAAGTCAACGAATTACTAATTGGTATAAGTATTAGTTACGTTATTTAGTTCTTGAGGTATGCGATAGATGGCGCTGGGTGTTTTTTAAAACATGGTAACGGTGTGTTTTTTAAAATACGTAAGAAGTGGAATGATAGCTTACGCTATTGCTTTATACCGCATTATAACCGAATTCCACGCGGGCGAAGCCGCGGGCGAAAAGCTAGTATTTAATAAAATAACAAAAAACGACCGTTTGGTGCAACGGTAGCGATCCTGCCTTTCTTACCGACGGTCCTGGGTTCGAATACCGGAAGGGGCAGATGATTGTGTGATGAAATAGAGTATTTGTTTCCGAGTCATTGGTATTTGAATGTATCTCTATAAATATAAAATCCTTGAAGATAGATTTTTCTTTGAGTTGGTTCGCTCTCGATCGCAATCAAGCCCGGGGGCCAAGACAGGATCTACGATGGAACGGGCTCACCCAGAATGTGCCTATTCACTCTGGCATTAAAAACGAATGGTGATTGAAATGACAGGATTCCTCCATTCAAAGGCACTGGATTGAAATACACACAAATCACGCCTTTAAGGTAGTAGGAAGAAATCACAGATTTCCTCTTACCACGATTCTGACATACATCTCTGGCTTCTTCAACTCATCAGCCTTTTCATACAAGCTCGTCGGTTACGGGTAATTTTGACTTGGCCTTTTACAACATAGGTGTAAGAAAAATTGTTACTTTCATAACAAACATGATAAAAACGTGTAATTCAAAAGAAATTTTATTTTATATTTTCGTAACCTACTTACGAACTCTTTAAAGAATATAATACAAATAATCTTTGGAGATCTTTGTCACATTATCCCGGATCACGTTTCGAAAATAGCCTTTAGCAAACACTTTATAATATTTGATAATTTTATCTGTAAGGATGTAGGGATTTACTGGGAAACGTATTAGGACTTCTTTAGAAAACAGGAGAACACATCTGCTGTTTTTTTCACACGCCAACACTAATGTATGTTTACAAATACTTTATGGATAATTATCTACTGTTGTTAAATTAACTGATCATCTAAAAGCTTTGCCACTAAATAGATTTAAGTCTTATTGTTTTATATTTTAAAAGATATAATGTATTAAAAAAATGATTTTTAAATGATAAATCATAAATTTATTAACATAAATTTTACTGAAATATCGTCTAATATTAAGTTCTCTTTTTGAAAAATTATAAAAGAAAGATGGAGGTCGGACCCCCTGCCCGAGTTATATTCGCCAGTTCTTATCGGAGGGCGCCCAATTTCCGAACTGGTAGTAGACTCAGTAGTATACAATGTAATCGTAGTGAGAATATAATAACTAAATAAAATGTAAGATAAAACAATTTGATTTATATAAAACTTTAACAGTGGGGAAACGCGCCCGAATAAAATATCGTGAGGGTAGTAGAAAATATATGACGATCATTCCCTTAATCATCCTGTGATCACGGCTTCTGAAGGAGACAAAACATCAGGATTAAATATAAAATAAATTATGCGCAAAATCTATAAAAAAAGTAGTTTTATTCAAATGTTTAATACAATTTTATTGCATTGACATTAAATGTCAAATATTTTTTTTTAATAATTTGAGTTTTAATTATACGTGGTGATTTTTTCGTTAGTGTTGCCAGTTGTAATTATTTGAACCTGTTTCGAGATTTTTTTAAGTATGAGGTAACGATCAATATGTGAGCCATTAGAAATTGAAAACGAAATGGAATATGTTGAATTTGAAACATAATAAATTCGCGGGCAATGCCGCCATTTGACGTAGGCCCACGCGCTTGTAATTTATTAACAGCTGCGATGATTAGTTCCGCGGAAACTAGTACGCAATGCTCGTTGGCACCGAAGTAAGGTCGTGTATCAAACAATTAATCATGAACTGAAAGTCTAAAGTGATATATAACACGCGTATGACGAACAGCCGTCTAGAATAAGCTAAATTGATATAAGCAAGGTGGGTGTACCGACACAGTTTATTGAATCAGCAATAATACTCGTAGCCGTAGCATCGTAGCCGTATACCGTGGCCGTAGCGTCGTAGCCGCATCAAACCGTCGTATACCTACACGCATGTTCTGACTTGCTAATTAGTTGTTATCGAGATCAATTTGACATTATTTTATGTAGCCTTGTGTGACGTTATTTAATAGACTTTTACGAACGTATATCCTGTTTTATTTTGAACACGCAATAAATCTTTCTGATAAGAACCTTATAGGTAGTGCAGTTCTTATTATAAACATCATAACCCCAAAGACACTTAAAGTGAGATTTCAACTCATGCGAGACCGCTTTTTTTGTTCCTTTCTATATATTCATGAGACATATATTAGCAGCCTGTACACCTCACATATATTCTAAAAAACTAAAGTACAAACAAGATTTTATTTATAACTAGCTGACCCGGTCATTTATAACTTATAATAAGTTATAAATTAAAAGTAAACCTACCGTATATCCTAAATTGGAATGAATTCAGCAAATTAAAAAAGAATCATTTAAATCGGTTTGTAGTTTCAGAGTTCATAGCGGTCAAACACTGTGATAACGAATAAATGTAAAATTATTTATATGAGTACCAATTATTGTTACAGCTTAGTGATTATTATTGTTTAGTCTTTAATAATTAACTTTTTATATCTTAAACAATTATTACTAGATCAAATTAAAAAGGGGGGTCGAACCCATATCTCCTCTCTAGGGGCGAGGACAAGTACTCTTTCAATTATTCTTCCAAGACTAAAGTTCAAAGTTTTTTATTGCACCATGTTGTTATACAGATCTTGAAAAACAACAAAAGATAGACACAAACATGACCCTGCTCGGCCACTGCAATTACTTAAATACTAAAAAGGATATATGTTATGATGACTATGAAAGTACCGTCGAATTTTCCCAAGTATTTTTTAAGCTTAACTTGGAAGAGTAGTAGCCCAGATAGCAATAGATCTGGGTTAGAGTCCTGCCTTACAAATGAGACAAGTAAAATTTTCTAAATGTTCAGCATTAAATGTTCGGTAACTTATAATACAGAGAACGCGTTTAACATGCTTTTCATAGAGAAGTGGCCTAATTGGCATCTCATTTTTAATAATAAAAGAAATTAAATCAAATAAAAATAATTTATTTTCAGACAAATACCATAGATGTTAGTG
This sequence comes from Calamotropha paludella, assembly GCA_927399485.1. NCBI lineage: Eukaryota > Metazoa > Arthropoda > Insecta > Lepidoptera > Crambidae > Calamotropha > Calamotropha paludella. The sequence continues at coordinate 23,454,099 of OV656821.1, read as the reverse complement.
ACAATTTTGCTTAATTTCATTGTGAATAAAATAAAATAATTTTAGTTTAAAAAACTTTTGAACTGTACGTTTAGCTATTAAGATCTCTCGATAAAACTGTCTTGAGACGTATTAACGCAAAATAATAATATTTCACTGCTGAGCGAGCATCGAGCGTCCGCCATTGCTCAGGGAGGAAACTTACCTGAATAAATTACGCCTCTTGTCAGGAAATGATAATTCATGCAGCAGTCGGTTGCTGAGTCAACACAGCGCTCGCGGTTTGCGGTTAGCAAAAGTTCACCGGGTTCGAAGGGATCTCGGCCTATTATTTTATGCCTTTTGAGGCATTCATGAGATAATTGAAACAGTTGTCTTTAAACGTAACAGATTTTACATTATAAATTGTCAACAATAATAACAATAATAATAATAAATTACGCTTTATTGCACACACAGATAGGATACTTACAGAGTTAAATAATTTTTAATGATGACAGAACCTTAAAAAACGTCTACCTTACCTATTAAATAGTTTGCCCGAGGACTAACAATAACTAGTTCAAAAATATGTTAAAAACATCTTGGAATTGCGTGATGTTAAACAACTTTCTAAAGCTTACACGCTCCATATTGTAGTTTTCGGTAGTCAATATAATAATAAATGTTAATTTAGACTCCCTCCAGCACTCAAACTGTTCATACAGTTTTGCAGGGCCTTGTTTACCGTATTTTGAAGCGAAGCTTCTATACGTGTGTATATATATAGCTAAATGAGACCTTATCTCATTTAGCTAAAAAAAACGACGGGTTGCACTCCGGGAGTGCCGGCAGAAGTGAAAACTTGAATATTAACGTTGTGCATTTTTGATATTTTGAAATGGTTAAGGAATAATTTCGCACGAATTGCTTTAATGATCAGTATAAAAGTGCTATCATTTATGTGGTAAAATACAATATTCATTTATTGCGCTATCGTATACAAACATGTCAACAAACACACCAAGTCGTGTTCGTTGCATTTTTTTGTGCGCATGTGCAGGATTTTGCACATGCGCAATGAATAAAATCAGTTGAAAGCATGCGTTCTCATGACATTACCTGCCATTTAAAAATTTCATAATGAGTTTAAAAAAAAATAATAATGTAACTGTCACTATGAGGTTTAAAAATGACACGACAATACGCACATCGCGCAAGCGCCCTACGCCGTCTTACGATTTTTCGATCAGGTCACGTGTCCTGACGCGAGTTTAGAAATTTTTACCCATTCCAAAAAAAGTACACAGCGCCGCTAAAGAAGTTTTCACTTCAAAAACTAGTTTTTGCGTCATGATCACATCAAACTCTGTTCTATGGATGAGTCGATTTTTTTATATAATTTAATGAGATAAGGTCTCGCTTAGCTAAAAAACTAGTCATGATCACATGATCACATCGAACTCTCTTCTATGGATAAGTCGATATATTATTTAGTATCCATAGTATAAGATCAGCTTAGTTTGGGACTAAACAAGTGTTGTGAATTGTCTGGACTTTATTTTATATTATGTATGACACGTGATGCAATGCACGAAATACCAAACCGCATTTGTGTAGTACAATATTCAGGTGTATTTCTTAAATGGAATGTTTTCTAGTTACATTTTATAACGTGATTTCGAGAAAAAAAGCGTTTAGTATGATCTCCAATTACAGTATAACTATTAATTTTCCAGAAAAAGCGTCACATAAAAATCTTTTCATACTTATCATATCACCTTTTGTAAAGAGAATTCATACGAAACATAAATTGAGGCAGCGCAGCGGCATTTATAATTTGAATAAAGTTAATACAAACCGCTATAAATTAGCGAAAGTATGAATTGCTACGGCCCGTTGGTCGATACGGTATCTGATGAAAAGCGAGTACATTGTGTGAATACAAAGGGGTATCTCTGAGCGAGCGTAAGTTGCTATCGGGCGCGAGTTATGGTTACAGTCGAAATTGATTCGGGGGTGACCGCCGACAATTTGGGATCGAAACATCATTCTCAATTGACTGTTTCCTGAACGTGAGGAACTAGCATACCATCATAGAGTACCAGGCTCCAAAATGCAGGCTCCAAAATGTAGCTTGAAAAAAATTGTTTTAACTATTGTAAATTTTATTTCTTACACTTTCTAGCATATCGTATTTTAAAATGAAACCTGTGTTGCGTCTGTGCTTACAAATACAATTTAAGGGTCTTCAAATCACGAGTGGATAGGTTTCAAAGAAGCACATCACATCCTAGTTCGCATCGTCATTTACCATCAAGCGCCTACTTTAAAAAAATATATGAAGAATTTTTTTATATTTAATCCTGCCGTTACGACGCCATTGCAGAAGTCGTTATCACAGGATGATTTTTCCAACATTTTAATAGGACACGTTTATACATTTATAGAAATATTTTGAAGTGGAAACTTCTTTAGCGGCGTAGTGCACTCTTTGGAATGGGTAAAGAATGTTAAACTCGCGTCAGGACACGTGACCTGGTCGAAAATTCGTTAGACGACGAAGGGCGGCAGCGCAGGGCGCTTGCGCGAGTGTGCATGTGTGTTTGTTGTCATGTTTGTGTACGACAGTGCAATAAATAAATATTGTATTTTATCACATAAATGATAGTACAGTAGAACGCCGATTATCCGAAAGCCGATTAATCGAATCGTCAATTATCCGAATCAGTCCTAAGCATAAAATCAAATGTAAGCACGTACTAAATCAAACTAGCAGAATTACAGCAAGAGGTTATTTCTCGCGACAAACCGAAGTATAATGCCTCAATTGACAACAAGACAAATCTTTTCCAGCACCACGCTTACTTTGACAAATAACCAATCACCGGCAAATTACACGTAAACGTTTAGTGACTTTCAAACACCGTGATACTCATTTTATAATTGTATTTATATTCATAATATCGCTTTGATAATATTAATTACTGAAAAATTGCTAGCATAACTTAAAAAAAATTAAAACCAAGTAATTTTTATTTCGTTGTAACAATTTGGAACTCGCTGGAGTCCAGAGAGTAGAACTATGTTTGTTAAACTCAATAAAGTTGATTCTATGTGTAACAGTTCGTTTTTCTTTATTACCAGCCTAAGTCCGATTATCCGAATCGACCCCCTCCCAATTAATTCGGATAATATTAATATTATATTGATAATTAAAGCAATTCGTGGGCAATTATTCCCTAACCATTCCAAAATATCAAAAATGCACAACGTTAATGTTCATGTTTTCACTTCTGCCGGAGTGCAACCCGTTGTTTTTTATTTAGTTCTTACACTTCGGCGCACATTAAACAATTAAATAAAACAACTTATTTCAGGTTATTTGCGCGTAATATATATTTAATCCTGACGTTTCGACTCCTTTACAAGAGCCGTGATCACAGGATGACTAAGGTAATTGTCGTCATATATTTTCTACTACCTTTACAATATTTTAATTGGGCACGTTCCTAACTGTTACAATTTATAAACACAAATATTTATTGTATTTTATTTAGATATTAAATTTTTACTACGATTATATACACTACTGTGTTAACCACCAATTCAGAAATTGGGAGGCCCTTCCGAGAAAAACTGGCAAAAGTGTGACCTGAACAATTTTACAGGCTATCTGGAGGCAATTGTTTATCATAAATTCCAATATTTAATACTCATTATCAATGTTACCAACTCTTAAAAATATTTATGCCTAAAACTAAATTCAAAACCCCTAAAATTGCCCTTATTACTTGGAAATCCCCCCTTAAAATAAATTATATGATATCATATTTTTGTTAATTTTTTTTTATAAAAATAAAATAAATTTATTATGTCAAATATTATTTCATTTTCTTCTCACGAATCATATTTTATAAAGTCATTTCATTCAATGTCAACAGAATAATTGAGACATAAAGCTTGCAATGTTCTGATGTAGTATTTTTAGCCGTTGAATTTGATTGTGGACTTTACTTCCGAAAAAAAGTTTCATGTTTATGATAATTTCCTTTAAAGTAATACGGAATGGTTCCCTTTTTGGGTATTCCTAACTCGTTACCATTATAAGTATTTCGGGAATTTGTTACAATTGCCTTCTGCATTAGATCAAAATAGTATGGAATAGTGCCTTTTGAATATTTTCTGTCAAATTTATTTTTATGAACTGCCCGTATGGATTTATCAACCCCTAACCGCTTTTTCATTACATTAAAGTCAAGATACATTTTATTATAATCAATACAGTCGATTTTAAAAATTATGCATTTGCACATGTCATGTAAATTATTAAATGTATTTTTTACAAAATGAAAATTTTTATAACCATTACATAAATTTTGAAGACAATTATTCAGATCGTTTACATTAATATACTTACTTTTGAAAACTTTAAGCAACAATACATCATTATCTTTAAATTTCTTGAACAATTTGTGCAATTGTGTGGAAAGTATTTTGATATCATAATCATTTTCCCCTACACATAATAAAAGTTTGTCAGTCTTTTTTAAACTAATTTCTTCATAATTTCTCAATACTTCTGTACTTAACGCATACGGTTTCATAATTCCTTCTATTGTATATTTCTCATATTTAGTATTGTGTCTTGAATGTGATAGTAATGATGATAAGTCTACGGATTGTTGTGTACCCAATATTAAAATCCTGGAACATGTAATAGGTATTTCAGTACTCTTAATATTTTTGGTTGGCTGGTTGAGGATACTTATTTGTTTAGTAAGGTATAAAATTTCGTCTTCTGCCATCCTTAATTTTTTTCTCTTATTCTAATGTTTTCATATGGAAAGTTGACAAAAAATGTGTCTTATCTATTTTGGCATTAGATGAGTCTGTGTGTGCCAATTTATTAGGTGTGGACATAATGGCATTTGATTGCGAGTGGCTTACTTTTTTCTTCTTAGCACAAGATTTCAATGGAGACTCAAACAACGGTGACTGACATAATAATTTTAATGTTTTATTTTCATTAATGACAGTATTTAATTGTCTTCTTAGATCATTATTTTCTAGAATAGTATTCTCTAGCTCATTTTGTGTTACATTTAATTCTGCAGTTATTAACTTAAGTGATTCCTTCATCTCTGAAATTGATACTGAATCTGATATTGTGTAGTCCACGCTTTTAGATAACTTGCTTGGCGATGATAGAGATTCATCATCGAATGTACTATTGTCAGACAGTACATGAGAGTCTTGTATACGTGACACACAACCTGTTAGCGAAGATTGGGGCTGGCAAGTTTTAGGTGTTGTTTTTGGCGAAGTTTGCTTTCTCCTCATTGTAACATTAGAAGAACCAACACTCGCTATCATAGATCCTGAGCAGCCATTACATTTCCATTTATTCTTGGAATCTGGCTTCATAATATTAAAAAGCTTTTCTGACAAGCCTGCACAGTCAAAGTCAAATTTTTTCTTACATTTAGTACATAAAATTATTCTGTTCACGTCAAATATTTTTTTACATTTGTGACATCTATCTTGTGACATCTTCCGGCTATTGCTAGATGTTTTATCGATAGGCTTTGGGGTCATTTTTCATATCTTTTACTATACTAAATATTATTATTTTATTTTATAAAGTTTTCATTCATTATTATTCAATTACGGCCATAAAAAAATAGTCAAAAAATAAAATATATGGAAGCAGAAATCCTTGGTTTTGAACCCGAGTCCCAAAGTATAATAGGGTATTTGACATAGTTGACAAATAAATAAGTATTGTATTGAACACTATAGAATTTAAGGTCCTAATTAATAATATTTTACTTAAATTACAAATAAAAATGATTAAATATTTTATTTTCGTAAATAAAAATTAGAGTTTTTGAATCTGTGCATCATTTACACGAAACGTCTCAACGACCAATCAGAGCACGTGACGTCACGATGTAATAAACAAAATGTCTTTGAAACCATTTTTTAAAGAATCATGAACGAAAAACTAACCTCTCGCGTATTGTTTACATAAAGACTATTACATCGTGACGTCACGCCATTGATTTGTCACGTGACCTAGCGTTTCAGTGGGAAATACAAAATGTAATTATTAAAACTATCTTTTTGTTATTAAAATGGCTCTAAATATAAGAGAAAGATTTGTCAAGCGTATCTTTAGCGACTTTAGAACATTTTGAAGTACTTTACGAAAATCTGTCAAATACCCTATTGAAACGTCTGCAACACGTCGGTAACATTCGCTGTGACGAAAGCGACAAAATAAAGTACTACTATCCGCTATATTGATGTCGGGTTTAATCGGCTAATGCCGTAAATGCTCGGTTCAGCAAAGTCAGCTGAGTCACGACACAGTCACAGATGATTGACAGTTAACGGTTCATTAGTCACATTACACAACAAAATCCATTTTAGTTATGCACTTATAAGGTCTATATTAGCATACACTGTTTAACATTTAAATACTACTAACCGTTCATATTAATCTAAAAATAAACACTTTTCACCATGTATTATTCCATTATTTTAATGTCACATTGATTTACAGATTACTTGATTAATTGGAAATCATTATTATTTGTGTTTTGCAGTTTATTAGCTTAAATTATTCACTGTCACTTTTCACGGTTTTGTTCTTTATTAATCAGTTGTTTTTTTTGGCAGATAACACATGTCCTTTATGTTTAGTAAACACTTTTCACTTAGAACCCAATCTCAAAGCTTTTATGGATAAATTACTAATTTTATGAATTTCAATTACGGAACTCACTGTTCACTTGACGGCAGCGCCATCGTATCAATCGTATCAATCTATATTTCACATCTTTATTTTTCTCGATAAATAAAATATAAAAAAAAGATATGAAGGGTCACAAAAACCCTAAAAATATCTCTAAACAAAAAAACCCCAAAAAATCCCATCTCACTTATTTACCCCCAAATTTGGGAACCCTGCTCAGTATCTTCTATTATTTGTTATAAAAATAAAAAAATTAGACTAAATTTGATGACGCCAAAAATGTTAATTTACATTTCATCTAAATGCAAAATTGTTCATTAATCTAGTCAAATATATTATATATGGACTAGTTCTCACATGCATAAAGAAATCGATAATCGATTTAATAGTATTTGGGCGGTTGGAACAACATCACTTCCAGTTTACTTAAACCAGAATTATAGCTTTAAATAACTTGAAATAGATATTTGTTGACGTTGTTGTAATCAACGATGCTATAACTACTATTATTGTGATAAAAGAATAATTTAGTTTTTTCGTGGATCATGTATGGTGACGACGTATAATATTTTAAATGTCGTTACTTCTGTTAAAGCTGACGAGTTTCTTGCGCCCATTCTTCTTGTCAGTTAAAAGATGTCCTGAATGGGTGGTAGGTAAAAAAGTTGCATAATTTAAAACAACTTATTTTTAAGTGCATTTGAATAAAGTTATTTTTATTTATTTTTAATCATCATTGTAATCAGAGCAAAGGTATGTTTTCTCTAAAATATGTTACCTACTAATGGTCGGATAATTTGAATGACAACGTCGTGTACTATTAAAAGCTAAAGCGGTGACGTCAAAGGAATTTAGCGGCGATTAAGGAAAGTTGAGCAAACCGCTGTCCGCCCCGAGCTCGGCTGTGCGCCAGGCATGTCCTCCTTTGAACCACACTTTGACACAGGGGAGCGTTGACTCCGGGTCATTCTAACCAATTTAGCAACACTGAAAATGTACTTTCAAGTTACGATTTACTTTTGTATTTATCTTTTTAGGGTACCGGACCAGAACAGAGCTCTATTGCTATCAATCACCTGTCTGTCTGTTCTAAGTTTGTCACACAGGTTTTACAGTAGAACAGCAATCTTTATGTTTTCACAGTACCTATTAGCATCTTGTTGACTAAAGCTATATAAATTGTCAAAAGAAATGTTAAAATTTTTTTAAGGAGTTTAGACACCTTTAGCTGAATGGGAGCACCATACAGCAAAGAGAGGTGTGTAAAAAAATTTTGATCAACGGCATCGATACGAATTCTGTTTCTTATATTTTAAAAATGTTGGAAAAGAAAAGAATGAAAAGTCACTCCAATTACAAAATTAGGTTTCGAAGTATTTCTTTTAACTTTCCTTTGAGCTGTGAAAAAAATTAAATTTGTGATAATGTTTATTATTACGTATATTTTATTAAATAATACCAATATAATGATAAATTGTTTTACATCCTTATTTAAAGAAACATTGTTGAGTGATAAAAAATAAAATTAATATATCCTTATATACTACTAGAAGTTAACAATTTTCTACGACTAGCAAAACTTCTAGGATTGGTTGAGAAATATTTGGTAAGCAATTTACTGTCTACTTACCATCGTATATAATCGGGCGAATATTGAAATACAAAGGAATCACTTAAAGTGGCACCACTCTTCTCGCTTTGTGTGCGCAAATCGCTTTATAGGAAAGATTATATCTTTATTCAAAATATCCAGATCTTCGTTACGTAGAATAGAAGTTTTAACAGTAATAAACGTAGATGAAAAATAACCAGTCAATTGCAAAAAAGAAGATGGGCAGGTTGAATGTAGTAAGCACTAAGTATCATATTGTTCAGCTAATTAGTTCGTTAGTTATTTTTTCAGTATATTCCTTTGTAATTTATATATATATATATATATATATATATATATATATATATATATATACATATATATATAGTATATAAGTTCTGGTAAATTCACAGGTTTCATTAATTAATGAGTCTATTGTTAATAAAGTGTTGAACATATTCATAACCTTAAAATTACAATTTATGATTTATATGTTTTAAATTTCCAAGCGACTCGGATCATTAGTTACTTTCAGACGAGACTTGAACCAGCAACCTCTGGATGTACACTGCCGTCCCAATTGAGCTACCGAGCTTTGTGAGCACCCGTCGAATTTTACATCGAAACATATTACAATCTAAGAACACTAGAAAAAAAAATTTTTAAAAAGCTAGTAACTATTAAAATAAAACTACTGTTATCGTATAAATTGCACATAATTGTTTACATTCTGATGTTTTGACTCGTTTACGTGTAAGAAAAAAGTTTCCTCAGTCATTCTGTGATCACGGCTTATTTGTTCGATAAAAGTTATTTAAATATGTGATGTGCGCGGAAGTGTAAGAACTCGATCAGAACTATATTATTTACTAGGTGATCCGACCACACGTTGCTGTGTTAAAAATTAAAATGAAACTCTAACACAAACTATGTCTCAAGTCGGAACAAATTCAGGAAAATAAAAAAAATCATTAAAATCGGTTGAGTAGTTTCGAAATTCATCGCTGTCAAACATTATTATGGGGATTTTTTATATACATATATACACGAATAAAAAAACCCCATCTATCCCCCATCCTCAACTAGCACAGTACTGAGAAATTTATTGGCATTGTTATTAATTAAAACAAAGGTTTAAAAACCGAACCCACTTATTATTAGAGAAACAAACCGTATTACAATGACACATTTACTTATATATCACGTTGAAAAGCCCAATAACTCAGTGAGGGCGCGCGTTTGAACAGCGCAGTGCGGTGACAGCGGCTGTTACTGCTAACTGCATCAGCGCTTACTGCGCTCTCTCATCCGACGAGCAAAATATCGCAGTGTTTGCACACAATGCGCGATATCTCCTATCCTGTGTTATCCGAGACACTGTGCCGATTCCCATGGCAGCTGGAAAACGTTATAAAGTGCTCGGCACAGTCACTACATAAACATGAGTGAGCGAAGCTTTTATACTGAATCCTAGAGGCAAATTGCTTTATTACGCAAAAGATTCGCGTTTTCACTTTATAGAACTGCTCTTGGATTTATGGTGAGCTCTTTACTTGCGATTTGACGCGGCGCGATTTGCCACTCTGGATGTTACTACACAAGTAATTGTTTATACGGTGTTATTAATATTCTTGCATTAAAAGGATTGAGTTTTAGTCGTTAGTTGAAAACCGATGCTATTATTGACCGCCATAATCATAATCATTTTATTTGCATAAAACATGGTACAATACAGAGGACGTCATTATTACAGCTTAGCGCTTACATGTTTTATCGATCTGTCGATATGCAAATAAATCGCCATCGGCTTAATTCATTTTACATTATCCTTAATTAGTAACAGTTACAAATAAAATACTAATAAAAAAGAAATACGGCAATGTCATTAACAATTTTAAATATGTCATTACAAAAATAAAATAAAAATAATCAATTAAAAAGAAAATATTAATAAAAACTTCAGGAGCAATACCATTACCAAGGAAAAATCAAATTTCCTTTGAGAACACATATATAGGATATAAGAAAACCTAAAGAAGGTTTTGGAAGTAAGATGGAGGTCGGCCCCCTTGCCCGAGCTTTTTATGCCACTTCTTCTCGGAAGGGCCTCCCAATTTCCAAACTACTGGTAAACACAGTAGCGTACATCGTAATTGGAGTGAAAATTTAATAATGAAATATAATGCAAACAATAAATGTTTTATATAAATTTAAACAGTTAGGAATATGCCCAATTAAGATATTGTGAAGGTAGCAGAATATATGACGTCCATTGCCTTAGTCATCCTGTGATCACGGCTCCTGTAAAGGAATAGAAACGTCAGGATTAAATATAAATTATGCGCATAAAATCCTAAATAAGTTGTTTTCAATATAAGGAAACCTAAATTATTTTTCAAAGACAAAATAATTTATCATGTAAATTTAAATATTTTATATTTATCATAAAAATGTGCATTGAAAAATGCAAAAATATATAAAATTATTAGAATAAGAAAACCTGTAACAGCTTACTATTTCCCAAAATTAGAAATAAAAATATAAGAGACCATCTAAATATAACAATAAATATATGCGTTCGCAAACTATTCAATAGATTATGACGAAACTTTGTCAAGTTGTTGTGTGTATGCCAGGGAAGGTTTATACATATGAATAATCATCAAAAAACGGACCAAAGTGCAAGGGAACTCGCCCACCGAGGCCGAGCGTTCCGTACAAGCTATTAGTTAAGTAAAGTTCATCACGGAAATAAAAAATCACATTTTAGAAATATTAATTTTATTTTAATTTTTTATTTTTCAAGTGTATAATATGATTCAATATTCCGTGAATATTTGAAACGTGGTAGACGTTTGAAATATCGAGCAAAAAAATCACGTTTGTTGTATGAGAGCCCCTTAGATATTTATTTTATTCTGTTTTTTAGTTTTTTTCTTGTTATTGCGGTAACAGAAATACATCATCTATGAAAATTTCAATTGTCTGGCTATCACGATACATGAGACACAGTCTCACGGACGGACGGACGGACAGCGGAATTTTAGTAATAAGGTCTAGTTTTACCCTTCGGGTACGGCACCCTAAAAATGGGCAAAACAAAGCATGCCGGGTGCAGCTAGTTATAGGTGCTATATCAAAGATATATACCGGTAGAAGCGGGAATAGACGCCAACACTATTGTGACCTGAAACGTCTCAGTCAGGAGGCGGTCATTTGGAAAAAATGCAATGAAATAAGTTATTCAGATAGCTTGTTACTTTGGAAGTAAAGCACACACTGGAATTATTTTACTACCATTATTTAGAGGATTAAAGCCATTACTCGGTGGTGAATATGTAGCTGACGTGAATGGCGATGCATTCCGAACTAAATTTACCAACGGATATTGTGTTTATTTAGTATTTACTCAGTAGTGCATTGGTCGGTTCGACCGGAAGTTGTTTATTTTTTATTGTAAACTAGAGGCCCGCCCCGGCTTCTAACGGGTATTTATTTAACAAACGCATGTTACGAATATAAGCTCGAGACATGGCAACAGTTTAATATATATGAATTTAATGGTAACACCTCTCCGAGGTGCTAGGCTCGATCCCCGGCCAGGAAAACGTTTCTATATTGGCTCGGGTCTGGGTGTTGTGGCACCGTCGTTGTTTCTGAATTCCATAACACAAGTGCTTAAGCTACTTAACTTGGGTTCAGAACAATTTATGTGATTTTGTCTAATGTTTTTGTCTATGTTGTCTAATTATATATATATATATATATACAAGGTTATTTTATAAACACCATCCAAATTTTTTCTAGGCATTAGATATCATTCAAACACTTCATTTATGAAAAAAAATTGGTAGGTAAAATTTCCGCAAAAAAAAATTTTGTCCGAGCGAATTATTACAACAGTTGGTTACTGGCAAAATAGGTACTTACAGTTGAACGACCGACCGCCCGAAGCGCCTCACCGAGCTGCGCGCGCAAGTTGTAACTACATCGGCGCAATGAAATCAGTCAGCCGCGGGCTTTCCGCGATGTACAATGTTGCGTTCACGCATTTACGTCGCATAATTATCTACCTAACGAAATGTGTTCACACTTGCAATTGAAATCGAGGGCGAAATTGAACGACGGGTTTATGTGAAGAAGGCCCAAAGCCTCGAGAACTTAATATAAATATAATCCGTGCATTTAACGAAGTGACAAAGTGAAAAAACAAGTAATACAATAAAAGACAATGTTCATAAACGTGCAAGACTGTTTAGAGAGAAATTACCTACACTTTAAGGTAAAGTGATTGTTTTCAAACTTCATGTAAGTGTATTTTTTTTGGATTTTTAATTAATTATTTTGTTGGAGTAAAGCAAAATGTGTGCAGGGCGGCTAAGACTTGTGAAATTTTTCACAAAAATATAGAACTATTAATTATACATTTCTTTATCCTATCGTGTAAAATAGACAAAAATAACTTAGGTAGGTAGGTACTAAGGTTTTGGCACTGCATTTGTTTTTGCGATTTTCGAATTGCCTTTGCGATCCCTGTGTTTTTTTAGATTCTGTGGTTAATAAACACCCTTTGCTTTACTCCAACCAATTATTCTACATAAGTTGATTAAATTTAAAAAAATGCGACGTAAGTGCCTAAGGTGTGGTTTACTTTTATGTTCATTTTTTATTTATTAAAAGTGTTATCGATTAATATTGTTATAATCAAAGAACAAATCAACTTATCTCTTCTTCAATTTGACGTTCCTATTTTTTTTCGTTTAAATTTGCAACTTATGAAAATCATTGTAATGTATCAATGAAATACGGGAGGGCGGGGCGGGGGTCGTGTAATCATCTGCTACAACACCGTGCGTAGCGTGACTGTGACAGCAATCGGTAGTTTTCCTCGGATAACTTTGTGTAGGCTTAACTTAATATTTTAGTACTGAGTGATATTAAAAGAAAAAAATCTTGTTTCGTTATTTTCTTCAAAGAATATAATATATAAATTTGGATGGTGTTTATAAAATGACCTTGTATATATATATATATATATATATATATATATATATATATATATATATATATCGTTTCATTAAAGCGGGAAAACAAGGTCGCTGTCATTTCAAAAAGTCTTATGTAAAAGCAGTTTCTTTTTTAGACGACACGAGAATATTTTTCTTTACTAACACTTCGAACACAAAGCAATAATGCAATAAGTTTTTTCCTTATACGATTTGAAATATTCCATTGAAAAGATTATTGGGAAATGTTGGAATATCAGTAGGTAGCACATGACAAGTTGGCGCTGTCGTCGACTTAAGACACTATTGTTTTTTGATGGGATTGCAAATTGCGAACCCCGTTACTAAGTTCTATGCCCATATATAGTATTTCACAAACAATATATTTTCTAGCATTTAAGATTTGTCTCAAATTTCTTGTACTCAAAGTCAGTATACATTTAATTGAGGTATAATTGTGTAGATAATAAACCGATAAATTTTTCTTTTTACTTTATTTTTACTTAAAGGAGTTTCAGGTGATAATTCACAGGTTACATTATAGGTAGCATTGATAAGTTTTGCAAATACATTCACTGGATAAATCAACAACCAAATGCGGAGGTGCCCATTACAACAAGCGACCTACATATACTTTTAAGGTGAAATTTCTGTAAGGTATAACATACGGCGTTACAGTCTGAAAGCATTAATCAGACGACACACAGCTCGGAAGAACTTCCTTGACTCATCAGCGCCGTAATCGCGCCTATTTATATGAACTTGAGGAGACCCCGCCACCCTCATTCCCCTTTTCCCCCATTCGGGGCGTAATATATCTATCGTCTGCGTTGAAGATCTCATTCGAGCATCGTGTTTCTAAAAATTCTTGATTCGATTTAAACCTTGTGCATTGAGGCAATAACAATCGTTATTATTATATATAAGCTTTCATTAATATTTTTTACTAGCTTTCCGCCCGCGGCTTCGCCCGCGTGGAATTCGGTTATATTGCGGTATAAAGCACAACTATAAGAAAACTTCTCATTCCCACGGAAAAATCTAAGAAGCGCGATGTAACGTTGGATACAAAATTCATATAATTCATTCCACTTCTTACGTAGCTTAAAAAAACACTTCGTTACCACGTTTTAAAAAACACCCAGCGCCATCTTTCGCATACCTCAAGAACTTAATAGCGTAAGCTATCATTCCACTTCTTATGTATTTTAAAAAACACATTGTTACCATGTTTAAAAAAAACACCCAGCGCCATCTATCGCATACCTCAAGAACTAAATAACGTAACTAATACTTATACCAATTAGTAATTCGTTGACTTTAGTGATTTCAGGATAAGTAGATGTAAAAAAAACAATTTAGACAATAAAACAAATTGTACGTCATCCCTCGAGAATTCCTCATTTTCGAGGATTCATTTTCGTATCATTTAGCTTCAAAATTTACATGTTCATATTCGTTTGCAACATATAAGTAGATGTAAAAAAAAAAACAGTTTAGACGATAAAACCAATTGTACGTCATCCCTCGGGAATTCCTCATTTTCGAGGATTCATTTTCGTATCATTTAGCTTCTAAATTTACATGTTTATATTCGTTTGCAATATTTTACGTTGTTTTAAACGACACACAGCGCCATCTACAATCCATCCATCAGGCAAACAATATTTTTGTTTTTCCTCGGGAATATCATTTTTTTCCAGGATAAAAAGTACCCTATTATTTAATCCGGACTTTTATCTTTACGTCTGCAAAATTTCAAAGCAATCGGTTCAGTAGTTACGGCGTGAAAGCGGAACAAACAAACAAACTCACTTTCCGATTTATAATATTAGTAAGGATAGTAAGGATGAACAAAAATATATTATTTAATGATTTTTATCATATATTATAATATTTTCATTGCTATCTTATTAAAATAATTTATCAAATAAAATATTACTAAAATTACCAATAGATGGCACTGTGCCGTGATGAATTATGATTGTATTAGCTCAATAATAATAATACTAGTAAAGTTTGGATAAATTATCTTTGTATTGGAAATGGTGTTATTTATTAAAAGCTTTTAATACTTACACCTGTCTCGGTGTCTGTAATGAAATCTTGCAAGTTAAATTTAGCCCACCTCCTGGTTTTCCGATCGAGCTGAATTTTTGCATGCATACGTTTATCACGTGACAATGCAGCATTTCGATGACACGGAGCACCTGTTAGGTGGCCATAGGAACTCTGCAATAAGACGACACAACTCCTTCGAGTTTGGGCTCGTTTGATTAGTATTGACGAGTACTTTGGTCCTATATGGTAACCAGGGTCTGATAGTGGATTTGGAAGATGATCATAGGAACTCCGCGATAAAACGACACAACCCCATCGAGTTTGGGCTTGTTTGATTCGTCTATTATCAAAAGTAAAAAAAACTTTAAATAAAATAAGCTTTTATTGATATGGACTAGAAATGATAAAATAAACTTTTCCTTTAAAACTGTTACTAACAACTTATAACGTGATTATAGGTGACATAACGTGCTTGTCCCGAGATTGACTTGTGTAGATAAATAAGTAAACTAAACAACTTGCTCCGATTGATTTTAAATTTTATATTAATATGCTTGGTAGTAATAATATAAAAGAATTACTGTAGCTCGCCGGGAGCTATGGTGGGAGTTTGTGAAGAATTGCACCATTTAATAATCAAACGTCTATCACTTTTCCTTTACCCAACATAAGACAATTTATATAAGGAACTAAAGCGGCGTCTCTGTCGTTTTCTAATTGGGCGGAAATGGTATTGCCAATGTCCAAACAGATTAAGGCGTGTACACAGATAATATATGTGTAATGGTGATATCACGATACATTATGTGAAAAAAATCAGTGCCGCAAAAAAGAAGCGAAGCCTTATCATATCAGCCATACGACGCCCACTGCTGGACATAGGCCTCCCCCAAGGATCTCCACAGCGAAGCCTTATATGTTATATAAATTGTAGAAAAAGAGACAGAAAGCCGCGCCAGCCACGCACACTGGTATGAGTGAAAGCGAGACAGAAGGTGTAATATATATCGCGTAACACTACTAAATCTGACGCTCTCGTATAGCGGTCAAATCTGACGCTTAGCACGGATGAAGTGGCCGCACGTCGAGTGTTTATATGCGAGCGGCCTGCATAGAAGCTTATAGAAGAAGGCCGTATAGAAGCTTTGCTTCAAAAAACAGTGGCACTGCGGGAGTGCCGACAGAAGTGAAAAAAGTCAACCAACAAAACTAGTGCAATTATTACTTTTTCTGTCAAAACCGGTGTCGATAACGGTGACGCGAGTTCAATGGTTTTTTCTATTTTCCAATGGTTTTTTAATTATGCCCCGGGGGTCAAGACAAGATCCAAGATGGAACGACCTAACCCAGAAGGTACCTTTTCACCCTGGCTTTGAAAACGGATGGGTTATAAGTTCTCGGAAATATAGACGCAGGAAGGGAGTTCCACTCCTTTGTTGTGCGATTTATAAAATATTTTGAGAAGCGCTTGTTGCAACAGGTAGGAATAGAAACCAAGAAAGGGTGGTAGCCCGCAGTGCGTCTGGATGTCTGATGGAAAAAGGGAGATGGCGATATGAGCATATGCAGTGCGTGAGCACACTCTTCAAAATACATTCTCATCTCTAAAGATGCCCCACGCGCCTAAAGAAGTTTTCACTTAAAAACTTGCATTTTTATTAGAAAGAAACAAACACACTAAAGTATTTGAAAAAAGTTTATTTCAAAAATTGTATTAGACTGTGCTGAGAACTCAAAAACCAGGACTATCGTTTTAGTACCGATCCACTTAATTGGGATGTCTATTGAGATCGTCCATTCGACGATCCAACTAATCGGTTAATCGGGAGGTCGACGGTCTACCGCAATCGCCGCGAGAAGCTAGTCCCTTAACCACTTCCTCCTCTATATACTTAAAAATTATAACGTAAATATAACGCTTGAACAATGAAATATGACAGAGTTGGTTTCTCTCGTAGCAATTGCTTTGGACGACTGTTTGGTGCGACGGTTGTTCGCGTCCATAAAAAAGTAAAATGTGTTTAGTTCTCTAGTTCACTGAATCGCGCTTTCCTTTACCTGCGCTCATTGATAGGGTCTCCACACAATGTTTTTTTATATATTCCGCGGTTTACTTATATAGTTCTTAGTATCACGTGGTTTTATTTTGCGTAAGCTGAGACTTAGGCGGTTCACACACTAAAGATGCGTCCCGCCGCGGTGAGCGTAGCGACAGAAAACGCGCCCCCGCGCGGAGGCGCAGATCTGCCTAACTTAGCGGTGTAATCTGCTTCTCCGCGCAGATTTTCAATACAAGTTGACCCTACTTTTTCACGCCCCGCGCTCCCGCGCAGAATGTGCGCGCGTGGCGCCTACCCGCGCGTTCCCGCGTCGGCAGTGTGTTGTCATAGGCGTGTTTTCTATATTAATTGAGATTCTTGCATACAATAATAAAATCTGCGGCCACGCGCTACGCGACGGGGCGCGGTGCAGTGTGTTAACCGCCTTATAACCTCAGGCTGAATAACGGTAGCGATCCTGCCTACCGACAGGATCGACGACCGACGACGATTCTATGTTCGAGTCTTGGATGAGGCCAATGTTTGTGTGCTGAAGAAGAGCATCTGTACATGAGTCATTGGTATTTCTATATATTTCTATGAATATTACATATTTATGTATCATATATGTATGTCCATCTGTTACCCTAGTATTCATAACACAAGATTGTTTACATTGGGCTTGGCTGATTGGTGTGAATCTAAGAAATATTATTAGTAGTAAATAATGACACAACTTATTATTACAGCAGATTTATTTATATTAAATTGTATTTATTTTATATTCATATATGCCATAAAGTCCAACATATAATTTTTAAATCTAAATCTTTCGGCATAAAGACGTGTACTGAAGAACATGCTGGGTAAGTCGTCAAGGTAGCAAACTCATATATTGTACGAGGAAATTAAAGTTTTTAATGTCCGCCAGATGTTGATACTGAAAACCTTCATAAAGGTACACCGTAAGGTTTTAAACGCAAACAACTACCAGGGTCTTAGTAATGAAACGGGTGTTTCAAACTAAATACTTCTCAGCAAAGATGGCTTTTTCTAGACGTTTTATTCTATTTTTTGTCTTTGGATTTAATAAAGTAATAAATAGTAGTTGGATGCGTTTCTATGAAGTAGATGCCTAGAAGAAGGATATTTATTAAAGCCAAGCGTTTTAATTAATTAAATGCGTCAAGCAAATGAGGTGATGTCAAAAGAACTAAATGTGAGAACGGTGACTATCTCGTACATTAAATGCTGTAACAGAATTATTATGCTACTGAAGATTTGTCTGTATAGACATAAACAATACAACTCACTGTCAAATCTCTCCTCCGATTCCGATTCTTCGAAGACATTATGTACGGGTTACCGAACAGTAATAATATGTTGTAAATGTAATGTCAATGACTTGTTATTTAGGTCACTTTAAATAATAAAAATAAAATAAAAACAATTTATTTCGGACAGCATAAATCCATAATGTGTTAGTAAATGACAAACTTAAAACTATGTTAGTATAGAATTTGCAAATATGATGTCGTTTTTCTTATCATACAGTTAATCAGCGGACAATCTCCACTGTCAACTATCTCCCTCAGGACGCTGTGGCTGCCACCGCGCATTCTGTTCAACAGAGACGTGGTCTTTTTGCGCATAATGCTTTCGAAGCTATCTACGCCTGCTATAGCAAACATCGCCGATGCGCTACAAAACCGCGGCAGCCGCAGCAACGACCTGAAGGCATTATTATATTGTACGCGAAGGGCACTGTAGGCCATTTTAGTACAGTTGGTCCACAGGCTGCTCGAATAAAAAGATGTGCAGTAGGTTTTGAAGAGCATAATTTTAACAGCGTCTGTGCAGCGACTAAATCTATGAACCAGCATATTTGCCCTAACCGACAGCGCCCTACGTTCTCTCTCAATGTCGTCATCATCTTTAAGACTGTCAGTGACAATGTGTCCCAGGTATTTAAATTTGTGAACTCTTTCTAGATGTTTGTTATTTAGTGTTAAAGGGGGTACTACTTTAGGACATTTACTGCCAGCCCCAAAAAACCATGAATTGCGACTTTTCTGTGTTATAAAGTAAACCATGTGAGACAGCGAATCTTTCACAGGCATCGAGCAAAGTTCTCATCGCGCAGACCGAGGGTGCCAGCAGCACCATGTCGTCTGCGTAACTGATATTATTGACGCAAACCTTGCCAATATGGCAACCGACATGCATGCTACTAAGCTCCCTGATCAGCGCGTCCATGTACAAGTTGAAGAGCCGTGGCGAAGTCAACCCCCCTTGCCTCACCCCACACTCCATGCTGTACGGCTCAGAATACTCGTTCGCCCATCTCACATAGTTTACTTGATTACAGTACCAGTACCTAAGCAAATCAGTGCAACCATCAGGTAATCCAGCAGCTTCTAATTTATTCCACAGGATGTCATATGAAACGAGATCGAAAGCTTTGCTAAGGTCTAGGAAGCAGGCGTACACAGGTGTACTCCTGTCCGTATAATATTTGACAGCGTGCTTAAGACTCATTATGGCTGTTTCTGTCGATAAGCCACGCATAAAACCATGCTGACTATCGTGAAGCTCAATGTGGTTCTGAAGTATAGAATCAAGCACACTGTCAAACACCTTGGCTATTGTAGTTGCCAGTGATATCGGTCTGTAGTTCGATCTATCTGATATGTCACCATAACGATTTTTTACAATGGGAAATACTGTGGTTCTGATTAAGTCTGCAGGCAGATAAGAGTGCGAAATACAGACATTAAATAACAGCGACAAAACTCTATTTAAGTGGACACCTCCATATTTTAAGTGCTCTATACTGAGGCCATCGTGGCCCGGCGATTTACCAGTGACCATACCTTTAACAATTTTTGCAATAGTTTTCGGTGTAATTACTATTTTATCGTTGCGATTAGCCTCAGAATTTTTACAGCGTTCCGTCGCCGCCGTCAAAGGTGAAGATACTTTAAACTGATCTCTGAAATTGCAGGCAATCTGTTTCGCATCGCTCACTCCACCCACAGCTACAGGGAGACTAGGTCCATCATTTAACCGATTAGTGGCCTTCCAGAAGTTCTTAAAATCACGCTTGGAGTGCCACGTAGCCAAGACATCCATTTTTATCTGATCATTGTGGTTTTGGCACCACTTTAATCTACTCTTGAAAACCCGCCGGCTGTTAACCATTTCATTGTAAACAAAACCCTGCCTTGGTCGACCGTACCATACCCACATTAGGAATTTAGACCTTGCCTCCCTGTGTGCTGCACTGACATGCTTATTCCAACCTGGTATAACATGTTTTTTATTATTACAAACATTTACGCTCGATTCAATTGCCGCATGAGATAAAGTAGATAATATACTCTTATATAAATCATCTATAACATTTCTATGACACTTATTATTACAGAATCCATGACTACATTGAATGAATTCGGATGGAAAATCTAGATGCTTTAAATTTTTATTACATAAGTCCGTATAATGCTTTTGTTGTTCAATAGTTCTATTGCCCCACTTGATTTTATTAAAATTTATATTTTTCATAGAAATTTTAGGTACGACACAGCTTAGTCTACATTTAATTACTAATGGCAGATGGTCAGACCAGTAAACATCATATAAGATTTTTACATTGTCTATCAATTTATTAGCAGAGTCTGTAACAACACAGTGATCGAGCCACCTCACCGTACCGTGCGCATCACTAATGTATGTATACGAGTTAGAGTCTAATCTACACACGTCAGCACAAGTCCAGTTTTGATCCAAACAAAAGTTTTCAAGTTCACCGAAAAACAACTCACTTGGGTGTGCATTGTAATCCCCCAGTAAAAACACTGACTCACATTCAGATTCCACCGCTATTGCATTCAAATAGCTCAAGCACTCCGTAAAGTCGGGTATGTTTTCAGCACAATTTACAGGCATGTACACACTACACACTACAAACTTTTGATTTTCATTTTCAATTTTAATTGCACAAATACGATTACTGGTACACGGTATAACGGTTACACAGTGAAACACACTTTTTCTCCATAGTAGCGCAACCCCTCCATGGGGCCGCCCCACCAGTATTCCAGCTGTGGTGTCCACTGCAGACGTCCCGGTACTCCCGAAATTAGGATCGATACTCGCAAGATAGGGCAGATCATGTGGCAGGAGCCACGTTTCTTGTAAGGCAATTATATCAGCTGTCTTACACAATTGCCGGATTCCCTCGACAGACCTCTTTACTGACTTACAATTAAATGTAACAAGATTGTTACACAACGGGGCATCATTAGTGCTGTTCATGATGAACCGGTTTGGTAGGAGCCTCAGTACTTCGCCTCTCTTCAGAAGTATAATCTCTAAAACGGCGGAATATTATTCCTTCAGGCCACATTTTTTCATTAAGAAACACATGCAGTTTATGCTGGGGAACATACATTTTAAACGCATTGTATCCTCTTTCTTTACGCTGTGATATTTTAATTAACGATATTTTATCGTTCGTTTGCTCGAAAACATAATCACTTATTGCCTCTGGTTTTGTTTCTGTGTGCACATTCGATATGAATATAGGCACTTTTAAATCTGCTGATTTAAAATTTGATAATTGTCTTGCCGATCCTATTTTATTGTCATATCGCTTAAACTTTTTCTTTTTATAAGTCACCTTATTCCATTCATTTCCCTTACTATTATTTTCTTCAGTAGTAATCATAGTTTGCATATCTTTTGTAGTACTAGACGCGCTCAGCTGATCGCATGCATAACTCGGCTTCGTCGGCGTTGCGTCGTTGTTCGGCCGTGCGGGTGATTCATCGGATCGCTTAGGGACAGCGACAGTGCAGGTGGCTGCGTACGTTAACTCTGTTGACCGTTGGGTACAGTTTTGCAAGTCTACCTCCGCGTTACGAGATTGTCCGATATCAGAGTAATTTATGCCCATAGGGCCACTATCGATCTCCGAATCATTTAATAAATAGGCGCCTCTCGGTCTCAAGTTCACGTTCAAGTTATTTACTAACGATGTCGACTTAAGATTGTCTAATTCAGTTCTTAACTGCAAAAATTCTCGTTTAGACACGTATTCGTTTTGTACTAATTTCAGTTCACTACGAAGCACAATTATTTCCCGTAACAGTTTAGACGCGTCCACATAATCAAATGTGACGGGTGGCAGTTTATTTAAGTCCTTTGCCACAAAAATAGGGGTGATATCGGGTTCAGTTTCTTTGAAAAGGCTTATTATGTCTTCAATATCTCTTATTGACTTGCCCTCGCCTTTTCTTGTAACTTTGCGAACTGCAGTCGGAATAGACGCAAACAGCAATTTCTTCGCCTCATAGATCTCATCAGCATGAAAAGAAGTGGTACAGACACGTCGTATACTATCTTCATCCATGACCTGTATCTTATTTTGTATAAAGGCCAGTACTTCGGATATCACAACATTGCAGTTTGAGCACTTCACAATCGTCGACATCGCAAAGAATACGTAAAACAAAACATAGGTAGGTACGTAAAGCAAAGCAAACACGGAACGTTAATGACACGATAAACGGGACGCGTGCGCACGCGACGAAGCACCGAGCCTCACTCCTCAAAACATCAAATAATATATAATTTATTGTTATTTTCACGCATTTGTACCTAATATCGGTACTGCTGCTTATATATCAATTTTTTAGTTACACAGTAATAAAGACAGTGTTAGAACGACTATCATTGGGTTTATTTCGTGCATTTACCTTCCCTTACAAGTCTTCTTTCACTCATCTCGTCAACTGTATAATACGATAGAGTTCCTTCTGGTCCTTCGAGCCGGAATAACTGCTTGGAATGTCATATGTCTAAGCAAACCTACATAACTTAAAGAAAGAACGTACTTTAATAAGTTGGTATATATAATTATAGGATCCTTACTTTTCTTAAACCCGTAACCATGTAAATCTATAGTAACCATGTAAGTATAAAAATGCTATTGCTTTCATTTTTTTATTGCATGCCGTTGTCGCCTCTAATTGAGATTTCACTCGATTAAGTAATTATTATGTTTGTATCTATTTTGTGATTGTATTAGTCAACCTTGATGGTGTTCCGTAATGAATAAATAGACTCCTTTGCATTCCTAATCATTATGACTATATTATATTATTATTACTAACTGAATAATATTAGGAGGCGCAGTTTAAGTATGGCTAAATGAAAATTCACGGATTTGTCTTTCTTCTATAATATATAATAGAACGGCAACTTTCTTAAACAATCTTGTTTGAATATTTTAAAATCATCGGGTTCGGGTTCGATTCCCAGCCGGATGTATGTATAAAATGATTTTTTATATATTGGCTCGGGTCTGGACGTTGTAGTAGCGTCGTTGTTTCTAACTAAACAAACTAAACTTGGGTTAGAAAAATATATGTGATGTTTTCTAATATTAATATTTATCTATATATTTTATTTTTTAAATCAAGCTTTACGATTATTTATATTATAAAATAATAACATGTTATTAAAATATAATTAAAGCAAATGAAATCTGATGTCGACCGAGTACTCGATTAAACTTGTATTTGATTAACGTAACTGGTACCCAGGGGACAGGCATTACCTAATTGGGGTCACTAGATATGACAAAATACTGTTATCCTTTTTGACCATAGAATAAATGATATTATAAAACAAAAAAGCAATTAACCGAAGCAAGCCCGATCTTGTTCAATCACTATTAGCAAATATTAGTTATACAAGAATCAGCCATTACATCGATAATAACCTCGCTTTTTCTGTGAATTCTCCGAAGAAAATTGTAGGAGAGTTAGGTGAGGTAAGTGTTAATCTTCATCTAAGACTTACTTCGTGAGCAAATAAAGTTATATTCAAAGCCTCCCAAAAATCGTGTTTGCTATTTACAAACGACGTGTCTTCATAAAATACTTCAATCTCAAATAAATACGTCACTTAAACATAATGGAACGACTAGACGACTGGCCCTTGGCAACGAGAAACACAATGTTTAATTTTGCTCGTAACAACTTGTCACTCCATTCAACAATAAAGATTCCTATCGTAAATACTTCATGAACTTTATGCAGAGTTGTAAACATTTAACGTTCATATTTGCCGTCGCAATCGTCAAGCCGCGATGAAAGCGTAGCAAACAAAACTCGTAGCAAAGTGAAGCGCCGTAGTTGTTTCGTACCAGCTAAAATTGTAGCACACACACACAAATTCGCACAATGCTTACTACGGGTGTTCAGTGTGAACGTGATACATTCTGAAAAGGCAGGAGATTTTCAATTTATGTTCTCAGTATCTGAATTTATAAGCTTGAAATTAAACAATTTTTGTGGAACGAAGGTTTTGTTATGTTGTTGTGTACGTAGAGTTTTAAAAATATAATACTGATTCTAATAGTTTTAATGCCAACGTAAAATAATTGCAGAAACAGTTTTTGTGTAAGAGCTTGAATGTTATTCTTTTTTCCTTTCTTATTATATTTTTATCCTGTGATATCTCAAATTTGAATAAGGTGGTTTTATTGATATAATTTATTAAAGCAAACAATTTAAATACAAATAATCACGCCTTTTCCCTGCAAGGGAAGGTAGAGATCACAGCTTACTGTACTTTTGACCTGGCCTTTTTTCAGAGCATCTTCTATTTGGTCTCTGAAGGCCTCGCCTTGGTCTGTCTTTTCCGATGTGCCGATGCACATTTGCCTCATAAACTTTTTCTGTCAATCTCCTTTCGTACATCCTCTCTGCATGTCCAAACCATCTAAGCATCCCTTTTTTATATTTGTCACTATATCTTCTTCCACACAACACCATTCTCTTATCACATCATTTCTATTTTATGCATCAAATTCATTCCTATTTAGGTTTATTAAAAGTCTAGAAAAAAATATCTCGTATCTGAGTTGCCACCATTCGAAACAGAACAGCAGTATAATGTTATTCGAATACACGTGTGTCAAACTTGCGATATTCCACCGGTTGTTTGCGGCGGCGCCAGCGCTGATAACCCTCGTCAGGACGGCAGGGAGGCTGGCTTTGTTCACTGACGCTTTTCATGACACCTGTCATAGGTTTTAACAATATCGCGCGAGAGAAATGATTATTCAAAAAAAATGTATTGTGAGTCTTTCCGGAAGTTTGACGGCGCTGTCCTCGCGTAAATTGAATTGATATTTTAACTGTAACTTCGGCTGTAACTTAACAGGAAGAAAAAATAAAATGATAATAAGGTTTTACTAAAAATTTCGTTTGCATTTTAATTCAATGAAATCATTGGTCCTAATTTCATTTAGCACACCAATCTTTATATCGTTAACTTTTGAAAATGGAAATAAAAAAGAAGTGAAATATTATGCCCTTTTTTTAATTTTTAATATTTTACGGCAAATTTTTAATCCTAAGTACGATCAGTAGCTGGTGAGGCCTCGCCTCGAGACCTTGTCAGCTCGGGCTACGATAACGCTTCTAAGATCTCAGCATATGTGACGTGTTTTTTCTCGTGCTGGAAGGAATGGGATGATTTCTTGACATCGTTGCAAGCAAAAACATAGCAACAAAACATATGTACCGAGAAACACGGTCAGGACGATCCCGTCCTGACCGTGTGGCACGAGAAAAAAATCGTTGACGGTGAATTTTGCACCGTCCTGCATGCCCCGTGCGCCACCCCGTCCGAGATCCCGCCGCATAGACGTATCACCTTCCCTGACGTCGTAGTGTTGTCAATTTTATTGTTTTGTTTCGCGCGCCATTCATCCATGACCATGACGCCATCATGAATGCTGATAAACTAATGGAATTTTTTTGATCGCACCAAGCCATATACAACCTCGAGGACCCTCAATACTTAGATGCTAAGAAGATAATGATAGAACATAGAAGATTGTAATGATTAATTATTTTCATTAGTTATTCATAATAAACAATGATTAATTCATGAAACTAATGTATTTTAGTCAACTAAAACAGCTATAAAAACACAGATCGTTCGCGGCTGAAAGCTGAAAAAGCGAAACCAAATATTGGATCATCCGCAGCAACGCCTGAATCGAACCCGCGCATGTGCCTACGCTCATTCCCACTTTCGGAGAAGCCTTTGATAGAACGCTCAGCTCCCCCTACTTGTGCACCCCAACGCTTTGTAGCTTCCAATCGCAAGCAAGTCTTGACTTTTGTGAGTTTTCTTTGACGCCATAATAGGAACAAAACTGTACTTCAATTGTATTTTACGAAAGTGCTAATTAAGAGTAGAATATAATTATCTACATAGAACTGTTGTATTAGAAATTCTTTTAAATTTGGATTAGCAAACAATAACCGACCGTTTGGTGCCACGGTAGAGAACCTGCCTTTCGCACCGATGCTCCTGGGTTCGAATCCCGGAAGGGGCAGATATTTGTATGATGAATACGAGCATTGGTACCTGCGTCATGGGTATGTATTTATATTTCTATAAACATTACATATAAATGTACCTTATATCTTTGTACATCCATTAGCCTAGTATCCAGAACACAAGCCTTACAGTGCTTACTTTGGGCTAGGTTAATTGGCGTGAATGTAAGAAATATTATTATAATTATTGATATAATAATATGTTGGCGAAACATTTAGTCATTGAATTATCAACAAAGGATATTTTGTCGGTTTGTAGGTAATTTTTTGTACAAGATGTTCGACATAGCCGATACGCTAGAAATGTCATTGTCGTACATAAAACTGAAATGATATTTTTCTTTTCTGCTGTAATCTTAATAGTTATAAAAAAAGGACATTTAGCAAAACTATCAATAAGATTTTGAAACGATAGCTTTAGTAATCAGTCAGTCTAGACTCATTTGCTTCTTAGTCAGAGAATATTAGTTTTTCAGACGGATTATTTTTATAAGTATTTGTGTGTATCTTACTAAACAGCAACCTTATTTTGCTAGTTATGTGTATGGATAAATTAAACTTGACCACTTTTCCAACAAAAGCTCTTGACAATTACATACTTAAGAGTTAAAGAGACTTGCACGTCCAGCACAATGAAAATGTCAAATGATAAAGAAAATGTCAATCATTTAATTAATAAATTCCATTTTTGGAGCGGAGCGAGCGAATCTCCCATGGATCAGCTTCAATGGCGCAATGTCTGTTACGCCAGAACTTCCCGAGTTCTTAACCGATTTTTATATTTTTGTGTGGAATTGAATCAACAGGTTTAGGACCAGATGGTGATGGAACCCGAATTTTAAAATTCGCAAAAATTTCCATCGAACAAAAAAAATATTTTTTTTTAGGTATTACGCTCCGCTCCAATATATGGTGCTAGCGTAGCTTTATGCTTAGCGACTGCATCGCCTAGTTATCTTAATGACGTGAATGTTGACTGACATATAATAACTGTATATATTGTAGCGTTGACATTTATCTAAATCTTGTGTATGTATTATATTTTGTTTCATAGTTTATTTTTTAAGTTGACACAAATGGCTTTTAATTTTAATTCTATTTTCTTATTTCGAGTTTTAATATTTGTTTTGTTTCAATTGTATTCGTGATTATGATATATTTTCTTCATTCATTATTATTATTGTTAGATCAAGCTTATTGGCGTTTTGGAATATTCTGTCAGTCAGTAAGTATTCTGAATAAATAAAATAAAAAATTATCCAGATTCACTCTAGACTTTATTTTATCCTTCTTGCAAGAACCTTTTTACATTGCCGTAAAACAAAATTTATATATAGTTTATGCTTCCCAATTTTTACAGTTTTACTCGTCTAATTGTTTGTCCATTTTAGGATAAATTTTGTGTGTGCACAAAGTGAACAATATCCTATATTGGTAAAATGTCATATCAAAGGTATAAAAATAAACGTACTTAAAAAAACCGTTAGCATTACCAGGTGTAACGCGGTAAATGGCAGAGGGACGTGTCCGTTGTAGTTTAACCGTCTAATATATGTCGACCTGATATTCTTCATAGTAATGAAATGCATTGAAAAGTAATAACTTTTCAATTCATTCAAGTAATAATAGAAAATCAGTTGAAATAAATTCTTTTCAACGTTTAACATTTTTTACATACTTAATTTATTTAGGATATCATTTAACTGACAATACGAACGGGCGCGAGAAACTCGTCAAATTTAACAGAAGTGACAATATATAAACAGTTATAAATCAACTCGTCCCAATACATAATTAACATAATTAACAAAATACAGGATTTTCTATCATCATAAAAATAACAGTGTTAGGATTTCATCACATAGTTGATTATAAAGTCAACAAGTATATATATAATAAATAAGGATACTTAAACATTTCTATGACATAGGAGGTTAATTTAGTGGGTAAGCAAAACGTAACTTAAAACAAATCACATTAAATTGAAATTAGAATACACTTATCCTCAATCACGTGTAACGCACTAGTTAGGGCGTTTGCAATTTAGACGTTTGGTGTCGGACCGCTGCGGTGCCGACAACACTGGCAATATCGGCAATATCGGCAACAGTGTGGGCGTCGTCCGCGTCGGTACCGCGAACACTCGACAAAACGTGTTCATTTCGCACCGCGCGCTTTGTATGAAAACACACGACCGTCCGTGCGCAATATGACAAACGCACCGATTCGGTACCGCAGCAGTCCGACACGAAACGTCTAAATTGAAAGCGCCCTTAATGTCAATTCATAATTAGTACGCTAGACATATGTTATATGTATTCATTTATTTTTAATTAGATTAAGGAAACAAATAGTCCATTATCCTAATTAGCTGTAATATTTTTATAGTTATATGTATAATATTTACTTTAAATTATTTGTTTGACAGACGGTATATCCTGATTGGCTGTAAGGAGAGCAAAGAATGCTTCGCCCTTCCGTTTACTTTTATTTGTTCATGAAAGTAGTTTCATCATATCGTCAACGTCGTATAGGTCAAATATTTGATAATCCATATAAATACAGGGTGAGTAGGCACCTTCTGGGTTAGCTCGTTCCACCGTGGATTCTGTCTTAGCTCGATGGCTTGATTAGCATCGAGACCGAAACCATTCAAAATGAAATAAATACAAGTTTTAACATATCTATAATACTCTCGAAATAGATATCGAAACTCCTCTTGCAATGATCACATTCGCCAGGACCGTTGGCGCGAATCACGTGAACTGTTTTAATTAATCGCCAGCTGTCAGTTTGTGCCGAACAGTTATTAATTTGGATACCGCGTCGCTCTACAGTTACTCCGAATTTAATAACAAGCATTGTTCATGCGTGTTATAATTGAAATCAAATATTTAAATTAAACAAACTTTTTTAACGGATTATTACGCAGAATTTTATATAAAAAAATAACATTTAGGAACGTGCCTGATTAAATTATTGTTAAGGTAGTAGACAAATGTGACGACCATTGCCTCAGTCATCCTTTTTTTTTTTTTTTTTTTTTTTTTTTGTTTTCGCAGGAAATGGCATTAGGCATTCCATCGTGCCGGGAGAACACGATGGATATGTGGGACTCTCCTCCATGCCCCTACCCGGCCGAGTGCCCGGTAAAGGCTTGGAGGCCTACCCACTAAAAACTGCGGCGTCCCAATACACAGTGGTGCGAGTCGCGTGGTCCCTTGTCGGACTCGGCCGCGACCCGGACCAGTGTGGGTCCGCGCTCGTGCAGCTGCCGGTCTCCCGCCCCGACAACCGCTGGCCCCCTTTTGGTGAGGAAAGGAATAAACCACACCCCTCGACCGACACTGACCCACAAGGGACGAGACTCCCGCGCCCGTGATGACCACCCAGGAACAAGTTCCCGGGCGCCATCACAGGCGGCGCGGTTGCCCCGCCCAATGCAGGCCGGAGGCGGCCGAGGTGTGCTAACGGCCTTCCCCCCCCCACCTCATCGGGATGTGCGTCCGCGGAAGTCCCCCGGAAACAAAAGTTCCCGGAGGGCTTCCGCGGTCGCCATCCCATCGGACCCCCTCTCGGCCACGCCGGGTGATAACGGAGAAAACTCCGGTATCACCCGTAGTTTCCGAATGAGGGTCCTACCCTCGGAAGATGGTACCGAGGGTCCTCCTCAAGCGCTCCGCGTGCGACCCCCGCACGCGCCCGCGCTTCCGGCCTCTTCACGCCCCTCCCGCGAGGGAAGGGTGGAAGAGGCTCTCTCCCCCCCCATGCGTTTTTACGGGGGGGGTTGGGCACCCGACGGGCAGGGTGCCCCTACCTCCATGGGGTCCACCGGTGGCGGAGGGGGCCTCCCCTTCACCACAGGTGGGTCGCATCTGCGACTGCCCATGACGTGGTCGGCCGGCCGTCCGAAGGCGGCGCACACCGAGCACGCTGGCTCCCTCTCACAGGAGGCGGCTGTGTGTCCTGGTGCTCCGCACCTGAAACACTGGCCGCTCCTGTCCTCCACTGCCGGGCACTTGGGTTTCGTGTGCCCGACCCCCATGCACCTATAGCACCGCAGAGGACGGGGTCCAAGGACCCTGATCTCTGCGGTGCTCCAACCAATGCGGAGCTTTGCCCCGTCTTCCACCAGAGCTTTAGCGGCCGCTACCGGCAAGCGGAGCATCATATGCCCGATCCCGCTTGAGCCCGCCCTCAACGGCTGCGCTTTGATGGCGCTTCTTGAACATCTTGCTTTGGCCGTTACTGCGTCCAGCACCTCAGCTTCGTCCAGCGAGTCATCTAGGCCCGAGATCCGCACATCTGCAGTCTTCTCGGGCCGTCCTATTATAGCGACTTCACCGAGTGTCCTCCTAAGTGCGTCAGCAAGTGCGTCCGCCTTGGCTCCGGTGACATCTGGCACAGTGATGACGCGTGCGCCCGTCGCCGTGCTTCTCATTGCCACTCCAGTCTCAATGCCCACATCAGGAAGAGAAACAGCGTCCCTGGCTCTCCTCATGATGTGCGCATAGGTCTCGCCGTACTCTTTCGCTTCCGGCCGGATTGTTATTGTTACGGCGGTCGTCCGGGGTGTTGTCAGCTTGGTTTTTCTTTTGGGCTCTATTCTCTCTTTGCGGCTGCCTGCCGGTTTCTTCAGTGCAGCCGCTTTTCCCGTCTCTTCCTCAGCCCGCTTCCTGGCAGCGCGCTTTTTCTTCCTGCTACCTGCCTCCTCCCAGCATGGGGCTTGGGAAGAGGCAGGGGGAGCCTCCCTTTCGCTAATTTTGGTACTTGGGCCTAAGTCCGCCCCTTTTCCCGTTGACGCCATTGTGCGATGCTTCTCTGAGGGTTGTTGGGCTGCTCGTATTGCCAACTCTCCCAGCCTCTCGTCTAGAGTCTCCCTGATCAACTGCCGCAGGTCTTCTCTATTAGGCAGCTTCTCTCTCGCTGGCCCGGCGGAGCTGATTTTTGCTACCTCTGACTTCAGCGCAGCCATTTCTGTTTGCAGCTTCCGGATTTCCAGCCGGAGGCTTTCATTTTCTTTCCGGAGCTTGAAGAACTCCGGGTCATCTTCCAGGGTTGCAAGCGCCCAGTCCCGGAAGTTCCTGATACTTTTGGACTGGTCAACCGTCAATCCAAAAATTTTCCTCTTAAGAGGTTCTGGGAGGTCGGCCTCTCTCAAAACTTCTATCACCTCATTCGTAATGCTCTTGCCCATTTCCCGGAAGCGACTAATTTGCTCCAGTTGGGACTCACTTATCTGCCGAACCTCGGCAGCCGACAATTCGTCAGGGGAGCAATCCTCTTCCTCACCTTCGCTCTCATCTTCTTCTTCTTCAACTTCCCCTTCCTTTAAAGGCTTCGCTGCTGGGGGTTTTGTGTTCTTCCCCTCCTCATTTCGATCTTCCACCGGCAACTTCTGCGTCGAACATCTCCCTGCCGGTGGTGGCAAGGGCGGAAACTCCTTATCTACCTCACTGAGTCTTTGGCGCTTACTGCTCCGGGTCTCAACGCCGGCTCTCGCCTGTGAGACAGCAGCTACGTCATCATGGCACACCTCCATCTCCGTTGCCTGCGCACTGTTTTTTAACGGACGCTGTGCTCTGTCCTTCTTCTCTCCCTCCGCTTTTTTATTCCCTTGTTTTTTCAATTTAATTGACTTCATAACGTACCCACGAGTACGGGAGATTTAAATGGTCCACCCAGGCAGAGATCCCGTTATACCTGGGTAACCCTACTACACCTCGGGGGGCGGGAGGTCGCTCATGGGTTGATGCGCTCCACCAACCACCCGCTCACGGGCGCCCGACACCGCGTTACACCAGTGCCGCGCCTTCGAGGATTTTTTATAGTGGTTGTCTCCACGCAGCCCCCACCGAAGTGGCGGCCCCCACTCCCTGCACCATGTACAGGGTTGCGGGTTGGCCGGAGCTGGTCCTAGGACCAGACACCGCCCCGACTTGCTCACTGCCGCGAGCTGGGCCCGAAGGCCCTCACGGGTGATTTTTTAAAGGGGTTGTCTTCCCCGCGGCCCCCACCCAAAGGTAGCGGCCCTCGGCCCTGCACTACGTACAGGGTTACGAGCTCCTTCGACGACACCAGCGGAACTGGCATCGCCTACAACTCCCCATGCTCGGCTACCGCTACCCGGGATGCCCAGGACGCCAGCCGAGCTCCCCCCCTGCTGGTTTTGGTCCGCGCCGGCTAAGCCGGTGGCCACCATTTCTGGAGGCCCCCCAATCCGCCACCCGGGGGACGCGCCCGATGGCAGTTCCAGCAACTGCACACGGGCCTCAGTCATCCTGTGATTATGGCTCCGGTAAAGGAATGGAAATTTCAGGTCAAATATAAAATAAATTATGTGTAAAAATCCGTATTAAAGTTATGTTAATAGTGTAAAAAGTAAATATAAAATCAAATATTTTTTACATATTTTTATTTTCTACTATTATTGAAAAGACGTGTCTGGGATCCTTTGGTTACTGCTATGATCAATCATTTCTATGTTACCGCAATTAAAAATAAGTCTTTTTGTGCTTCGACACTAATATATTTTGATTAAAAATGAACAAGGGTAAGCAATATTTTTCTATCTTTTTACCGTATATAGTTATCAAAACTGTAGGAACAGAAACTATTCACTCAGTAAAGAGTTTTATGTTACTATTAGAACTATTGACTAATTTAATTTCGGAAAAACTGTTCGACAATGTACGTTAAAGACGACTACTGAGATGATTTACCGTTTGTACATTAATTTTTTGAAAAGGACTCTTTTATACATATTTATTTATTTAGGTCTTTTTACTTATGCACTAAATACATCATTTCTTACTTGATCATCTAATCTTAACTAAATACATAAACTACTTACAAGAAGAAACCTCTTGCTTCTAATGTTAGTATAATTAACTGATAGACTTAACTTACTTACTTGGGATCCCTTTCGTTGACATAATGTATTTATTCCTAAAATAGTTTGGCACAACGAGTTTGGCATATTTTTTGCATAATATTACTTTGTCATAATTGATTTTTAGCAGCGGCAAAATTAGGTCTAATATATTTATGCATACTTATGATTTGCGTAATGTTTTTAGGCATAGTGTATAGTAGCAGAATAGTATTTTATAATACACTTTTATTTTATTGATGGCTGTTTGAATTTGAAAAATAAAAAAGGTACTTTAACCAGTATTTCCTATATTATATAGTGTCAAAGTATGATGATGAATATGAGTTCCTATTGTTGATGAGACAACGCTGGCTTACAGCGTAAAAACCGGAAAGGTACTAGAAAATTTCGACGGGTGTTCACAAGGCTCGGTAGCTCAATTGGGAGGGAATTTTCCACCTGACAATTCACGTGTGAGCCGAGTTGATTTTTTCTAGTATTTTTCTATTAAAATAATTTATCTTATAAAGATAAGCATTGAAAAAAAGAAAAAAACAAAAGTTAAAAATAAAAACTATCAACATGTATTTAACTGTCATAACTTTTCTTTCTACCTTCGCAATATTTCAATAGAACACGTTCCTGACTGGACTGAAACATCAGGATTGAATAAATTAGAAAAAAATCTAAGGCGCGGAAGTGTGAAAACTAAAAACTTGCCATCTCAATATGCGCAAAATCCGTAAAAAAGTCATTTCATTCAAAAGATTTTTTAATTTTAAAGATTTAAACTATTTGAAAGAAGAGAGCACTCCATTAAATTGACTCAATCAAGTGAGTGTCGCCGGCAAAATATCTTATTTAACTCATCCGAAGCGCGCAGCATTCAAAACACGCTCTCATGAATACAAATTCATCATTCCATTTTTGTTTCATCCGGGTGAGACGTGGCGAGTTGGCTCAGCCAAATCTCTTTGACACGTAGCCACTGCCGCGCTAAGAAATATCAAGCCGAGAAACGTTTCAACCGAAAAATACATTCATTTTATATGTAGATTTTAATTTTAAAAATGTTATCTTAATAAACTGCTTTTTGTTATAAGAAATGGTAGAATAGCCAAATTCTGAGCACTAAAGTAATGGATTTTTCAGTTGCCTGGATTTGTGAGTGATTATCGCATGATAGATTTTTCTATAATAAAAGCAGTTTCGCTCATTTTATTAAAAACGAATAGTCAAGCTGTTCTAAACTGTGAACAAAAGCTAAACAAAATGATATATTTGGACACATATTTAATCAGTTCGACGTTGGTATATATTTTTTGAGTTTTTTTTCTGCCGTAACCTCTCGTCGTAAGCAAAATAATAATAATATTTATTACATTCACGCCAATTAGCATAGCCCAAAGTAAGCACCGGAAGGTTTGTGTTATGAATACTAGAGTAACGGATATACTAATATATCTTTTTATAAATATTTATAAAAAGATATATGAATACGCCTGACTCAGATCAGACACCATTACAAATAATCGTATTCATCACATAGATATCTGGCCCTTCCGGGACTCGAAACCAGGACCGTTAGTGCGAAAGGCAGGATTGCTACCATTGCACCAAATGCTTGTGTTATAAGTGGTTCCAAGTCCATTTACATCCGCAGGGATCGAACTCGGTCCATTCAGGTTAGATCTGAGATCTCAATCGATGGGCTATGGCCGCCTTACGGAACCAAATCATCAAAAAAAATCGTATTAAGTATGTCAACACTAAATTAAACATTTTAGTAGCAAAAAGCTCTTAGTATAATCTGCGGACAAAAGAACAAAAGATGCGACGAAAATTTTAAATGGTTTGTTTGTTTTACTAGGTTACCCTAAAAATGACTGATACTGTTGTGTTCCAGAATCACGGGAAAATAGCAAGCTACCTCTTTGTTTTTAATTTTATTTTTTGCATTCACAATGCCAAATTTCTATAAGATATAAAATACGCATGTAAAAAAACTACCACGCCTCCGAGCCCTTAGGTAGGATTCCAACCCACGACTTTTCGCTATCCGGGTGTGCTCTGACCGCTGAGCTACCGAGACGCTGGCAGACGCGTCGAAATTCACAAATGTATTTCACTTCTACTATGAGCTATTATGGCCCCACCAATGTTGAAAGATAACTACTCTCAACATCGAAAGTAATATTTGTACAAATATCGATCATTCGGTTAAGATTTAATAATATATTGTAATTGGTTCCATCTTAATCGAATGTTTAATATTTGTAAAAAAAATTACTTTCGATGTTGAAGGTAGTTAACTTTCAACATTGGTGGGGCCATAATAGCTCATTGTAGAAGTTGAAATAAGTTACCTCTATGTTTGAGAGTTCTGAATTTTGATCATAACTGTACAACAGACGAAATGAAAGCGAAGTCTTCCGCTTTCTAAATATATTATAAAGAGTATTCAGAATTTTTATTTTTGAGTGAATTGAATATCCTTTTATGCTCATCAACCGTCGTTATTAAATGTACATTTATCGAGATACAAAAGTGAAAGTGTCGTCACGATGAATCGATAAGTTTCCTCCATCACCTGCCACGCCGAGCTAAGGCCGCCCACAAGCGGCTTATAGCTTCAAAATAAAAAATAGCGACTACTTCAATCCTCCTCATAAATATTAAAATTATCAATAAACAAAATTTGAGTGTCTCTTGGTATTTCAAAACGAATGCCAAAGGTTAAGTAATAACTGCTGTTGAAAGGATAATAGCTTACCAAGAGGTTTAACGGGAATATTGCGATTGAAGTATTGTTCATCTAGATATATAATAATTCCCTTTCACAGTGTTTGACCGCGACTAACTCCAAAACTACGGAACCGATTTTGATGATTATTTTTTCATTTTGCTGGATTCGTTCCAACTTAGGACATAGGATAGGATAGCATTTATAAAACAGTAACGCGTGTCTGGGTCAGCTAGTATTCTATAAATATCTGTATTGTCTGTTATTGGTTAATTCGGAAAAACTTGAATTTAAGGGGAAATATCTGTTTGTAGTCAAGAGCATAACTGAAGGCTATTTGGCAAGTAATTAATAAATACACTTTGTCTTGTGTGAGGTCTCGAACCAGCGAGCATGTGGGTTCGTGACCTGCTAGACAGCTGCCAAAAGTTACTATTGAAGTGTAAGAACTAAAGAAATGTCGTCTGTAGGCAGCTTAATCTTCGGAGTGGACAGTCCCCTGCTCTCCGATAAGTATTTTCGCTGTTACATTTGTTTTTTTAATTAACTCAAAGTTACTTCGGCAACAAAACCGGTTGGAGATTTATGACCGGCCCAGCTGAAGCGATGTTGCGCCAGCGATTAAAAAGAGTGATAAACTTCTATCCACCGAGATGCTGCATAATCATCCAAGTTTGGTGAGGGACATTCATTATTTGAATAATTTAAGGCTTTCCTGGCAAATTTCGTAAAAGAAAAAATATCGTTTAACTTTGTGAGAATATAGTAAATAAGATTCGGGTATAACATCACAGTTGAGGGTGAGTCTTTGCAGCATCACTTTGAAACTATAACGTTGTAAAAAACATTCTTAAATACCAACGACGATTCAGAGCAACGGTGACGATTCTGCCTTTCGCACCGACGGTCCTGGGTTCGAGTTCCGGAATGGGCTGAAGTTGGAATACTGAATACCAGAATTGGTACCTGACTCATAGATATTTATATATTTCAATTAATGTCAAATATGTATGTATCATATATGTATGTCTATCCGTTACCCTAGTATCCATAACACAAGCCTTAAAAGTGCTCACTTTGGGCTACGTTAATTGATGAAAGTATAAGAAATATTATTAATATTATTAGTCAGTCAAAGAGGTAGTTTTATAATGTAATGTTAAACATTCAACAAGCATATGATTCCAGTGAATGTATTTTTAATATCAAAGTCAAAATTGAAAAAGTCAAAAGTCTTCCATATATATCTTGTCAGGGATGTAAGGGATGAAGCACTGTGAGGTTTAATATTTTCATCTTTCTATACAGAAAGAGTGCTGGAGTAGAACTGATCTCATTTCTGCAATAAAATACGGCAGTCAATGACTGCAATGTGGTGGTTTGGGATGTAAATAATAAGTCTGACTGCGATCAAGAACTCATTTATTGGAGAGCTGTAAAGAGTTTATATATGAGTAGAGATGTGTGTGTTAGACATATTGGTACATATTGGTACATACACTATCATATAATTAAGTAGATGACATAGCGTACTTTGTTCCTAAGATAAATTATTTAAAAAAATCGACTTGGCTCACAAGTGAACTCTCAGGCGGTAAACGATCCTACAACCTTTGGAAGTCCAGTCTAATGTTCTCACAATTGAGCTACCTAGCCTTGTGAACACCCGTCGAAATTTTCTAGTACCTTTCTCCTTTTTACGCTGTAGGCCAGCGTTGTCTCATCAAGGAGAAGAACGTCCTCTTGTATTCGAAAGTTATATAATTTTTATATATATTTTGCATTTTTTCAACACTATCTTATAAGAATAATTATTTTAAGAGAAAAATACTAGGAAAAGTCGACCCTTTTCACAAGTATAGTATTGAAAAAATATATTTATATATAGCACAAGAATGCGTCATGAAAGAAGCCAAAAAGACCAATCTCGAAATGTTTACAAAGTAAGTAAGTAAGTCAGTTCAGACTTTTTTTTTTTTTTTTTTGTTTTCGTAGAAAATGGCATTAGGCATTCACACCGTGTCGGGAGAACACGGTGGATATGTGGGACTCTCCTCCATGCCCCTACCCGGCCGAGTGCCCGGTAAAGGCTTGGAGGCCTACCCACTAAAAACTACGGCGTCCCAATACACAGTGGTGCGGGTCGCGGGGTCCCTTGTCGGACTCGACCGCGGCCCGGACCAGTGTGGGTCCCGCTCCGACAGCCGCTGGCCCCCTTTCGGTGAGGAAAGGAATAAACCACACCCCCCGACCGACCCCGACCCACACAGGACGAGACTCCCGCGCCCGCGATGATCACCCAAGAACAAGTCTCAAGAACAAGTTCCCAGGCGCCACCGCAGGCGGCGCGGTTGCCCCGCCCAGTGCAGGCCGGAGGCGGCCGAGGTGTGCTAACGGCCTTCCCCCCCCCACCTCATCGGAATGTGCGTCCGCGGAAGTCCCCCGGAAACAAAAGTTCCCGGAGGGCTTCCGCGGTCGCCATCCCATCGGACCCCCTCTCGGCCACGCCGGGTGATAACGGAGAAAACTCCGGTATCACCCGTAGTTTCCGAGTGAGGCTCCTACCCTCGGGGAAGCCGTTCCCGAGGGTCCTCCTCAAGCGCATTCCGCTCGCGAGGCATTCATCCCGCGAGCCTGCGCTACTGGCCTCTTGACCCAAAGCCCTTCCCAGCGGGGAAGGGTGGGAAGAGACCCTCTCCCCCTTCGTGCGTTTTCACGTGGGGGGTGGACACCCAGGCAGAAAGGGTGCCCCTTCCGCCATTTGGGGCGTCTCTAGAGGAGAAGCGGAGCTCCATCCTCTAGATGGGGATGCGGGTGGCATAACGCCGCCACCTTCTCCCCCGACGCCTGCGCCTTATGAGAGAGGAGTCTAAGTCCTCCTCCCTCCTCCTTTCGGCGGCCTCCTTCTGCGAGAGGACGTCCTCGCAGAAGGTGGCCACCCCCTCCCAGGACCCGTCGCTCGTCACCATAGCTCGCGCCACGGCGGCGAGCGAGAGGTCACTCCCAATCGTCGCGACAAGATTGCCGCGCTGAGGAGACCACGCCGGACACACCTCAAGGGTGTGCTGGGCAGTGTCCTCCGCAGCGCCGCAATGATGGCACGACGGGGTCGGCTCCCTTCTAATCCGGTGCAGGTATTTACCGAAGCACCCGTGCCCGGTAAAGACCTGCGCCAGCCTGAAGGTCACCGACCCTTGGCGCCGAGCGCACCACTCCCGAAGCACTGGCCTCAGTGCCTCGAGGGTGCGCTTCCCGAATGGCGGGTCGATGAGAGACTCCTCCCACTCCCTCATCAGCCGTTCTTCGGCATCCCTCCTTGTTCGCCGGGCCTCCTCGGGTGCGAGCCTATCTCCTCGCACCCGGGCCTCCACCTTTCGCAGATACACCTCCCGTAGGACACGTGCCTCCAGTTCCCACGGTGGTGTACCTGCGAGCGCGCAAGCCGCCGATCGCGACACCGTCCTGTATCCTCGTACAAGGCGGGTCGCAATCACCCTTTGGGACCGCCGGAGATCTGCCTCTCCTTTGGTCCCTACGGCTTCTGCCCACACCGGGGCCCCATAGAGGGCCATACTACGGATCACCCCTGCGTACAGTCGGCGGCACGTGGTGCCTGGGCCGCCGACGTTCGGCAGGAGCTTTCCTAAGGCCAGGGAGGCCTTCACCAACCTGGGGGCTAGCTGCTTGAAGTGCTCGCTGAAATCCCAGCGAGCGTCCAGCAGCAGCCCCAGGTACTTGATGTGGCGAAGCACTGGAAGCCTCACCCCATCAAGCACGACCTCCCTAGCCCTCACCGGTGGGGCTCTCCTCGGGCCATGGAAGAAGATGCACTCGGTTTTATCCACCGAGACATCTAGTCCCATGGCCCGGATGCGCGCTATGGCCACCTCCGCCACCTCCTTGGCCCGGCGACGCGCCTCGAGGTAAGTCGTCCCCCTCGCGGCGATAAGTGTGTCGTCAGCGTAGCACACTATCGCCGCGCGGGGGAGGATCGTCCCCCTGAGGAGCCAGTCGTACCCCATGTTCCACAGGAGCGGACCCAGAACCGCTCCCTGTGGAACACCGCACGACATGCTCCTCTCCACCAGCTCCCCATTCGAGTCGGCGTACAGCACCACCCTATCCTGCAGGTAGTGCTCCACGACGACCCGGAGATAGGGGGGAAGCTGGTGGAACCTCAAGGCGTCCCTGATCACCTCATACGGCAGGGAGTTGAATGCGTTGCGGATGTCCAATGACACCGCAAACACTCCCTGCCCCAGCCGTTCTGCTGTGTCGATGACATCCCTCAGGGCTAGGATGGCATCGACCGTGGACCGCCCGCGCCTGAACCCGAACTGTCGCTCCGATAAGTTCGGGCCCAGGCCCTCCTCAAGGTGCTGCACGATGCGCTCGGCAATGATGCGCTCCAAACCCTTGCCGAGCACGTCGAGCAGCACCACCGGCCTGTAGGCGGAAGGCAAATCTGCCGGACGCCCCTCCTTCCTCAGCAGACAGAGTCTACCCCTCTTCCACTGCCTAGGGAATTCCCCCCTCTCGAGACAGAGACTGTACGTCTCGCGGAGGAACTCACCTAGGTGCTCCTGGGCAATGGGGATGACTCTGCCCGGGACTCCGTCCGGCCCTGGCGCCTTCCGCTGGCCTTTGAGGCGGTCCATGACCATCTCCACCTCCTCCGTGGTCACCGGCTGGTATCCCGACGGCTGCTCGCGATGGATGGGCGGGAGGACCATCCTGGGTGGGAGGATCGGCGACGTCTCAGGTAAGAGGCCCGACACCACCCTGGCCAGAAGCTCTGGCTCCATCATGTCCGTTGCTGGAGCCTGGCTCTTCAGCTTTCGTCTAACCATCCGGTAAGGACGGCCCCACGGGTCCCTGTCTAGTGACGACAGGAACTGGGCCCAGGCCTCGTCCTTCGCCTGCCGGATGGCTAGATTGAGCCTCTTCTTGGCCTTCCTATAGGTGGTGGTCAGGGCTTCCTCCTCGCCCTCCACCCTCCTCCGTCGCCGACGGCACCTCTGCAGCGCCCTCCGTGCCCGAACGCAGGCTGTCCTGAGCAACGCGATATGATCAGACCACCAGTATACGGCGGTCTTATCGGGTCGCCCAGTCACCTTTGGCATGGAGGCGTTGCAGATTGCCGTGAAGGCCTCTTTTAGCCACCGCTAACCCCATCGCTATCACCCAGTTCGACACCACCACCCCCTTTGGATCGCTCGAGGGGTGGCCCCACGCCTGGTGCTTCGCGTTGAGGTCGCCCCCGAGTAGGATCTTTCGGGGGGCCAGTCTCCGGATGACGCGTCCCATCCCATCGACCCACCGTTGGAGCTCGGTGAGGGCGCGATTGGGCGAAAAGTACGCCCCCACCACGGTGATGTCCCCCCAACTGACGGCCACATACCCCGACCCCCTCTCAATGAGCGAGAGGGGAGGGGAGCCGACCGCAGTTGTGGGGACGACGATCGCCACCGTCTCGTCTGTTGATGAAGCCCAATTGTCCCTGGGAGGGGAGCAATAGGGCTCCGAGACGATGGCGAGGTCGATGGACCACTCCGCCAGGTGCTGCATGAGGAGGTCCTGCGCACCTGTGGAGTGGTTAATGTTCGCCTGTAGTAATCTGTATTGGCCCTGGGGCATTATTGGGCCAATACAGATACTACCTCCATGGCCGTCTGGGCCTGTGCCGGTCGCGCCCCAAAGGTTTTGGGGAGAGGTCTTCCCTTAACCGCCGGGGCCTTGCACGACTTGCCCCCCATTACGTGGTCGTGGGGGCGTTTCAGCGACCGGCATAGCACACACTTCGGGTCCGCCTCGCAGTCCCTCGACTTGTGCCCGGCCACGCCGCACCTGTAGCACAGGGTGCTGCGATCTACGCTGGCCGGGCAGAGCGCCCCAGTGTGTCCGGGTTGAAGGCACCGGAAGCACCTTAGGACGCGGGACTCCAGCACCCTTATTGTGGCGACCGTCCAGCCGACGCGGACCTTCCCCTCTTGGCCCAACTTTTTGGCGGCCTCCACAGGGCACTTGACCAATGCGGCGCCTAGTCCGCCGGGACCCCCTCTAATTTTGCCCACCCTTATCTGGTCGGGCGGGCATTCTCCTACGGTGGCGAGCGCCGCCTGTAAATCTCTGGGCCCCGTTGAGTCATCGAGGCCCACAACCCGCAGGTCCGCTGTTTTCGTAGGCCTCGAGACAGCCGCTGCGTCCCCAAGGACCTCCTTTAATTTGGCGGCGAGGCCATCTGCCTTTGCCCCATTACCGTCCCCACCAACCTCGATCAGTCTTGCCCCGGACTGGGTGATTTTTATTTTCACCTCCGTGATTCCCAGCTCGCCGAGCCTGACCTCCCTCTTAGCCTTATTAATTACTTCGGCATATGAGGCCCCCTTTTTTGCCGCCTCTTCAGGGATCGAAAGGACTACCGCTGCCGTCTTGGGGGCCACCAGCTTCGGAACCGCCGGCTTGGGTTGGGCTGGTTTTGGCCCCGGTTTCCCCCCCGTAGGTTTGTTTGTCGCCTTTCCCTGTTTTGCGGGGGCCTTCCTCCTTACTGCCGCCGTACAGGACATATCCCCCCCAACTGCTTGTTCCATCAGTACTGGAGGCACCGTTGTCCCGGTGGTTGATGGGCGCTCTGCTGCCTCCCTAGCTTCTCTCCCCGCCATCGTGCGGGGGACGGCCCTTTTCTTATCCGCCGCCAGTGGAGGTCGGTGGCTTTTCTCTTGCAGGAGCCGCCCGTCCATTTCGAGCCCTTCTACCCGGGCGTTTACCAGAGTCCTCACTGCCTCCAAGGTGTCCCTTCTGAACTCCTCCATAAGCTCCACCATCTCTTCCCTTGTCAAGGGCTGGCCAGTGCTCCTCTTTATGGCCTGCGCTTCCGATTTACGCGCCGCTACCGCCGCTTTGCAGGACTCGTCCATTTTTGCTTTCAGTGCCTTGTTTTCTTCGTGCACCACTGCTAGCTCCGCGCGGAGTCTCTCTGTTACCTGGCGGTATTTCCTGGGCTCCATTTCTTTTGAGGAGCCCTTTTTTCCACCCTTCTTTTTCTCTAATTCATCCGCCACGTTGCCCAGTTTCCTGACCGCCGTCTCTATGCTTCGCCTGTCAGCTGCATCCAGACGATTCGCCACACCTTCCAGAACCGTCCGGACTACCTCCTGCTGCTCGCGCAGCTCTTCCGCTATTTCGATGGATGCCTGCTCCGGACGATTCTGGACTTCTTCCTCTGACGCCGATGTCGTGGAAGCATCCTTGTAAAAGATGTTCCTCGGCTTTCTTAAAATCTTTGCGGACTTTGGAGATCCGGTCTCGGCCACCTCCACGTCCAGCTCGTCGTCGTAGGAGGCATCGGAGCCCCTCCTCAGATTTACCTTAAAATTGGTGCTAGTGCCGCTGGAAAGCGGCTTACCAGCTTTTGGGGCCTTGCCCCCCTTCACAACGCGCTTTTTAGCGCCTCTCTTCCCCCCTTCACTCCCCGAACCGGAGCTTGAGGGACCCCTTTCACCCGAACTTGGCCGTTTCCGGCCCGCACTGTTGCTTCTGCAACCGGTGGGGGTCTTACCCCCTAGCGTTTGGTCTCCAAGGAGACCAAATCGGTTGCTCGTCGAAGCCATGGCTCGTCCCCGGCGCCACTAGCGCCTAGGGAGAGCCACAAAACGTAAAAATCACTCGCCGAACTTGGTAGAATAGCCGCCTCGATTGAGACGCACCTACCCTACCAAAACCCCCAGAAAGTCGAAAAGGGAGAGCACTCCCCCCAACGACCCCAACTACCCCCAAACTTCCCCAAGGAACAACGATTCTAACGAGAAAAAACAAAACCTAAGTTGAACTTAGGTTTTGCTCTAACTACCTAACCGCTTCACAGGTGGCGCCAGCGAGACTTCGCGGCACAGTAGGTCCACCAGTGAAGCCCTCTACCTACTCCGAGGATCAACTCCCCCACTCCAACACCGAGAAAATCGACGAAGCTCCTGGACGTTGTTCGAAAATTTGGCGAAACCCGCCAATTCGTCGAACAACGACAAGGTGGAGGACTCCCCCGACCTCTCCCAACTGGTTCCCACAAGGGAGGTGCTCGCACTGAAAAGGGCGAAGACCAATCCAGCAGAAAGGCGCGCACAGCTATCTCGAAAACCGAGATAGGGGTGCCCGACACTCGTCTACCTGGACGATCTTCTAACACCTGTCTCGCAAAAACCCTCCAAATGTATGCAGTAAAAAAAGAAAAAGTTCAGAGTGAGAAAATTTCGAAAAATTTCGATATCTTCCCAGACTCTGAAGCGATTTCAATTCTTAAAACACCAAAAGTTGCGTCTCCGAAAGCTCAACTTAAGTTCCGAAAATCAAACTTATCG
This sequence comes from Calamotropha paludella, assembly GCA_927399485.1. Classification (NCBI taxonomy): domain Eukaryota; kingdom Metazoa; phylum Arthropoda; class Insecta; order Lepidoptera; family Crambidae; genus Calamotropha; species Calamotropha paludella. The sequence goes on along the minus strand of OV656821.1, from coordinate 23,409,288 downwards.
CCAATAATCAAGTCAGTTCAGACTGACTAAAGTATTCGCTGCAAAGAGGCAAAGTATTTGAGTGTCACACTTGATACAAAACTGAAAAAACAGTAAATAAAACTGACATCACTATCTTGAAATGCAGACGGGTGATAGGGATGAACTGCTTGAACAGCTAGATCACCTAGTCAAGGCTAACCAACATCTGTACACAATGATACTAGTTAAAAAAACATTCTTAACAAATTGGCTAAATGTTACAGATACTTATAGGTTAACTCAACATGCACATCTGAAATTAATTTTTGACAAACCTAACAAACTTAAGTACAGCAAACTTTAAAAAAAAATTGAAATTATACTTATATTACACAAACCAGGAATTTAGATAATTCTTTGGAAATTATAATGCATAAAAACACCGTGAAAAATTGTTATTATAATAATATTAAAAGTGCACATGTTTTGCCCTTATCATAAAAACATGCAAATTGTTACAAAGTTAATTAGTTTTTTATGTCATTTCTTAAAGTCAAAAATTTGGCATTTGATAGATTAAGTAATATTTTGTTTTGACCCTTCCGCGCACATTAAACATTGGAATAAAACAAGTTCATTCAAATGTGCATGTCACCGCAGCAATGCGTGGCCAGGTAAGCTCGTAAATAGATAAAAATAAATATTAAAGTTCGATGTATCGGAATATTGTTTTCACTTTTAAAGGAAACACAATGATTCTACCGGTAAGTGTGGGATGAATCATTCAAAATGGCGTAGTTGTTGGAAATGTTTAATAGATTTATTATGCTGGATGTTTGTTTTAGTTCAACCGGTTTCCGTAAACAGATCAAACAAAATATGTGTTTGTAAACAACATTTGTTTTCGGTGAATAAAGTTTTCGACCCTTCCAATAAATTGGTTGTTTATAATATTTTAAGTTTAGATTGCGGTCTGTTTGAAATAACGTGTTGTTTTGATCCAATCTGGAAATAAACACAAATACGAAAATCTTCTCTAAATATAATTCTGTTCTCCAATTAAAAATTATGTAAATAATATGAAATTCCGGAAAACTCTCACCAACTATTTAGTTCTAAACTAAGCAAAGCTTGTACTAAATAACGGATGTAATACGTAAATAAGATATGATTCAGAAACAAATGATTCGTCAATCTCACATCCACCTGCCCATACCTGGATTCTAATTTAGGGCCGTGAGCGTAAAGCAGGATCACTGCCGTTACACCAAACGGTCGTCAAATAAACAGACGTTATTATAGAAAAACTCAATAATTGATAAAATTAAATTAAACATTTAAAAATCCCCCAACGCAAAAACGGCTGAGCCAATTTTGATAAAAGAAGCCTACTAAAAAACCTGTTTTTAAATAAAAATACGACACACACTTTATGCAATGTAAATGATTGAAAATTATATGTTATTTTCCATGTTTTCTGTATGTCTGAAATATCTGTCCTAGAGGTGGGCACTAATGACTACTACACAGTCCAGGACTACTGCGGTCATTAACGGTTCAATCGTTATTGTCAAAAAATGTTTTGCCTATGAAAAAAATATTATTATTATGTTATAATAGTAGCGCGACTCAGGCGACTACTGGCGCCACCTGGTTTTCCATATATGAACTTTTATAATAATATACATTGCGTCTTAAACGCTGTCATTAAATTATATAAAATTTGACGTTCCTCGAAATCAGCACTCATTGCGTTGTCAACCCTGACTCGATTCCATTTCTCTTTTAAGTTTGGCAACCATAAGCAAACCTTTAACAAAATTGACACAATTTCACTTCCGTTTCAGGTCTGTACGTACCCGCTCTTACTGATTCAATTAAAAATACACTTAAAAGACATTTGTATTTTTTAAGTGTTTATATTTATAAAAAATATTGTATACTGATTTAGAGGCACCACCTATTTAATTTTATTCTTTTGCATCCATAATGCCATATTTCTATGAGATAAAAAATACGCCTGTAAAAAACAACCACGCCTCCAAGCCAGATCCGAATCCACGACTTTCGCAATCCGGGCGAGTGCTCTGACCGCTGAGCTACCAAGACGCTTTTTTTTTTTTTTTTTTTTTTTTTTTTTTTTTTTTTTTTTTTTTTTGTTTTCGCAGAAAATGCCTTACGCATTCACACCGTGTCGGGAGAACACGGTGGATATGTGGGGCTCTCCTCCATGCCTCTACCCGGCCTAGTGCCCGGTAAAGGCTTGGAGGCCTACCCACTAAAAACTGCGGCGTCCCAATACACATTGGAGCGGGTCGCGGGGCCCTTGGCCGGAATCGACCGCAACCCGCTCCAGTGTGGGTCCGCGCTCGTGGGCGGACCTCGCCTATGCTCCGTGAGGGACGGAGCAACGGGGTGAACCGTGACGCCCTGAACACCCCGCACGCCTGAGGGCCAAGTGCAATGCAGCTGCCGGTCTCCCGCTCCGACAACCGCTAGCCCCCTTTTGGTGAGGAAAGGAATAAACCACACCCCTCGACCGACACCGACCCACAAGGGACGAGACTCCTGCGCCCGCGATGATCACCCAGGAACAAGTTCCCGGGCGCCATCACAGGCGGCGCGGTTGCCCCGCCCAATGCAAGCCGGAGGCGGCCGAGGTGTGCTAATGGCCTTCCCCCCCCCACCTCATCGGAATGTGCGTCAGCGGAAGCCCCCCGGAAACAAAAGTTCCCGGAGGGCTTCCGCGGTTGCCATCCCATCGGACCCCCTCTCGGCCACGCCGGGTGATAACGGAGAAAACTCCGGTATCACCCGTAGTTTCCGAGTGAGGGTCCTACCCTCGGGGGATGCTGTTCCCGAGGGTCCTCCTCAAGCGCTCCGCGTGCGACCCCCGCTCGCGCCCGCGCTTCCGGCATCTTCACGCCCCTCCCGCGAGGGAGGGGTGGAAGAGGCTCTCTCCCCCCCGAGCGTTTTTACGGGGGGGGTTGGGCACCCGACGGGCTGGGTGCCCCTACCTCCATGGGGTCCACCGGTGGTGGAGGGGGCCTCCCCTTCACCACCGGTGGGTCGCACCTGCGACTGCCCATGACATGGTCGGCCGGCCGCCCGAAGGCGGCGCACACCGAGCATGCCGCGTCGAAAATTGAAAACGTATTTCAAATTCTCTTTATGAGCTAGTACCATTCAAGTGTGTATGCGTGGGTGTGTTGTGTTCGTGTGCTTTTGAAGTTATACTTCTTTAGGCGCGCTATGAAAAAATGATAAGAGTGACTGTGACACAAAATTATCATGTTGAAGTTGGCCGCAAAAGCGACACACAATAAACCAACGGGATGAAGTTGGCCACTAATTATGAATATGTGTGTGTGTGTGTGTATGTGTGTGTGTGTGTGTGTGTGATTTTAAACTATTTATGGTAGTTAACAAAAAAATATTTAAAATTATAATAACAATTTTATATTATACAATAACAATTTAACAATTTTATTTAAAATTGGTTTTTATTTTATAAACTTTTCTAAGTGCGTTTATTGATTTGAGGTTATTAACTGTCGGTATGTATTCTTTTTATTTGTTTATAATATAAATTATTGTTATTTTTACATTACTATTAATTAAACAGTTTATTTTAATGGGTTTTGATATATTACTTGGTTCTGTATACAGATATATAGAAAATCTGTTAATCTTTTGATGCTTCTTACTGATCACTATATAATTTATGAATTTATCTTTCTTTTTACATACAAAGAATACGAGCGCACGGGAGGAAAGTTTTGGTTATCTTTGTTGCGTATGTGTTATGTACGTACGTACGTGTACGTGCGTACGTAAGTACACACAACGGTTTTTTTTAATTTTATATTTATTTGTTTCATTGAACGTTCATTTAAATTATTAAATCATGTAGTTTCTGTTAACAGTTAGTTTATTGCTTAATTGGGTCGTTCTTCTTTTTTACCGACAATGAAACGACGTTTTTCTGTTTTTTTGGTTTTTGAACTATCCATAATTTTGGTTTCTGTGTGGAATTTAAAAGAAATTGCATCTGTGTTGTCATTAGGACTAATTAAAGTTTCCTTTGCGGCAAATATTAATTCTTTTTTAATGTTGGTTTTTAAAAAAAATATGTGACAGAGTGGCCTTTTTCTGTGGAGACCACATTTCGGTTTACCACTCTGTCACGGCATTCTACGAAAAACAAATGGAAAAATATGTTGGTTGGAGAAAATGAAAAATTACATAATATTAATAGATAAGAAAAATATGGACGTTTATTCGAACCGAATTAAAAAACCGTAAATATCAATATTCCAACGAGATGCCATAATAAGACGAAGGACAGACCATTGTCGGTAAAAAAGAAGAACGACCCAATTACCAATGGTGGATCCCTGTTCTGTGAATTAATAAATACATTTAACAGTTTTGTAAATCTCAAGTAGCTTTAAGCTACGAGAAAGCGAATTGTTATCTCGAAACAAAAAGGTAATTTTAGTGTGACAAGATAAAGTCACGTTTGAGGCTAATTTGTCGTAAGTTAAAGTTAAAAACTTAGTGGAAAATGGAAAGAGGTTTTTTAAACTTCAAACTTTGTGAAGGCATCTTAATATTATAAAATATTTTCTTCACTAAACAAATTTTAATATTTGCAAAGGACTTTAAATATAATTCGAGATAATCCGATAAATATAATGAAAACAAAAAATAAGCTGAAATGGGGTTTCGCGGTTTAATGTCTGAACAAGGAGAGCAGTGGAAAGGGCATACAAACTTGTGAGCTGAGTCTGTTATTTCTTATGTATTTCTAACCATTTATCATATAATACAGTATTGAAAATATAAAAGTATAAAATAGGATTTCCGATCTCGATTCGATTTAATCGAAGATCGAGTTTTTAAGCCCCGATCTCCGATGTTTGGGTCGATTTTTTTCCGGACTGGATCGATCTAGAAATCGTTGTAAAATGAATAGAGCGATGATCGATCCATCGCTGTTCATGTGAACGAATTTGAGTTGAAAGAACCGGAGTATTTGACGCAAGAAAAAGCTGAACACTCGGTTGTATGAATTAGTAGTCACTTTGTCTATACTAAAATGGCATTGACATGGCAGCACTTTTTACGTGTCTATCTATGGTTTGGTTTTGCTTTGTTGAGGGGTAGGCAAACATTACGATTTACCATTTTTTATTAATTTAATTAATTTAAACTAATAAAAAGTCTCATTTTCAAATAAAATCACGAAATTTAATTACTCGGTCCATTTCTCTCTACAAATTGGGATCAAAAGATCGATTTTCATCGAATCGATCTTCTGGCACCCGAATTTTCGATGAATCGATCTCGGGCCTTGCGATTCGAATCGATCCATGAGATCGATGTTTTGATCGAAGATTGGAAACCCTAGTATAAAATGCATAAAGTGTTTCTAGAAATAAAATCCAATCACCTTAATTAAATTGATAATATTGTGAGGACTTTGTAAAGAGGCAGTTGCCCATTTATTTTTTGTTACTTTCATCTATATTAAATAAATATCATAATAAAAATTGCGTAATGAAGGAACTAAGATAATATTTTCATTGTTATAACGTTTTAATTAGTTTTAATGACTTTTACAGATCATAACTAACTTCTGAATCATTTCAACTGGTTTTAACAACAGTTTAAGACATTACGGCGCATAAAATTATCTAAATGGTGTTATTCTCTTAAACTGAACGTCGAACCAAAGCAAACAGCTTTTATGAAATATCCCGGAGGAAGAATGAAGAAAAATTAAGTGGTGTATAAATCACAGGCGCGCTTCCGCCGTCCTCGGCAACCTTTCGAGGCGTTTTAAGTTTCATACCAACTTCACAGACGCAATCGCAGCGAAATGAGGCGATTAAGCTTCGCTTTTAACGGAGTTTGGTAAGTAAGCCGAGCGAATAGTAAAGGATAATAATTTAATTGGAATAATATTAATAAAATAATAACAATGCCGTTTAGGGACGCCCGAAAGAAGCGAAGTTATACGCTTTATTTATACTATAAATAAAGCATAGGAACTAAGCGTTAAAAGAAATAGAAAGCTACTCCAGCCAGGTGGGGAGGCAGCTGGCTCCTATATATATATATTGTGTTGCGGTACTAAATCTGATGCTCTCGTGTAACGGCAATATATGACGCTTAGCACGGATAGAGTGGCTGCGCGGTGCCTTCATGAGAGCGGCTCGAACGTCCGTATAGAAGCGTAGCTTTAGAAGAAGTTTAAATGTTAATTAGAAGAGAGTGAATTTGATTTAATTTGTTTTTTTATTAAATTTATATTTATTTTATTACTTTTAAGTCCCCAAATATATTGTTATGTCCTTACAGGGATCATGAGTATACAGATTTTTTGAATAAGATCCGCTTTGTTACCACATGAAGCATAAAAAAATATTCTATTATATTCATTTACGATTAGCTTTGTTTTATTGATGGTTATTAAAGAAATGTGTTAAATAAACTTTAGGCGGGATTCTAACCAACGTCCTTCCATTTAGCTTAGTCACTGATATCCTAATTCATACGACCGTTTGGTGAAACGGCACCAATCCTACCTTTCGCACCGACGCTCTTGGGTTCGATTCTGGAAGGGGCAGATACTCCACAGTGCAATGAATACGAGCATTTCAACCTGAGTCATGGGACATATAGATACATGTCTACTCTTACTTGAAACAGATACTTGTTGATTTTGTTGTAATCAACTATAACACTACTATTATTGTGATAACAGAATAAAACATAATAATAAATTGTTTTGTTTTTGTAGATTATGTATGGAGACGACGTATGATATTGTAAATGTCGTTACTTCTGTTAAAACTGACGAGTTTCTTGTGCCCATTCTTCTGACGATTTCCTGAATGGGCAGTAGGTAAAATGTTGGGTAATTCAAAATAACTTATTTTAAGTCCATTTGGATAAAGTTATTTTCATTAAATTTTCATGTCAATTCATCTATCCATTAACTTAGTATCCATAGTACAAGCCTTACACAGCTTATTTCGGGGTAGGTGAAGCCAGAAGAGCTAGTAGTAAAAAGATGTGTTGTAAAATTAATCCCTACTAATATTATAAATGCGAAAGCAACTCTGTCTGTCTGTCTGTCTGTCTGTCTGCTACGCTTTCCCGCTTAAACCTCTCAACCGATTTTGATGAAATTTGGCACAGACAATCTTTAGTCCCTGAGAAAGAACATAGGCTACCTTTTATTGCGAAAAAAAGGGATGAAGATGTTGAAATAGGGGTTGAAAGTTTGTATGGGATTTCTTATTTTTTACAGATAAAACCATGAAACTTTATATTTAAGCACTTGATAAGATATAATTAAACATTTGTTCTAGCGTTTTTGAAATTTCGACCAGTGAGGGGGTGAAATAAGGGTTGAAAGTTTGTATGGGATTTTGTCATTTTTGGGGATAAAACTATGAAACTTTATGTTTAGGAACTTGAGAAGAAATAAAAAACAATTTGTTGTAGCGTTTTTGAAATTTCGAGCTGTGAGGGGATGCAATAGGGGTTGAAAGTTTGTATGAAGTTCGTCATTTTGAAGATAAAAATATTACATTTTGTATTTAGGCACTAAATAAGAAACAAAAATCGTTTGGTCTAGCATTTTGAAATTTTTACCACTGTGGGGGTGAAATTCTATAAACGGAATTCCCGAAATTCGAACGGAACGGAACGGATTCGCAACGGGAACTACGAAGCCAAACTTTTGTGTATACAAAATTTTAACCACTGAACCTAGGAACATCATATTTAGAAGTTTTGGGTGTATCAAGTTAAAAAAAATTTGGCTTTTGAAGTTAAAGTTCCTTTTATCGAATACTAGCGGCCCGCCCCGGCTTCGCACGGATGCAAAGCTCTACTATATTATGCATGTATTATACATATAAACCTTCCTCTTGAATTACTCTATTAAAAAAACCGCATCAAAATCCGTTGCGTAGTTTTAAAGATTTAAGCATGCATAGGGATATAGGAACAAAGAAAGCGTCTTTGTTTTATACTATGTAGTGACTCTGCATCGCCGCCGCTGCCGTCGGTCGTCGGTCGTCGTCGCGCACATTCGCCGAAGTGTGGCGGCAGGCAACGGCGCTGTCGTTTGGTGGGGGAGCGCACGAATCTAACTATGCTTACCCGAACGGGCAGACACGTGAGTCCACACCGCTTGCGTCATTTATTTGCTGTATTTTGGTATTTTGTGATTTTTCGAATGCTGAAAAATTGTGGCAAAATATCAAGAAAGATTAGCGGAATACTTTTTTAGGAATATAAGACAAAATATTGACGGTGACCTTAACCACAGGTTACGAGATATTGCTTTCAATTAATGCTTAGTAGCTTTACAAGATTTAGTTACCTCTATGGGCGGTGATTCTCTTCCTCAATATGGTTTGCCAGCGCCGACCATAGAAGGGGAACGTATTAATACGCTGCGGAAATAAATTATGATCCAGCTGAACTAGCTGAAACATTATGAACAGAACAGTCTTACTGTAGAAAAGCGCACTGTATTCGACTATGTATGTTACAGTATTGACAATGCGAAATTGTTTTTCTAGATGGGGTGCATCTAGAAAAATTTCGGTGGGAGGAGAAAAATCTTTCTCACTAAAATAATCTTGGCACAATTACGAGCTCAAGCCAAAAAAGCTCTTGCTGTGGCGTCGTCTGGAATAGCAGCCACTTTGTTACCCGGCGGTAAAACTGCTCATACGATGTTTAAAATCCCCATAAATTTGGACATAAGTGAACATCCTGTATGTGGTATCTCTAGAAGCAGTGATAAAGCGAAGATTTTACGCGATTGCTGTTTAATTATCTGGGACGAGTACACCATGGCACATCGAAAAGCAATAGAAGCAGTTGATAGAACTCTCAGAGATATCCGCCAAAATGACTAACCTATGGGTGGCGTAATGATGCTGTTTTGTGGGGATTTTAGACAAACGTTGCCAGTAGTACCACTGGGAACAAAAACCGACGAGATAAGAGCGTGCTTAAAGTGCTCAAGTCTTTGGCGACACGTCACAAAGATGCACTTAACAGTGAACATGAGGGCGCGAACAGGAGCCAACACAAATGCGCAGGAATTTTCTGATTTATTGCTAAAAATTGACGAAGGGACATATCCGGAAGAAGAAGGGCAAATAGTTTTATCTGAAAATCTCAGCTACACTGTTAATTCAATTGAAGAACCTATCTCTTCCGTGTATGGTGAACAAAATCAAATAACAAATCATGGCTTTGCGAAAGAGCAATTTTGACTCCGTGAAATAACCAAGTCGCAAGAATCAATATAATAGATATACTCAACAATGTTGAAAGAGAAGTAGTTGAGTATACTTCTATTAACAGAGTAATGGAGCAAGATGACGCTACCAATTATCCCGTTGAATTTATTAATTCTCTGAGCGTTCCTGAAGTTAAAAACTGGCATCCCAATTATTTTGTTGAAAAATTTAAGTCCCCCAAAATTATACAATAGGACAAGACTGAAAGTTACTTCTCTGCAGTGTTATATAATAGAAGTGAAGATTTTGGCGTCGTTGAAAGAGTTTTTATACCACAATTCCACTGATTCGCAATAATTAGCCATTCCATTTCAAACGTATAGTTGGTGAGTGTGGTGAGTTTGTGTTATGCAATGACTATAAACAAAGCCCAAGTGCAGACGCTACGTTTTGCCGGCGTGGACCTCAGCGTCGGCTCTTTCTCACACGGTGTCGCCTTCTTCCGTGTAAGTCAACCAAACAAACTGTTTGTTTGTGTTCCGAACCAAACCACATCGAACGCATTATCGAACGAATTATTTTTGCTGATCGTGTCGATCAAACGACCTCTGTGGCACAGTGGTCATTTATGGTACCGCAAGTGCCTCTGGCCTGCAGGGATCCGGATTCAATCACCGGCCAGGTTAAGTTGGAAAATATTCTGTGTCCAATTGTTTGCATTTTCTTTTTATCTATGATTCACGCATTAATCCAAACTTTATATTTTTGTTTTTTTTTTTTTGCTGTATAACAGTTAACAAACCTGTATAACTGTATAAAATCAATCACACGCGAACGAAGTCGCGAGCAACAGCTAGTGGATGAATAAATAAAAGTTCAAAATATACGTGTATAAGGAAGATATAATATTAACGGACGGTATAAAAGAATTACAATATATTTTGGTTTTAAAAAGATTTGTCAAAGTCATATAGAATTTAGATTACATAAAAGAATTAAAAACTATTTATATAATAGGTATACAAAAGAGTATTCCAACAAGATGTTTACAAAGAAGGTTGGTAAATAATCCTGTTTCACGAGATTGTTGTTTCTGAAAAACTACTCCTGCAATTTATACGTGGAATGCTTATGGGCCTCTGATTATAAAAAAAAAAAACATTAAATTTATCTTACGGATTACTTCTTTGAATTAAGATAGATAGAAAAAAAATATAGGCAAATCCACACACTTTTATTTCGGAAATTGTTCAATAAAAATGTATTATTAGATGAGGTTGTTTAGAATATTTACTTGAAGTATATTTTTTTGTTGTATGTTGAGAATATTTACTAGAATACACAAATTATCGTGGATAGCGTCGTTTGAATCGTTATTTTTTAAAACTACATAAAAATTGAACGAACACAAAGCACTGGACAAAAGGAACTGTTGTCTAAAATAAAATCCTAATAAGTTACCACACTGAGGGAACTTATAATAGTTTACCTATATTTAAAACCAAGCAATAAACACATTAAAAAAAACAATATCTCCGTCAATTCAGGTAGGCCCTTAGTCCGAGGCCCGGAAATGTGTGTTGTTGTTTTTATAAGCATTTTTAATTTTATAGAAATATTTGAATATGTGAAGACTAAAAAATAAATACAATATTACAACTGTCCAGATCAAACACTACATAGAAAATACCAGAAGAAAACGCTAAGAAAAAGAAATTCTGTGATATCACGTTGTATAATATAAACAATATATATGTATATTACCAAGTATTGGGCGGGCAGCCCCTGAACGCCGGCAGCTGGTGGCTGTCTTGTTACTACTTCGGAACGACTTCATTACAGCTATCTGTGAGTCCGCTACATAACTTGAAAGGCTGAATTTCATTCCAAGAAATGCTTACCAAACGACACATTTCTTTCCATTTCGGGTCATTTTACATATTTTTTCGTGTTCATTACCAAATTATAATATGGCATGGGGTTTTAAAGAACATGGAATTGCACTGATCGCCTTGCCGTGCAAGCCGAGCCGTCGGTCATGTTCCAGACACTTCAAAAGCTTGGTATCAGCCGTATGTTCGTATATCGTGTGATCAACACATGCAACAACACTTCTTCTGTCGAAGACCATAAAAGTTCGGGGCATCCGCGTGCTGTTAGAACTACAAAGGCTGTTTATGCTTTTAAAGAAAAAAATCGTCGGAACCCCATAAGAAAGCAAAAAATCTTATCGCGAGAAATGAAGATTCCCGCTAGGACTCTATCGCGTATTATAAAACAAGACCTGAAGCTCGGTGCTTATCATCGATGTACAAGACATGCTCGCAATCAATATTGACAAGTGAAGAGAGTAAATCGATCAAAATGCCTAGCTGCTCAAGTGGTCAGAAAGGTTCAACGTGGTGATCATCCTGCGTGAGTTATGGTTGGGTGGGGCGTGTCTTATCAAGGCGTCACAAAGCTACATTTTTGTAAAAAGGAGTGAAAACTTCAGCCAAAGTGTATCAAGAGACAGTTTTGGATCGTGATGTGAAACCTCTCAGTAATACACTTTTCAAAAATGTACCGTGGACTTTCCAGCAGGACTCTGCACCTGGTCACAAGGCACGAACTATTTAAGCCTGGCTTGAAACCAACGTTCCAGTTTATAAGAGCTGAAGACTGGCCCTCATCTAGCCCAGACCTCAACACTTTAAACTACAAATTATGGTCAGTTTTAGAGGATACGGCGTGTTCTGAACGACACGGCGACATCGAGTCTCTTAAAAAATCTCTGGAGCAAGCAGTGGCGAAATTTCCAATGGAAACATTGCGTAAATCCATAGATTTGTAGCCAGACAGATTAAAAGGATGTATAAAAGCCAAAGGTGGTCATTTTGAATAGAATATTTTTTTATTTTTTGCTGAGACTTTGTACTTTGAAATATGTACATATAAGTTTTAGTAATTTTAGATTAATTCATGAAAAAATGTATTTTATTTGTATATGAACTTATGGCCAGACTAGGTAATTAAAAATATAAGATTTTATCTTTGTAATTATACTAAATCACACTAATCCGTAGTTTAAGCGCGGCCGCACATTATAAGTAACAGCAAAATTGCAACGCTCGCCGGACGCACCACGCATCAGAAATTTTGATCTATTGTTTTGAAAGAAAGAGAAAGCGTCGATATTGGGTTCACCCTCTTAATACGACAAGATTAAAAGACAGTCAATTTTACATAAAACACGCCAGATTGAGATTGTTCCCGAAAATATGTTTTGTATTCTACAGAATGTCTGTCAGTTCATTTGGCGAACTCCTTGGTTTAATATCAATTAATATTTGGCATATTCGCTACCAAGCTAACTCTCTGTGTATTTTATTCTGCTAATTTTAATCGTCAAGATTCCACAAACATGGATATTTTTCCACTTCGGCAATTAATTCTTGAATCGCGCTCATTTTCGTCGAGAACGTAGGTCCCTAGAAAACAATAAACACGCGTGTACTGACGCGAATATCTGATAGTGTGCGGGGTCTAGTACAAAATCTATAGTAAACACGCCTTACTATCAGAAAAAATTCTTACGTCCAGCTGAGATGCCATCCGGTGTGTATCAAAAACGATCGGTCAGAATTTTTCTAACAGTGTGCGGGAGCTAATACAAAATGTATGCATCGAGTCCCTTCCGGTGAGGGTCAGAATTTTTCTGTTAGAAATTTCTTACAACGTGCGGCTGCCCTAAGGGTCCTTTTTTCTTTTACTTAGCTCCAAAGAGTCACTGAAGAGGACTTGAAAAAATGAATCCTCTTCAATGTACTTACATTTGATGTTTAAAAATTATTGTATTTGGAGAAGCGATATCCTTTTTATCACTATATGATTATTTTGATGACCTCTCGGTGCAGCGGTAGCGATCCTTCCTTCTGCTCAAAGAGGTCTCGGGTTCGAATCCTGGTAGGGGTATGTGTGTGATAAGAATAAGCATTTATATACGAGTCTTGGTCGTCTATATTAATAATAATAATATTTTTTACATTCACCCCAATTAGCTTAGCACGTAAAGTAAGCACTGTAATGTAAGGCTTGTGTTATGGACACCAGGTTAACGGATAGACAAACATATATGATACACAGACATGTAATATTAATAGATATAAATATAAATATCCATGACTCATGTACAAATGCTCGTATTCATCACATATATACATCTGCCCCTTCCGGGATTCGAACCCAGGAGCGTTCGATGCGAAAGGCAGGATCGCTACCGGTACACCAAACGGTAGTACAAATATTGTCGTATGAATAGTCTATATACTAACTTATGTTTCTATATGTTATTTAGTACCTACTCATATCAAAATAAAAATAAGATAATATAATCCTAACTTTTCGAATCCTTTACAAGAACCGTGATCGCAGGATGAATCAGGTAATCTATACATATAAATAAAATTGGAGTGTCTGTTTGTAATATTGAAATAACCGTTTTTAACTACATGCATATGAATATTTATGCGGTACATACACCAAAATAACATTTTTAAAAATTTTTGTTTGTCTGTCTGTTTGTTTGTTCCGGCCAATCTCTGAAATGGCTGGACCGATTTCGACGGGACTTTTATTGGCAGGTAGCTGATGTAAAAAGGAGTAACTTAGGCTACATTTATCCTAGAAAAAAACTTTTATTAAAAAAAAAATACTGTTGTGCCACAGCAACGCGTGGCTGGGACAGCTAGTATCAAAATAAAAATAGGATAATATAATCCTAACTTTTCGAATCCTTTACAGGAGCCGTGATCACAGGATGAATCAGGTAAAATTAGCCAATAAAAATAATCTATAATATTACCTATAAAAATTACCTGTAACAGTGTTTGACCGTGAAGCTAATCAACCGATTTTGACGATTCTTTTTTTCATTTAGCTGAGTTTGCTTCGACCTAGGACATCGGATAGGTTTCATTTGTGACACAGCAACGCGTGGCCGGGTCTTTCTCTGTGACAGTCCTTTTTCTGGGTAAAAGGTACCCTATGTACTTTTCTGTGACTATGACAAAGTGTATACAACATTTCATGATGATCGATTGGGTAGTTAAGGCGTGAAAGTGTAACATACTTACTCACTTAAGTATTTATAAAAGAAGTCCTACTAACCTCTAAGGATTTTACCGATACACCTATTATTTGCGTAATCATATTTTCTTACCATATATCAAATTTCATTGAAATCGGTCAACATGTTCCTGGCTTATGGACATACAGACAGACGAAAAATAAAATTTAAAATAGTAGAATCGGTGTTAGTGACTCATAAAAGGAATATTTATCATAATATTTGTATAGGCAATGCAATGTATGCAGATTTGTATAGCAGAATAGATGAAAAAAAAAGAAAATTACTTTATTCAAGGGCACTTAAAATAAGTTGTTTTGAATCGTCCTACAATCTTACCTACCACCCATTCAGGACGTCTTTTAAATGACAAGAAGATGGGCGCAAGAAACTCGTCAGCTTTAACAGAAGTAACGACATTTACAATATAATAAGTCGTCACCATACATAATCCATAATAGTAGTTTATGATACTGTTGCATAATAAGGGTTCTTATAACATGAGTGTGTTTTAAAAAAACGAGCCGTAGGCGAGTTTTTTTATAGTATCACACGAGTGTTATAAGACCAAGTTATGTACAGTGTCATACACTACTTTATCTACTCTCATACTATAATATGTAAAACAATATTGCAAATAAAACGCTGAATATAACAACAAATTTATTTAAATGTCAAATGTTGGCGCCAAGGTGCAAACATCAATTGCGCATGCGTGTTGCGTCGGTCGTCGAGGACTCGTTCATTGAAACCTTTTTAAAGTAGAGGTTCAACCTCCTTGGTCCAGCTGGAGGTTGTATAGGTGTATCGTTATGATTAAAAAGTTATATTATGATACAGGTGTCCATACAAGACCTGTATCGTAATTAAACTTTTTTTTTTATTATTTTTGGCCTGTACGTAATGTTTGTCATAAGCATTTTGTTTTCAGTTTTAGAATCTTTGTATTATAGTATCAGAGTAGATAAAAAAACAATATAATTCTGTTATTACAATAATAGCAGTGTTGTGGTTTCATTACATCGTTGATTTCAACAAAATCAATAAGTATGAATATCGTCATTACGCCTGAAGGTTCCAACTGAAATACGAGTTAATTTAACGACTGCTGTAGTTGCTGTAGTATATTCTACAAAGTCAATGAATTAGTTGAATGCAAAGCGTTTCCGGTCGATTGATTGATCGCGCCCTGATTAATGGTGCGCAACACACGCGCTCTCGGTGCAAACTAATCGCACATTATAAAGGAAAATAATTTCATAGCCGTCGGCTTCTTTGGGGCTGTGGAAAATTGAGCTTATGAAAATATTTGCCTCGATATCACGAATGAAAGCCGATGTACAAATTGATATCTTGTTCATACAAAGAGTCGCGGAAAATAAATCAAAATACACTTTTCGGTTAGTCAAGATTTATGGCGGATCCATTAGATATTGTGTGAGTTAAGGTAGGTGATCGGGCGATGAACAAACAGGTTTTTAACAGTTTTTAACAGTAGTTACCCAAAAACCTTGGGCTGGAATGGTGGTTTTGACACTTTGCTGAGAAAAACGGGTTTGCGTCAGTTCTGACGCACCACTGGAGTTTACTCCTTAAGAACGATTGTCTTTGAACAGGCAAAACAATAAAACAAAATAATTATCTAAAAATCCCACGGGGGCGCATGTTATTTATGGAGATGTAATGAGATGTATGATATGCATAGATTTTGAGAGTATTTGTAAAGATGCGCCCCCACGGCCCCTCTTTGAGTGGCCTCTCGCTTGGCCCCGCCGGGTTATTTTATTCTTTTTTGGTCACTGAAAAACGTGGGATTTTTAGATTTTTAAATCTAGTACATATTATTATTTTATTCTTTTTAATTATTAACTCAACGAAGTAACCATGTGTTACGCAACAATCGGATAAGCTCCATACAAAAGTGAAAGTTGCCGAAAGTTGACCTGAAAGTGTACCTAGAAAGTTGAAAGTTGTTTAACCGTGCATTGTCATCGGGTTCTGAGCTACCCTGAAAGTTTCAACTCGCTAGGTGGTCGGGAAGTGCCTCAAAATTGAGATAAAGAAAAACATGGGAAAATAGGCTGCGGACAAAAACGTAACGCAAACATTCGATCACAAAATTTTACTCTTCATATTTTTTTATAACGGGCGTATTTATAAGAATCAATTCTTAAAGGGTAACTTCCAAAAATGATGTTATACTTAGAAAGGCATGTTAAAGGTTAGTATAACCTTGAAACAAAATTATAAGTTCAAGGAAAACACATCGTATAAAAAGCTTAATAATGATGTCAAAAAACCGACCGAGCGCGTGTCGAGCCACCGTAGCGTAAGATTCTGTAGTTGCACATCTCATTATGTTGACTAAGAAAGGGCTCTTTGTTGGATACTAGCATAAAGAAATATGTGACAATATAACCATTAAATCTTTTTCCCCTTTGCTTTCTTCCTCTTTAAGTACATTTTAGGTTGGATTGATATTGAAAATACTCGCAGAAATGAAGCTCTGTAATGTTATAAATGCAAAGTTATTCTCTTTATTTTCTTTTTGAACCAAATTCAATAAAGGAAAAAGTTCTATATTCGATTTTATTGAGCGAAGCTTTCTTTTAGGCAACTGACAAATTTCGCTTGTCTCCCTCCGGCTACTTAACGTTTCAACCGATTCGAACGAATTTTGGCATGAACATACATGATTATAACTTGACGGACATAGGCTATGTAAAAAAAATATAGACTTTAGCATGGAGGAATAATCACCGAAAGAAAAATTAAAAAGCTGATCATAGCCAAACCGCTGAGACTACATTGATGAAATTTGCGCCAAAACTCACATCGTGGTCGTGACTAATGTGCAAAAAAAGTTTTGAAATCGAACATACCATCGAGGAATAATCACCCTTCAAAAATCTAATTGCTTCGCTCAGTATTTGCGAACAGCAGCATGTATTGCAGACCTAGTTTATTTTTAATCAATCAATCAATCATTTATTTATTTGCAATAACATGTGGTATAACATTTAGAAATTCATAAAAAAATTGTGCCCTCACATGTTTACCATTAGATAAATGGTGTACAAATATTTATGTCAAAATAAGAAGTGAAGTATTACAATATTATAAAAATATTAAAATACAAAAGAAGTTATCTTAATTATTACAATGTCTTATCTTTGAAGTGTCAATTTTTTTCATTATCATTCCATCATCAAATATTGTTTATTATTGTATATTATTAAGTTATTATGGAAAATATTAAAATAAAAAGAATTGATTATAAAGTTAAATATCTCTACTATTTCCACTACCAATTCTATTAGCTAATTGCATATTTAATTATTTACATTTTTGATGTCAGATTGATATTACAATTCCATAAATTGCTTAACACTTTAAAAGTTGTGATTAGAAAGCCAATTGTATAATTTTATCTTAAATGATTTTAAATTTAATAATTTAATGTCATTTGGCAATTTATTATATATCCTAACACACATGCATATGCAACTCCTATTATATTTTTGCGACTTTGGGATTTCTCTAAATACAAGTCGGTCTACATTTCTCCGAGTACGTAGATATAATTCGTGGGCTTTAGTGAATAAATGCGGATTTTGTTTTACAAACATGCAGGTTTCGTATATATATACAATGATGGTAGTGGTAACAAACCGAGCGCCTTAAACAGTGGCTTACACGATTCACGTGGTAATTTACCAGTTATGGCCCTTATGCATTTTTTCTGTGCAATAAATGTCCTTTGAAGTTCCGTACTACCCAATATGACGAGACCATACCGAAGAACTGAGACTATATGGGCATGATAAGCAGACAATACTGTATTTCTATTTGTGAGATTTCTGAGACGATTAAGTGCGTATACAAATTTATTTATCCTCTGACACACTGTTTCGACGTGTTGTTTCCAGTTCAAATTGTCGTCAATTTTTAATCCTAAGAATTTAGTTTCAGTTAATTCGTCAATATTAGAATTCTTACATACAATATTTAATTTCATTGGTAAGTTTTTATTAAAATTAATATAATTTGTTTTTAATAAGTTAATTTGCAGATTGTTAATGTCAAGCTATCTAGTAACAGCACTTATAGTGCTATTAACGTCGGTTTCATGATTCTTAAAATTATTGTTATTCTTTTTTCTTTCAGTAGTTACTATAATGGAAATATCGTCGGCAAATAAAATACATTTATGCTTTGTTATCTCACTCATATTATTTAAATAAATTAGAAACAGAAAAGGCCCTAACACGCTTCCCTGAGGCACACCGCATTTATTATGTCTGTACTCAGACGCAAAGTGTACAAGTTCATTTTTATTATTGAGTCTAGACAATACTACATACTGTTGTCGATTACATTGATAAGAACGTATCCAGTTCAAGGGAATTCCTCTTATTCCCATAGACTTAAGCTTATTCAAAAGAATACCGATGTTCGCTCATAATTTCAACATTTATGCACCGATTTTAATAATTATTTTCTATTTCAACGAGTTTTCTTCAGAGATGGTCCCATAGAAATTTCAAAATCTGTTTAGTAGTTTGGTTTCTAAATGACAATAACTAAAAAAAAATGTCATGAACGAAATTACCTATTTAGTTTCAGAGGTATTTACAGTCACTAAATTAAATGTAATGAACTGCTTACCTTGGTGCTTTGTCATCAGATAAGGATTAAAACCGGGAGGTAGGCAACTCAACACCGTAACAAAACAATGTTATCTAGCCTTGCTAATGTTTAGTGAAATTGTCATGCGAGACATCGTGACTGTGAGTGCCGTATATCCGTCAAAAATCGTGTATAATTTGTGGTATTCATTGGCAGAAGAAAGATTTTGTAGCCTCGTTATTTTCGTTAAGGATCTGTCGTTGTGTGACCTATTTAATGATTCATGGTGTTCAAATCTGACAACATTATATTTTCCCAACTACTGACATGGCTTAACGAAACATACATTAGCGCTTTTGCAATGTTTTATCAAGGTATATTATAGGCAACATACGACTCCTAGCCTACCTACTAGCTTCTTGTCACTTGAAACTTAGTACTTGATAGGGATATGGATATGCAACCGCTAATAACTTTAAGCCTAAGACAACTAGATATTTAAAAAATATATTATAGTAGACAAATACTAGAAAAAATCTACTTGGCTCACAAGTGAATTCTCAGGCGAGAATGGAAGAAAGGAAGGAAGAAAGGAAGAATCTTTGGAAGGTCTTCCAAAGGTCCTTTATTTTTCTATTCAACATCTAGTATTTTTCTACTGAAATAATTTATCTTATAAGTTAGCATTAAAAGATGCAAAAAATTTATAGTAGCCATTGACACTAATGATAATCGTTGCCATAAATCGCTACCTTATCTTTTAGCCTTCCAAATAGCCCTTAGTATTACATCATCTGTATATCTAGCGATGTAATTAGGCAACAACAATGATAAATTACCACATGCTTGTATGTCGGCATTTCCCTGCCATATATTAAAAAAGATAAGTGTAATTGTTGACCAATCTTTCTTCGAAGTCAATAAACCTATTATAAATCAGTAACGGAACGCAAATCGGACTAAAAAGCAACAGAAATTACATATTCCCAAAATAACCGACTTAGAAAATTGTAATATGAAAATATGCTCTAAAAATTAAAAAAGTGCAGTTTCTTATTTTATTTTTACTTTTAATTACTTACAAATATTCAGTTTTGTTAAACTCAAAATCTATTCCTACATACCGTGTTTATACCACATGCATCATATAACACAAAATTTAGATTTTTTTTATTTAGGATGGGTTAGCTCTTGATCCCAATCAAGCCCGGGGCCAAGACAGAATCCACGATGGAACGAGCTAACCCAGGTGCCTATTCACCCTGGCTTTGAAAATGGATGAGTTATAAGGTTTTTATTTTAGAATACTCAGAATAACATATTTTTTTTGTGACAATATTTACTATTATTGGTATTTATAGAATCGGACCCTGCCAAGGTTAACAAACTTGTAATAACGTAATAGCGAAGTATAATATTTAGGGTTTGACCCCCATTTGTCAGAACGGCCAATTTGTACGGTTTTCCTGCAATCTGTATCAACACATAATATTATATAGTAACATTTGGAATTCTGTGGACTTGGTTTTAATTATCCAATTCAATTGTTTATTGCACTCCATAATGTTACTTAAAGATATTACATAAAATATAATGAATCAATTATGGGTCCTGTTGGGCACAGCAGTTTGATAGGAGAGAGGGAGTAAATTCTAATGGTATTGGGTTTAAATTTAATTAAATCAATTAAAATTATATTGTTATTACTTTTTTATGTCTTCCATAATATTTTGTACCGTTTTTATTCATATTAAATTTCCAATCATTTGTATTGGAAATTTGCCAAAATACCAAGTTTTTTTTAAAGGCACTTTGAGCCTTGCTCTCAATGAAAGAGCCAAAAATGAGAGTTGGTGACAAAGACATATCGAGAAGCTCAAGATGGTCAGTGATAGGCACGGGTACACCTCGGAAAGTAGGAATCAATTCGAAAGGAGAAAGACACGCCTGGATCTTTGAGGGATTGAACCTTACTAGATTGGCATCGCCCCTTTCGGAGACAGCCTGCAGAGATAGGTTCAAGCGGCTGACCATCGCCTTTCTATGAAGCTGGATCCTTTCAGCACTGGCTCGTGCATCAGACATATAGGTCTCTAGAACAGTGCTGTCATCTGCGTACCCCAAAATACCGAGCAAGAGCAGGTCATTTATATGTAGCAATAAAACTGTTGCAGAGAGTACGGAACCCAGAGGGACGCCGGCATTGTCAGCCAAATGGTCCGACGAGCTACCGTCAATGACTGATCTCGCAGGAAGTCCGATATTCAGACACACAAACCAGTGGGAAAACCATATGACGGAGCCTCAGTGCCTCACCATGCCTTTCCATGGCTTCGCTCCATATGTAAGTCGCTACGCCTATGCTACGGCGTATCTCCAGTAGACCGGTTCCGGCAACTTATTTTTCCTTATTAATTCTGCTATGTTGCCATAGTAGAATTAATAAGGAAAAAAAAGTTCCGTCTGTATCCATTAGCGAGTCGTTTTACTATTATTAGGACTTTTTGGCAGGAGCGCGAAGTGTCACGTTGGTGGTTTTGTATCTCTTGTTAAAATTTGTGTTGTGTTGGATATTAATGCGTAATAATGGTGGATTATTAACCCAATAAGTGTTTGTGAACAAACAAGAGTGTTGGCAAGTGTAACAAAGCAGCACAAGTTGTCTTTTTCTGCTTTCTCAAGAAGTTCACGGGGAAGTTCCAGTAAAACCCCACACATTTACTGAAACCTAGGGAAAGAGTTATTCCTCTGTGCATTCATCATCAATTGATTAAGCTAAGAAAATACTCAAAAACTGGCAATTATACTTACTTGACACTGGCTAAATGTACAATCGTGCAAGCCACAAAGAAGGAAGAGAAAAAAGGTTATGGGCATGACCTTCTTTAAAGTTATAATGTTTACTAGTTAAATATAGCTGGATATACTATCTGTTATCATCGATTTTGATTGAATAAACGATTTTTATTGTTCGGTTTGGCTGTAGTCCATATATTAGGGATTAAAACAGCAGCCCACGGCTGGCGGTCAGAGGAAATAAATATCCATATTTCACTTGACTTCAGCGGCAATGCCAATAAAACGACGCTTGGTACCGGCCGATAGTTTGCGCCGCATTAAATTAAATTGCTCCATTCCGGTGCCCAATACAAAATGTACTGGGTTGGTCGACACATAAAACAAGTGATTCTTGATACCATCAGCTTCTTGAAACATTTTTATTATAACTCATTTTTAGCTGTTACACTATACGCACATTATACATCTCTACTATATAAAAGAACTTTGAGGGTTTGTTACCATATATAGTTACCATAGTTACCATAAGCCTAAGAATAACAGTGTTTATAATCAATTAACGTTACCATAGCAACGCGTTGCCGAGTTATACCAGCAACGCGTGGCCGGGTTAGCTAGTTTAAATAAAACAAATTATTTAGGGTTTTTGGGGAATAATTTATATTTAATTCAGTTACTTCATTTTTAACATTTCATAGTTACATTATAAAACGATAGATGCTTAAATATATTATAATTTGTTATTAATGTAATGTTAATGTTATATTATTATTAAATTTGTTTTGCTATATCATTGTCAGATTTTTACAAACTTTTATTAACTTTTACCCGTCCCGGTGTCTGTAAGGAAATCTTGCAAGTTAAATTTGACCTATTTTCCGGTTTCTAATTTTACATGCTATATTTGCCCAGTAATTTATATTGAATCCTGACATTTTACATTGAATCCGTTATTTTATATTTACATTTAATCCTGACGCATTTACGAGAGCCGTGATCACAGGATGATTAAGGCAATGGTCGTCATTTAGTTATGGAATTTGCACTACGATTACGGTGTACACTATACTGAGTCTACCAAAAGTTGGGAGGCCCTTCCGTGAAAAACTGGGCAGGGGGACTGACCTGTAAAGGAGCCGACACGTCAGGATTAAATGTAAATCATGTACTGAAAACCCTAAATAAGTTGTTTTATTTAAATGACTCATTTTGTTGAATTTCAGTTATCCTTTGTTATTTTGTTTGTAAATTCCCGGATTCGAATCCTAATGTGTTTTGTGTGTGTAACTGTTTGTTCCCGAGTCGTGGAGGTTTGTTTACCTAAGTGTCAAAGGGTTTTATATGTTGTTTAGTTTCCCTTATTCACGCTACATGCTCTTATAAGTGTCAAAGGGTTTTATATGTTGTTTAGTTTCCCTTATTCACGCTACATGCTCTTATAAGTGTCAAAGGGTTTTATATGTTGTTTAGTTTCCCTTATTCACGCTACATGCTCTTATAAGTGTCAAAGGGTTTTATATGTTGTTTAGTTTCCCTTATTCACGCTACATGCTCTTATAAGTGTCAAAGGGTTTTATATGTTGTTTAGTTTCCCTTATTCACGCTACATGCTCTTATAAGTGTCAAAGGGTTTTATATGTTGTTTAGTTTCCCTTATTCACGCTACATGCTCTTATAAGTGTCAAAGGGTTTTATATGTTGTTTAGTTTCCCTTATTCACGCTACATGCTCTTATAAGTGTCAAAGGGTTTTATATGTTGTTTAGTTTCCCTTATTCACGCTACATGCTCTTATAAGTGTCAAAGGGTTTTATATGTTGTTTAGTTTCCCTTATTCACGCTACATGCTCTTATAAGTGTCAAAGGGTTTTATATGTTGTTTAGTTTCCCTTATTCACGCTACATGCTCTTATAAGTGTCAAAGGGTTTTATATGTTGTTTAGTTTCCCTTATTCACGCTACATGCTCTTATAAGTGTCAAAGGGTTTTATATGTTGTTTAGTTTCCCTTATTCACGCTACATGTTCTTGGTAATTGGTAATCTCTATAGGAGACGTGAAAGCCACCTGACATTCAATGTCATGTCCGTTGGTAGTCTTTGATCAAATCAGACATCACTTGGTTAATGCCATCTATAAATACAAAAATATCTAGTTTATATCCGTAAAAATAAGCAAGATGACGTATCGTATGTCTATATTTAGAATTTTAACTGACGAAATAATAATAATAAGAACTATTAAAAACCAACATATACATTGCTCTGAGCCTAAGTGCTTAAGTGACTTCACTTAAGCACTTGTGTTATGGTTATCAGTAAGAAAGGCAATACCACAACACCCAGACCGAGCCAATATAGAAAAGGATGTATTAAACATTGACCTGGCAGGGGATCGAATTTGGTAATTCTGCGTGGCGTTACAATGGAAAAAAGGTTAGTCACATGACCACAGAGGTCCTTTATGAGAATAGCATTATTTCTTCTATAGTGTTATTAGGAAAAAATATGTACTTTTTGTTATGCATAGCGTTGTCTCTCAGTGCAACCTAAAAGAAGGCTTCATCAACTAGTATTAAGTACGTTTCTAGAAAAAAAAACAAACAATTTTGATTCTGATTTTTTATGTGTAAACTCTCTTACTTAAAACAGATAATTGTTGACTTTGTTGATATCAATCATAACACTACTATTATTGTGATAAAAACAATTTTGTTCTTTTTTTGTGATGGTGATGACGTATAATATTGTAAATGTCGTTACTTCTGTTGTGTTTCTTGCGCCCATTCTTCTACTCAAAAGACGTCCTAAATAGGTGGTAGGTAAAAATGTTGGACGATTTAAAACAACCAATTGTTATTTGAATAAAGTTATTTTTATTTTCTCTCTTTCACGCTGCTTCACTGGGCCTTAAATTTCTTTGTGTGGCCTTTCTCTTTAAAGTTCTTTTTATCTTGAAGGATAAACAGTAATACCGTAATGCATGCGAGTGCGGCGCTATCGGCTTCCAATCTGACACGTCCCATATACCCTCCTTTTTAGGAGTCACTTCCATTCCACCAGCGCCTGATAGAGATCTTATCGAAAACTAATGGTGCACTATTAAGAAAAAACTAAAAAATAATGTAAATAAAAATAAAGATAATGCGAAAATGCGTTGTTTTAATTTGTATTTCCTAATTTTCCGTCTGGAATTAATCTAAAATTATTGTTTTATTTGACATTGTATAATTATTGTGAAATAGTAAAAACGCTTTACATTGAAATACTAGGACAGTGTAATTGCCACAAGGGCCCATCGGTAAATTAAAATAACCTGAAACAATTAAAATTATCAAAATGTGGTGAAAACTTTTAAATTCATAAGGACGTGTGTGGTACATAGAATTAAAATAAGTAATAATTAAAGTAATTTTTACTAGAAAAAAAAGTTTTATGTTTAAAAATTACCTGTCACAGTGTTTGTCCTCGATGAACTCCGAAACTACTCAACCTATTTTAATGTTTTTTTGGAATGCTGAATTTGTTCCGACTTATGACATAGGATGGATTGCATTTTTATTAAAAATCTGCAAATTATAACAACTGAGCCACAGCAACGCTTGGCCACAGTCAGCTTGTGTAATTGTCAGTCAGCTTGTACATTTAAAACTTCCCTGGCATGCATACAACAATTTAAAAAATTTCATCGCAATCGGATCAATGGTTTGGAACGCATCGTTATTCCCTATACATTGACTTTTATTTATATAGGTACTAGCTGACGCAGTCACAATTTTTCAAGTTTTGAAGTGAAAACTTCTTAAGCATCGTTGTGTTTTGAAAGTCGATGAAACGAAAAAGCGACAGTAAAAAGAGACAGACACATAAATTCATAAGATTTAACGTGGGAGAAAATGAGATAAGAAGCGTAAGAATGTTAATACGTGTTTGTGTGAGCATGCGTAGTACAAAGCTTGAGAGAAGGCATTACAACAAAAGTGGTATATTGTATTCGTGTACCTATTATTTTTAATGGTTACACTTCTACCACGTGTGAATTGTACACATCCTTTTTTTAATGAAACCTCTATGTCATAAAACGGAACAAATACAGAAAAATGAAAAAAAAACATCAGAATCGGTTGAGTAGGTAGTAGTTTTGGGGTTCATTGTAGTCAAACCCTGTAACAGGGAATTTTTAAAGATATATTAGCTGCCCCGGCCACGCGTTGCTGTGTTATAAATAAAACCTATTCTATATCGAAACAAATCCGGCAAAATATAAAAAAATCATCAAAACCAGTCGAGTAATTTCGGAGTTCGTCGCTGTCAAACATTGTGACGGGGATTTTATATATATATATATATATATACGAGTTAATCCCAGTAGATGGGATTACTATGTTGCTGTTAAATGACAGAAATAACAAAATGCCTACTAATGTACCAAGTAAGTCTAACCTCAGAATAAATCACTGAGAATGCCTGCTAATTGTATTTCTACCCACATAACCTGTTAACTTTGCGTCGCAAAGGCCATTCTAATGATAATATTTGGTCGTAACTAGTGTTGTCAGACTATTGATAGAATCTCTTTTGATTTTTTCATCTCAAAAGTAACGTTATATCGATACGCCTATCGATACCATCGATAGCTCAAAATATGAAAATACTATTGAAAGAGTGCTATACTATTGGTGCTATCGATAGTTTTATTACCAAAAACATAGATAGTACCGATACTATCGATAGTTTGTTATCTACTGGTAACAATACTATCGATAATATAACACTCCTTCAATGGTATTAACCCGTTCTGAGCTATCATGTTCTAAGCTTTCGCTCCGATGGTCTTGGGTTCGAGTCTCTGAAGGGGCAAATGTTTGTGTGGTGAATACAAGCTTTTGTACCGTAGTTATATATACATATATAAATTTCTATAAATATTACATACTAGCGGCCCGGCCCGGCTTCGCACGGGTGGACAAAATTCTTTAAAATTTTTCTAGCATTAAATATATCCTATGTTACTCAGCGTGAATGTAGCTTTTCAATGGTGAAAGAATTTTTGAAATCAGCTTAGTAGTTTTTGAGTTTACTCAATGCAAACATACAAAAATACAAATTTTTCCTCTTTATAATATTAGTGTAGATCTATGTTTCATATATGTATGTCTATCCGTTATCCTAGTCTCCATAACACAAGCTTTTATAGTGCTTACTTTGGGCTAGGCTAATTTGTGTGAATGTAAGAAATATTATTGAATATTATTATTATTATAGTATCGATACTACGATGGATAGCCCAGCTATACCCTATCGATAGACTATCTATTAATTATCGATAGTCTACTATCGATCGGCAACACTAGTCGTAATTAAGTGGTAAGTTTTCCTCGGTTGGCACGAGGAAAAACCTTCTATATCCGACATAACGGACGACCTCTGCGGCTTGCAGTGGCGTTCCCGACATCATGATTCCAGTTCCCGAAGGCTCAGCTTAATCAAACATAGGGAAGTGGGTCATATTCAACTAGCGCGATTTGATTAGAGACCCCGGGACGGGCGAAACTAAATAAAAGCCCGTTAAATATGATTCTTTAGCGTATTTTAGGGCTTGGGTTTGTCGGTAAGTAAGCATCCATTTATCAAGTCAATACACAATTAGCTGTTACAAAAAATTGAGAAAGGAAAGTCATACATTGTGCAGTTTTAAATGCACTCGATGCACAGTGCACATTGTTGTTAATGTACTTTACTTATATGAGCGAAACACCGGTACTTTGCCACAACCTAAAAAATATAAATAAACACACACACACACACATATATATATATATATATATACAAATAATTCATAACACTTAATGGTTACATTCTAATACGAAACATACATAACTAATATTTTACCTTAAAAATAATCTTTAAATATAAAAATTCCCTGTCACTCTGGAACTACTCAACCGATTTTGACGATTCTTTTTCATTTTGTTGGATTTGTTCCAACTTAGGATATAGGATAGGTTTCAGGATTAATTCAAGCGATTTTTTGAGCCACAGCGATGCGTTGCCGTTTAAGCTAATTTAATATAATTTCTAAATTTGTTTTGTGATGTTGTTTTCATAATTTTGTAATCAACTGTTATCCACAAGGGAAGAAGCGGGTCATTCCCAACACGAGCAACTTGTGATTACTCACAAGGAAGGAATAATGTGTTGTTTATAAAATTACTGAAATAAACGCATTTTTATACAATGCAATATACAAGCGCCATGTTTGTTTTGTTCTTCCCCTTTTTTGTAGCTCCTCGACATGAGACGTGCGTGACCGTGACCTGTTAATTAAGATAGTGCTTATTTATTGCTTTGTTAATTTGGCTTGGTGTTTAATCTGCGAATAAATAAACAATTAAATTCCAATTGACCTAACTAAATAATGAAGAAATTAGATTGTGCCAATTGTAGAGACAATCGCTTTGTTTAAAAAAAATACAAATGTAACCTCTCGCACAGTTTTCATTTGTTGATAAAATGAAATATGTTTCTTTCGATAGACCGATACAAAATATGAATTGAACTTAATAGAAAGGATGAAATATCAGACGATATATCATTCCAAAGTTGTCTTTTATTTTTTACAAGGAGTGCATGGAACGATATTGGTTACAGCGAATTGTATTATTTTTTTTTTTTTTTTTTTTTTTTTCGAAAGACCAACAGCTAAATCACTAACAATAGTTAAAAAATTAACATCTGAAAGCCAATTATAGGTCCTCACCAATAAAAACAGTTTAAATTTTTTATTATCAAATGAACTTTGCTAAGAATTTCAATATGACAAGCATATTTAAGCTTTCTTTTGTAAAATCCGCTGATTGGTATATGGTAGGTAATTTTATCGAAACTGATAAACTTTTGCCTTCGACGGGCATTATTTATTATTTTCATAAAATAAATAGATATACATATATTTATATAACAATAAATTTTTCACAGATATATAAAACTTCGGCGAAAATAGAAACAAGCAAGACATACTTTGGCGTTTTTAACAAAAGTAAAAAAAAAACAACCAAACATTAATTTTACAATTATTTCTTTATAAACTCACTCTCATAATTTTTTTTAAGCTTTCACCGGTCTTTCGAATACAACACAAACAAAATTAATTTCTTCCATTGCAATTCTTATGTTACACAATATAAAAGTTCAAATTAGTAAAACAGAGCTTGTTGCAGTAATGATAGATGAAACGCCATACTCGTACATTTGTGAGTAAAAACAGCTAGTTCTTATTTTGAGATACTTTTATGATAATAGCATCGTATAAAGATTGATTGGGTTTGTCGATGTCAGTTCGGATCGATCAGCTCCATTTATGAGCAATACTGTGTTAGATTGGCGTAGAGAATGTGGTTGTATTTTCAAATTAGTTTCTCAAATATTTGACGGGACCAATGTTATGTCTGGGGAGCATCGCCCTAGCGCGTTGTATGTTTTTACATTTGGTTATAGATTTGGAAAGAATAAGAGAGACGAAACAAATAGTAACTGTTGAAAAGACGATAAGTAACTTTTTCAATAACAGTTCTAAACGATTGGCTTTTTATAACGAACATTAGGATGGGGAAAAATATATTTCGACATGCGTCTACGGGCTTATACGGTTTGCGGGATTAGAAATGGTGTAAATAAATTGATACATGTTATTTAACATATAGAAAATCTCGATTCCAGGGACTGTGAAACCTTAACACAGGCCAATGCTTTTATAATGACTGTTACAGATACTATTAGTTTTTTACAAATATTTAGTGTGATATTAAAAAAAAAAACGTTTTTTTCCAATTATCCGCAGAAGCAATTCAATTCAATTGATTGCATTAAATGTTGTACACTTCACATGTTAAAAATTCTTATGCTTCCATCACATTTAATATACTGGCAAGAAATAGTTACTTAAAAAAACAAATTAAGAATACCAATTTTAAAACTAAAAATTACAATAATCCGCTTCAAAAGCATTTAAAATATCAATAAAATAATTACAGTATATTACAAAAATGAAATTACTAAAGATAATTCAAAATCAAGTTGCAATATTACAAACATGTAATCAAAAAATCGAAAATATTGTGTGGCTCTTTTATACGAAAACGAAATATTACGATGTAAAAACTTATTGCAAGCGTAATTTGCGCAACGGTGACCTTGCTACATTCGTTGAATTTTTCTAAATGTTTCCATTCGTTTACGTTCTAGGTAATTGCTATCTACAACATCGAATGTAATACTTTTACAGGTATTAATCAATTGATAAAGAAGATACTGCTACGTAAGTATTATATTTTTTTATTACCACAACCTCTCAATGCGGGCGAGTGATCTATCAATTCCAATTGTGGGTTCTAGTCACGCCACGCCCGAAACAAGCGAAAATTTATAGTATAGAGCAAAAAAGAGATAGAAAGCCACGCCAGCCACGCACACTGACTTGAGTGAAAGCGAGACAGGAGGCCACGCACACTGAGGTGGGGAGGCAGCTGGCTGCTCTATATATCGGTACGGTACTAAAACTGAAGCTCTCGTGTAACGGTAAAATCTGACGCTTAGCACCGATTCAGGGGCCGCACGGCGAGCATCTATATGCCAGTGGTCCGAACCTTCGTATAGAAGCTTTGCTGTAAAAATAAGATATTAAAACATAGTAACGGTGTTTGTAAAAGTCACTTCAATTACCACTCAGATGATATTCATTCATGAAATTAGTCATGAATAATATACGTGCATTTTTTCAATTCATTCGACACTTAACGTTTCAATGAAACATAAGCAATGTGAAGAAAATACAAATTGTAAACGATTTTATATTACTTATACCCACTGATAAGTTTAAAAATAAATTTGGTGATTGCTCTGTTCTTGCAGCAACAGAGACAGATCGATATGATTTTAAATATTTTGGAATGGGAAATGAATGAATTAATTTCTTTTTTATCTCTACATTCCTGCGATGCACGCGAGTGAAACATAATGGCATAACTAGTATTTTAAATATGAGAAATATATTATATCACTATTATTATTTGAGAAAAATTATTGTTATTTGAGTCAACTATAATTACTGTTGCGATTTAGGAGTAACTGCGAATTGTTTGATTTACAGTGTCTACCTAGTCTGAAAACCAAATAATAGCATAAAAATCATACCCACGTTTCAATAGACAGAACCAAACATTCTCGGTTTAATAGCTACCTCATAAGTGGTTATTCAGCCTCTTTACTTCTCAGCCTCACTCACACAATTCCATAGCTAAAGCGATTTGAATAACCGACCATTTCTGTCTTGTGTTATACCGCGCTACGAACCTACAACTGTACATTCACTATGTTTATCGGCAATTGTTTTAAAGCTGAGCTGTTAGTCTTAGTCGTAATATTATAGAATTGTACAAGCAATGCAGTCAAAAACTATGACGCAACATCTACGGGTCAGTAAAAACGGTTGAATTGGTCGTAACCTCACATGCATTTCGGCCATTCTATTCTTACATGAAAAATCTATAAATGATCGGTTTAAAGTTTAGATTGTCCACTAGACTTTTCTTTAAAAAAAATCTTTTATTTCGGAATATGCAACAAAGTATCACAAATAGACAGTTAATTGCATCGAAACAAAGAAAGTATAAAGTCTATTGTTCGTTTATTTATTAAAAATCCGATGTTTATTTATGAACCAACTGGAGTAAATTAAGTCTTCAACCTTTTACACAAGAAGCCTTTTCATAAAGTAAAAAAAAATGTATTTTTTTACGTTATTCCAATCTTTACACGAAATACGATTAATCGATATTGGTTATTATTTTACCTCTCAATTTTTTTCATTTTGTTGACAAAACAGGATGAAATCAAAATGTTATTAACTCTACGCCAATTATCCTGTACTTTTACTGTAGAATATATTCTATTTCACAAGTTGAATTATTTTCAAACAAATTATGCGCAGTTAATCGGTCAATGCTCCCGGAACATAGTTGTTTGTAAAGGAATAGTTTACAAGTTATGCCAATGAATTTAATTACGTATTAGGTCATAGGATGCATGACCCCTCGCATCCACCGATGAGCGTATAAGGAATTAAGAGAATACATTTGAAATGGACTTAAGCATAAATACAGCGACAGCGTGAAAATCAAAAGGCTGTTTCGCGATGGTTTTGCAGATATTTTTCTCCTAAATAAATGTGTCAATCTCTGAAAGGACTGCTTAATGATTCAGTGAGAGGGAAGAGGCGTCGACGGAGATGCCGCGTCCCGAGGGCCCTTCATTAACTGGAATGCTTACATAAAACACTTTGAATGTTTACTTTTTATTATTTGAGAGGAGTCGCGAGCCGAAGGTTAAACGGAGGGAAATTCAAAGAATAATATCTGTGTAAGTGGGCACTTGGTGCAAATCTGAGAGAGTCGGGAAATTGTTGTCTCAAGAGAATCGGGCGCCTCGAGGGACGCTCGTCCCCCTCCTCGGCGCGTATTCACTAAATGCACAAAGCGTGCTGGAAGCTACCACTCGAACATTTTAAGTAGAAAAGAAAAACAGTGCCGTCTAGGGACGCCCGCAAGAAGCGAAGCTTTATAGTAAACGTAGGAACTAAGCGTTAAAAATTGAGTAGAAAAAGAGATAGAAAGCCACGCCCGCCATACACACTAACATGAGTGAAAGCGAGATAGAAGGCCAATATATTATATAACGGTACTAAATTTGTCGCTTATGTGTAACGGTAACATCTGACGCTTAGTACGGTTAGATTAGACGCTTAGATCGCCTATATGCTTCTTATAGAAACTTCGCTTCAAAAATTATAAGTAGAAAGATGTTCTCTATTTTAAGAAAATTATAGATAAATATAAAAAAAGATTAATAAAACAACTTATTTAGGGTTTTTTGCACCAAATTTATATTTAATCCTTTGCAGGAGCTGTGATCACAGAATGACTAAGGTGGTAGTCATAGATATTTCTATATTTTAATCGGGCACGTTCCTAGATATTAAATTATTACAATATAAAAAAAAAACAAAATGAAATAAGCAATTAATCCGATAAAAAATGGTTTTATTTTCAATACAAATAGTGCTAGTTTATATGTTTATAAAAATTAAAATGAATTGTGCTTATTAGAATACATACTTTAATATATACAGATGTTGTGGACTAGAACAGTGCGAGAAGAAATCATTTTTTTTTAATATAGGAAGAAGCTTAGAGTGACGTGTTTCCGATGACAATAGATTTTTTCACATTTTGCAGTCGAAACAGGCAAAAGACAGGCGTTTTCGTATTCCGAGCAATATTGTAATCCACCTTACCACGGCAGTATGGTGGTAGACTCATTAGTGTATACTGTAATCGGAGTGAAAATTTAATAACTTAATAAAATGTTAAATATTTTTTTATTTATTAAATTGGAACAGTTAGGAACGTACCCGAACAAAATAATGTTAAGGCAGTAGAAAATATATGACGACCATTGTCTTAGTCATCCTGCGATCACGGATCCGAAACGTCAGGATTTAATATAAATTATGCGTAAAAACTGTAAAAACGTTGTTTTATTTAAATTTTAGAGTAATTCAAAAATCGTCAAGTTCCATTATTAACTGAAGTTGACTCCTCAACAGTTTGGCAATACGCTCCGCTTCAAGTCGCCAGCCCTTGCCGAGGCGTTCCTCACGAATATTACATGAGCCCCTGAGACAATTCCAGCGCATCCTTTGTGCTTCCTCACCGGAAGTAGACGCATTAGGGCGACGTTTAATTCATTCGTACCTGGAACTCATTCTTGCACGCTCGATGCTCTCCACATCCGAATTATTGCGCACACATTCGAATAAAGATGCCAGAGGAATTACGCAATATATCGTTGTATAGAATAGTGAAGTTCTTTATTGCCATATTGTGTACAGTTTGCAGATTAAAATGCGGTAGGTTACAGTAAGTACGCATGCAATGTCTAAGTTCCTTACAATACATTTAATTCAACCTATTTATGCATACCTAGTTATTACGGTGGTGATATGATAAGAAACTACCTTAACAGAAGAAAGCGTTTTTTGCACTTATTACCTATATATCAATTATTGCTATAGAGTTCGTTGCAATGACGTTTTATTATTGCAACCGATACAACTAAAACTGATACAGGCTGATTAATTTATCAAAGGGAAAAACAAACTTGGACTAAACATTCAGATAAAAACAGGGTATGTATTTTGAAAGTCGTTTGTCTTTTAATTAAATTATTAAGGTCAACAAACAGTTTCACAGTTAAAGTAGGGCAAGCGTATATATTTCTTCTTCGCCCGTCTTTTAATTCAGTTATAAGGGACGAATGAGAGTTAGAGTAGTATAAAACGTAGGAACATGATTGATAACGCACATTGTGTGCAAATGTCTGGATTACATACAGAAAACATAAGAATAAATAAGTGGTTTATCCGGTAAAGGTTTTATTTAAAGGATATTTTAGTGTATAAATAAATAATATATTAATTATAGTGATGTTTGGAACAAAATTTAGATTCCTGGTAGTCCGAAAAAAATATTGTCTATTTATTGCTCATTCTTCTACACTTCTACACTAATATTATAAAGAGGAAAGATTTGTATTTTTTTGTATGTTTGCAATGAATAAACCCAAAAACTACTAAGCCGATTTCAATAATTCTTTCACCATTGGAAAGCTACATTCACGCTGAGTAACATAGGCTATATTCAATGCTAGTAAAAATTTAAAGAATTTTGTCCACCCTTGCGAAGCCGGGACGGGCCGCTAGTGTTAGATTATTTTATGATAAATATTCGTTTCATGACTCACCGATACCATATGTACTGTTTTTAAAATTTTATCCTTTTTAAGCGAAAAACGAGTTGGCTGATTTCAATGAAATTTATTTTGAATTAAATTTATAATTAAACTAATTGAAATTATTATAGGGTAAGAACGTGTGATTGCCCAAATGCTCGGCCAAATATCATATCTAAACTAAAATATAAATCTGAAGATTCTGTCTGTACATTTATTTTGTTGGAAAAAAATATGATAAAATTCTTTTTCAGACTCGCTGTTACCAATTCTATTTTTTTTGTGTGTCTGTCTGTTGGTCTGTTTATCTGTTTGCCTATCTATATGTCCTTCTTTGGTAAGAACAGGTATTTGCGTAAGTAATCTTATAGTTGCAACTAATATTATGAATACGAAAGTAAGTTTCTTTGTTACACTTTTACGCCTTAACTACTCAATCAATTTTTGCATATACTTTGCCAGGGTTATTGAAGAGTACATAAATACCGTTAATGTACTCTTCATTAATTACTGCTCCGA
This sequence comes from Calamotropha paludella, assembly GCA_927399485.1. Lineage (NCBI taxonomy): Eukaryota > Metazoa > Arthropoda > Insecta > Lepidoptera > Crambidae > Calamotropha > Calamotropha paludella. The sequence continues at coordinate 23,374,152 of OV656821.1, read as the reverse complement.
AGGGATAGAAATATAACTTTTAATCGTAACATTAACACAAGCAAAGCCGCCGGTAAAAGCTAGTTATTATATATATTTATTTGCGTGTCACATTGGTTAGAGCACCTAGGTCTTAAAAATATGGCAGGGTCAAATAAGGCAGATTTTTATGTGATGGCTAAGAGCATTTGCACCTGAGTCATAAGTTTTTTAATATATTATATAAATACTAAATATTCATGTATATTTCTTTTTTGTTTATCCGTTACCCTAGTATTTACAACACAAGCCTCATGGTTCTTAGGTTGGAGAAATAAACAAAAAATCAATTCTAGAATCATCATCATCATCATCATCATCATATCAGCCGTACGACGCCCACTGCTGGACATAGGCCTCCCCCAAGGATCTCCACAACGATCGGTCCTGTGCTGCCCGCATCCAGCGTTTTCCCGCGACCTTGACCAGATCTTCGGTCCACCTCGAATAATTCTAATAAATACAAAAGATCACAATATCGGTTTTATAATTATTATTTCTAACAAAGAATGGTTATCTGAAATGCTAAGTGTTATTTATATTCGGAAAATTCTTTTAACTTATAGAAACATTTCTCTGCCAAGAACTTTTTTAACTGCTCAATGAACTGTAAGAGTTTCTCCAAGTTCTTGATGCGGTTTGGGATTTATAGATTTTTATTGACGTAAAGCAAAGGCATTTAAAGGCAGAGCATTTCAGTTTATTTAAATGAAATAACTTTTGTACGGTTTTTGTACCTAAATTATATTTAATCCTGATGTTTCGAATCCTCTACTTCTTAAAACAGATACTTGTTGATTTGTAATCAAAGAAATTATGATATCATAACACTGTTACTGTAATAGATATTTTTTTAGGGATTATGTATGGTGACGACGTATTATATTGTGAATGTCGTTACTTCTGTTAAAGCTGACGAATTTCTTGCGCCCATTCTTGTTATCAGTTAAAAGACAACTTATTTTTAGTGCATTTGATAAAGTTATTTTCCTCTACAGGAATCGTGATCACAGGATGACTAAGGTCGTGCAAGGTCGGATTAAACCTCCTCGTGTGCTCGGCCCATTGTGGGTCCCACTTCACACGTGCGGTGGGAACGACAATGGGTTTGGGCCGGTGCACTCTGGGCGCCTTCGTATATAATCCATTCGGGGATTGCATACGAAGGTGGCTAATAATCCGACAAGGGGGAGCTCGGCTGGCGTCCTGGGTATCCCGGGTAGCGGTAGCCGAGCTAGGGGAGTTGTAGGCGATGCCAGCTCTGCTGGTGTCGTCGAAGGAGCTCGTAACCCTGTACGTAGTGCAGGGCCGAGGGCCGCTACCTTCGGGTGGGGGCTACGAGGAAGAAAACCTCTATAAAAATTACTGGCGAGGGCCTTTATGGTCCAATCCGCTTTGCGGATGACGTAGGCTCCGGGTCGGCGTCCTAGACGTTTCTGGGTAGCGGCGGCGCGGTTCGGGCTCGGCTGGCGTCCTGGATATTCCGGGTAGCGGCAGTGCGAGCGGGAGCGACGGGTCCTACTGGTCATGAAGCCATGATCAGCTTGACAGGCAATCCTGCCAACCGTCGGTCAACCCGTTACCCCACGTTGAGCGGGGCCGGGGGGGGTATGCCCTTAATTGGGTGACCCTGCGAGGAGAAAACCTCAATAAAAAACCCCAACCCCAAGCTTGTTGTCGCGGATTGGTGAGGGGGTGAATGGCTGGAGGGAGTCCAGTTGCTACACGGCAACGGAACAGAGGACCGGCAGCCCCTCTGTTTCGATAACCCGATGCTTACCCGGGTATGGTGCCTCTGCCCGGGTGGACCTTATAATGCAACCATTCTCGTGGGAACAACATGGATTCTTATAAATTACTCTTCATTAATTACTGCTCCGAAGGGATAGAAATATAACTTTTAATCGTAACATTAACACAAGCAAAGCCGCCGGTAAAAGCTAGTTATTATATATATTTACTTGCGTGTCACATTGGTTAGAGCACCTAGGTCTTAAAAATATGGCAGGGTCAAATAAGGCAGATTTTTATGTGATGGCTAAGAGCAGCCCCTCTGTTTCGATAACCCTATGCTTACCCGGGTATGGTGCCTCTGCCCGGGTGGACCTTATAATGCAACCATTCTCGTGGGAACAACATGGATTCTTATAAATATTAAAAAAAAAACCTTTCTGACGTAAGTGAGCCTGGCTCAGGCGGAATTGAGCAAAATCTTGACGATGGGAGGCCTAGCTCAGGCGTAAATGAGCACAAAGATGGTAGCGGGAAGTCAAGTAGGACTACCTCTCCGGCGAGGCTTATCTTTCCGAAGCCGGGAGCGAGCAGAAAGAGGCCGACAACTATAGCAGCCTCAGAAGTTTTAGACGGCGCCGAGGATGAACCAAAAACGGCATCTGCCCAGTATAGGCATGGTTCCCTAGGGCATCACACGTCAGGGGGTGTGACCCCTTCTGGGAGAAGCCGTAGTGCGAGTCGTTAGAGGCCGAGCTCAGCAGACGGGGGCCCCTCAAGCTCCGGATCCGGTAGTGAGGGGAGGAATAAAGGAAGGCGCAAGATGAGGACAAAGGCGAAAGTCTCAAAGAAGGCTGGTAAGCCAACCTCGACTGGCACCAGTACGGACTTTAGGATCAATCTGGGGGGGGAAAGGTCAGATGCCAGCTATGAGGCAGAGCTGGAAATGGAGGTGGGAGACGGAGGAACACCACGCTCCGCGAGAATATTGAGGCGCCCTAAGAGCATTAACTATAGAGAGGGCTCCTCCTCGGATGCACCAAAGGACGGCGAACTGCTAGACGGTCCGGAGTCAGACTCCGGCGACGTGGTGAAAGAGCTCCGAGAACAGCAGGAGGTAGTGAAGAGTGTCATGCTGAGCATGGCCAAGGCGCTAGATCAGGAGGACCGTAGGAGCCTGGAGCAAGCGGTCATGAAGTTGGGCGGGATTGCCAGCAAGCTGGCTAAGAGGTCGAACCCTGATAAGGAGCCCGAAGCGGTGAAATTTAAAAAGGTGGCAGAGCAACTTCGCGCAGAGATGGCGGGCTTGCGCGAGGAAAATAAGGCACTAAAGGCCAAGATGGACGAGTCGTGCAAGATGACAGCGGCGGCGCGCAGGTCCGAGGCGCAAGTGGTGAAGAGGTGCACGGGCCAACCTCTGACCAGAGAAGAGATGGTTAATCTTATGGAGACCTTCCGGCGGGACACGCTGGACACTGTAAGGACTTTGGTCAACGCCCGTGTGGAAGGCCTAGAGAAAGATGGTCGGCTTCTACAAGAAAAGAGCCACAGGCCTCCGCTGGCCGCAGATAAAAAGAAGGCCATCCCTCGCACACTGGCGGGGAAAGAAGCTAGAGGAGCGAGAGAGCGCCCACCAGCGCCTGAACCAGCGGGGCCCTCGATGCAGACGGAGCAGGCTCCCTCTGGAGGAAAGGAGGCCTGGGCCACGGTGGCTAAAAAGAAGACCCCTGCCAAGCAGACAAAGGCGGCGAAACAACCGACGGAGGGGAGGCCTGGGCAAAAGTTGGCGCAACCGAAGTCGACGAGGCCGAAACTGGTGGCCCCTAAAACAGCGGCCGTAGTCCTCTCGATCCCGGAAGAGGCGGCCAAAAAGGGGGCCACATACGCCGGGGCCATCGACAAGGCGAAGCGAGAAGTCGGGCTGGGAGCCCTCGGAATCTCCAATGTCCGGATAAAAATAACCCAGTCCGGGGCCCGACTTATCGAAGTGGGTGAGGTGGTGAGGACAGCGGGGTCAAAGCGGATGGCCTCGCCGCAAAGCTACAGGAGGTCCTAAGGGGAATGGCGAAGATCACGAGGCCCACCAAAACTGCCGATTTGCGGGTCGCTGGCCTCGATGATTCCACGGGGCCAAACGAGCTGCAAGCCGCGCTTGCCACTAAAGGCGGATGCCCACCTGAACAGGTGCGGGTGGGCGAAATCAGAGAGGGCTCCGGTGGCCTGGGTGCCGTTATAGTTAAGTGCCCAGTGGAAGTGGCGAAAAGGCTGGCCCAAGAGGGCAAACTGAGAGTGGGCTGGACTGTCGCCACCGTAAAGGTGCTCGAGTCCCGCACCCTGAGGTGTTTCCGGTGTCTTCAACCGGGACACACCGGGGTGCTCTGCCCGGCCAATATTGACCGCAGTGCCTTGTGCTACAGGTGCGGTGAGGCCGGGCACAAAGCAAGGGATTGCGGGGCAGACCCAAAATGTTCACTCTGCCTGTCGCAAAAGCGCCCCCACAATCATGTCATGGGGGGCAAAGCATGCAAAGCTCCGGCGGTCAAGGGGAAGCCACTCCCTAAGACCTTCGGAGCGCGGCAGGCACAGGCCCAGACGGCCATGGAGGTCTCTGTATCTGCTCAATAATGCCTGCACAGCCATACAGAGTCCTCCAGGCGAACATCAACCACTGCACAGGTGCGCAGGACCTCCTCATGCAGCACCTAGTGGAGTGGTCCATCGACCTCGCCATCGTCTCGGAGCCCTATTGCTGCCCTCCGAGGGACAATTGGGCTTCTTCATCTGACGAGATGGTGGCGATAGTCGTCCCCACAACTGCGGTCGGCTCCCCTCCCCTCTCGCTCATCGAGAGGGGGTCGGGGTATGTGGCCGTTAGTTGGGGGGACATCACCGTGGTGGGGGCGTACTTCTCGCCCAATCGCGCCCTCACCGAGCTCCAACGGTGGGTCGATGGAATGGGACGCGTCATCCGGAGACTGGCCCCCTGAAAGATCCTATTCGGGGGCGACCTCAACGCGAAACACCAGGCGTGGGGCCACCCCTCGAACGATCCATCCCCATCGCTGTCACCCAAGATCTCCGGATGGCGCGTCCTATCGGAGGAGGAGTCCCTGTCAGACCACCCCTACATCAGGTATGAAGCCGACCTGAGGGGTGGATCTGGCGGGCGCCCAGGAGGGGGAACACATTCACGTTTCCCCAGATGGGCCCTCGCCAGGTTAAACAGGGACCTGGCGGAGGAGGCGGCGGTGGTGGAGGCTTGGCGGCTGCAAGACGAAGACAGCGAGGGATGGACGGTCGAGGAGCGGGTGGGGAGGCTAAAGGAGGCCTTCACGGCAATCTGCAACGCCTCCATGCCGAAGGTGACTGGGCGACCCGATAAGACCGCCGTATACTGGTGGTCTGACCAAATCGCGTCGCTCAGGACAGCCTGCGTTCGGGCACGGAGGGCGTTGCAGAGGTGCCGTCGGCGACGGAGGAGGGTGGAGGGCGAGGAGGAAGCCCTGACGACCACCTATAGGGAGGCCAAGAAGAGGCTCAATCTAGCCATCCGGCAGGCGAAGGACGAGGCCTGGGCCCAGTTCCTGTCGTCACTTGACAGGGACCCGTGGGGCCGTCCTTACCGGATGGTTAGGCGAAAGCTGAAGAGCCAGGCTCCAGCAACGGACACGCTGGAGCCAGAGCTTCTGGCCAGGGTGGTGTCGGGCCTCTTCCCCGAGACGTCGCCGATCCTACCGCCCAGGATGGTCCTCCCGCCCATCCCTCGCGAGCAGCCGTCGGGATACCAGCCGGTGACCACGGAGGAGGTGGAGATGGTCATGGACCGCCTCAAAGGCCAGCGGAAGGCGCCAGGGCCGGACGGAGTCCCGGGCAGAGTCATCCCCATTGCCCAGGAGCACCTAGGGGAGTTCCTCCGCGAGACGTACAGTCTCTGTCTTCAGAGAGGGGAATTCCCTAGGCAGTGGAAGAGGGGTAGACTCTGCCTGCTGAGGAAGGAGGGGCGTCCGGCAGATTTGCCTTCCGCCTACAGGCCGGTGGTGCTACTCGACGTGCTCGGCAAGGGTTTGGAGCGCATCGTTGCCGAGCGCATAGTGCAGCACCTTGAGGAGGGCCTGGGCCCGAACTTATCGGAGCGACAGTTCGGGTTCAGGCGCGGGCGGTCCACGGTCGATGCCATCCTAGCCCTGAGGGACGTCATCGACACAGCAGAACGGCTGCGGCAGGGAGTGTTTGCGGTGTCATTGGACATCCGCAACGCATTCAACTCCCTGCCGTACGAGGTGATCAGGGACGCCTTGAGGTTCCACCAGCTTCCCCCCTATCTCCGGGTCGTCGTGGAGCACTACCTGCAGGACAGGGTGGTGTTGTACGCCGACTCGAATGGGGAGCTGGTGGAGAGGAGCATGTCGTGCGGTGTTCCACAGGGAGCGGTTCTGGGTCCGCTCCTGTGGAACATGGGGTACGACTGGCTCCTCAGGGGGACGATCCTCCCCCGTGCGGCGATAGTGTGTTACGCTGACGACACACTTATCGCCGCGAGGGGGACGACTTACCTCGAGGCGCGCCGCCGGGCCAAGGAGGTGGCGGAGGTGGCCATAGCGCGCATCCGGGCCATGGGACTGGATGTCTCGGTAGATAAAACCGAGTGCATCTTCTTCCATGGCCCGAGGAGAGCCCCACCGGTGAGGGCCAGGGAGGTCGTACTTGATGGGGTGAGGCTTCCAGTGCTTCGCCACATCAAGTACCTGGGGCTGCTGCTGGACGCTCGCTGGGATTTCAGCGAGCACTTCAAGCAGCTAGCCCCCAGGTTGGTGAAGGCCTCCCTGGCCTTAGGAAAGCTCCTGCCGAACGTCGGCGGCCCAGGTACCACGTGCCGCCGACTGTACGCAGGGGTGATCCGGAGTATTGCCCTCTATGGGGCCCCGGTGTGGGCAGAAGCCGTAGGGACCAAAGGGAAGGCAGATCTCCGGCGGTCCCAAAGGGTGATTGAGACCCGCCTTGTACGAGGATACAGGACGGTGTCGCGATCGGCGGCTTGCGCGCTCGCGGGTACACCACCGTGGGAACTGGAGGCACGTGTCCTACGGGAGGTGTATCTGCGCAAGGTGGAGGCCCGGGTGCGTGGAGATAGGCCCGCACCCGAGGAGGCCCGGCGAGCTAGGAGGGATGCCGAAGAACGGCTGATGAGGGAGTGGGAGGAGTCTCTCATCGACCCGCCATTTGGGAAGCGCACCCTCGAGGCACTGAGACCAGTGCTTCGGGAGTGGTGCGCTCGGCGCCAAGGGTCGGTGACCTTCAGGCTGGCGCAGGTCTTTACCGGGCACGGGTGCTTCGGTAAATACCTGCACCGGATTAGAAGGGAGCCGACCCCGTCGTGCCATCATTGCGGCTCTGCGGAGGACACTGCCCAGCACACCCTTGAGGTGTGTCCGGCGTGGTCTCCTCAGCGCGGCAATCTTGTCGCGACGATTGGGAGTGACCTCTCGCTCGCCGCCGTGGCGCGAGCTATGGTGACGAGCGATGGGTCCTGGGAGGGGGTGGCCACCTTCTGCGAGGACGTCCTCTCGCAGAAGGAGGCCGCCGAAAGGCGGAGGGAGGAGGACTTAGACTCCTCCCTCATAAGGCGCAGGCGTCGGGGGAGAAGGTGGCGGCGTTATGCCACCCGCATCCCCATCTAGAGGATGGAGCTCCGCTTCTCCTCTAGAGACGCCCCAAATGGCGGAAGGGGCACCCATTCTGCCTGGGTGTCCACCCCCCACGTGAAAACGCACGAAGGGGGAGAGGGTCTCTTCCCACCCTTCCCCGCTGGGAAGGGCTTTGGGTCAAGAGGCCAGTAGCGCAGGCTCGCGGGATGAATGCCTCGCGAGCGGAATGCGCTTGAGGAGGACCCTCGGGAACGGCTTCCGCGAGGGTAGGAGCCTCACTCGAAAACTACGGGTGATACCGGAGTTTTCTCCGTTATCACTCGGCGTGGCCGAGAGGGGGTCCGATGGGATGGCGACCGCGGAAGCCCTCCGGGAACTTTTGTTTCCGGGGGACTTCCGCGGACGCACATTCCGATGAGGTGGGGGGGGGAAGGCCGTTAGCACACCTCGGCCGCCTCCGGCCTGCACTGGGCGGGGCGACCGCGCCGCCTGCGATGGCGCCCGGGAACTTGTTCTTGGGTGATCATCGCGGGCGCGGGAGTCTCGTCCTGTGTGGGTCGGGGTCGGTCGGGGGGTGTGGTTTATTCCTTCCCTCACCGAAAGGGGGCCAGCGGCTGTCGGAGCGGGAGACCGGCAGTCGCATTGCACTTGGCCCTCAGGCGTGCGGGGTGTTCAGGGCGGCACGGTTCACCCCGTTGCTCCGTCCCTCACGGAGCATAGGCGAGGTCCGCCCACGAGCGCGGACCCACACTGGTCCGGGCCGCGGCTGAGTCCGACAAGGGACCCCGCGACCCGCACCACTGTGTATTGGGACGCCGCAGTTTTTAGTGGGTAGGCCTCCAAGCCTTTACCGGGCACTCGGCCGGGTAGAGGCATGGAGGAGAGTCCCACATATCCATCGTGTTCTCCCGACACGATGGAATGCGTAATGCCATTTTCTGCGAAAACAAAAAAAAAAGGATGACTAAGGTCGTCACATATTTTCTATCACTTTCAAAATATTTTAATCGGGCGCGTTCCTTATATTTATTATTAGTTTTGTTTTGTAAGTTGGTGAAAAAATAATCTTGAAGCTTTCTGACAAATATAAATGACTATAATATGTATTATTTATTTATTATAATACACCTGGTAAATATTAATACATCCATGTCACAAGCTTATTTAGTGTAGGTACATTCTGCTACGACAACGACATATATTACATATTAAAATTCTTTTATAATGAGCACAGCAAAGGAGTGGAACTCCCTCCCTGCGTCTGAATTTCTGAGTATTTATATCCCATTCATTTTCAGAGCCAGGATGAATAGGCACCTTCTGGGTTAGCTCGTTCTATCGTGGATTCTCTCTTGGCCCCCGGACTTGATTGGGATCAAGAGCGAACCCATTCTAAATAAAAAGTAAAATAAAATATAAAGCTTTATTAAACATAAATATAAAATTGTTTAAATAGTTAGATGTAATGCTAATAGCATTCTCTGCCATTCAACCTTTGGGAAATATGAATATTAAACCGAGGAGACTATACACAAATATAACAGTTTTGATATCTATGCTGCAAAAGGAAAAACAGCAAAAAAATCCTTGTACGGCAGTTTGAAGTTTCATCTTTTACAAAGAGTCAATAGCTTCTAGCTTCTAGAATACTGCTAGTCCTTACAAGAATAAAGGTACCCTGAAATTTATAATTTTGTTTATTTTATGCATTTTCAATGCGATCTTATAAGATAAATTATTATAATAGAAAAATACTAGAAAAAATCGACTCGGGTCACAAGTGAATTTGAAAAATTTGAGTGTAAAATATACAAAAATTATAAATCTAATATGGCTGTTTCATCTTAATCGATTGACCAAACATTTGTAAAAATGTTTCTTTCGAATACGAGAGGATGTTCCTCTCATTGATGAAACAACGCTGGCCTACAGCGTAAAATCAGGAAGGTACTAGAAAATTTCGACGAGTGTTCGCAGGGCTCGGTAGCTCAATTGGGAGAGCATTGGACCGGATTTCCAAAGGTTGCGGGTTCGTTTCCCGCCTGAGATTCACTTGTGACCCGAGTCGATTTTTTCTAGTATTTTTCTATTATAATAATTTACCCTGAAATTGTTACATTCAAAATTATTCAATATTTAATTACAAAACTTACAAATTAATTACAAAACTTTTGAAGTGCTAATATTTTTCCAAGGAAAAACTATTTCAACAACAAAAGTAACAAAGAAAACAATTTCGTCGCCCAGTAATTGAAATGAGACGGCTATTCATTATTTTTTAAGTTTGAACTTTATTAAGATTACTTTGTCAAATACCTCTAAAAGCAAGAATGCACACCTATTTACCTACCATTTTCCAACAAATTATGTCAAATTTAATAAAAAGGTAAATCCAGAAAATAAAGGTTAAAATGAAGAATACCTTTGTGACCACACCAATTGTAACTGCACCGGATATTTTAGTTTCTGAGCTAACTTTAGCAAATTATGATCGTTTGGTGCAACGGCAGCGTTTGTGTGATGAATACGGGCATTTGTACCTGAGTCATGGGTATTTATATAAATTTCTATGAATATAGTACATTTATGTATTTTATATGCATGTTACCGTCACCTTAGTATCCACAACACAAGCTTTACAATGCTTACTTTGGGCTAGGCTTATTGGTGTAAATATAAGAAATACCATATTCAATAACACTATATTGACTTTTCTCAGATCGACAACAGACTTTATAGAGTTGAGACATAAATAAATGTTACATAGGTATATTTGTGGTTGCATGCGGCAGTGTGCCTAAAATGTTTCAAGGGAAGCTTCTATGCGGACGTTCGTGCCGCTCGCATATAGCTTCGCTTGCCGCGCGACCACTCTATCCGTGCTAAGCATCAGATTTAGCACTGTTACACGTTATATAGAGGAGCCATCTGCATCCCCACCTCAGTTTAAGTGGCCTTCTGTCTCACTTTCACTCATGTCAGTGTGCGTGGCTGGCGTGGCTCGAATCTAAAGAACCTCGATAAAGACCGTATCTTTGGTCTTCCCAGAAATGGTACCCACAGTTTATTGATTAATCGTAAATGTACACTAACCATAATAAAAAAGAACTGGTTTACAAAACCAATAAATATAATTATAAGGACCAGTTATCGTCATCAAAATTGCAATACTTAGAGTCAGCGTGCCAACCACTCGAAAGTTATGTTGTTTTTTTTTTCTCTTTTGCCTGATGGTATTACCATGCGATAATAGTTTTAACTTCTTTTATCCTACGTACACTTTATTATTTATTTATATTTCTATCAATAGCTCTATTACAAAATAATTAGGTATGCACAGGTAAATAAATCTATCTTCTGTCTGTTATTGTGCCTCGTAACACATCCTTTAAAAGTACCGTCATCATGATAATCATAGCTGGAGGACATCCACTGCTGAATGAAAAGACAAAAGCTTTCTAGGCTTCTATTCGATTCAGAGAGATTATTTAAGTTAACGGTTAGTTGCAAGCCTCAACTCAATATAATTATGTATTAGAAGAAACCTATGCACTCGTGACTTGAAGACCCTTAAATAGTATTTGTCAGGAAACACAGACACAGGCAAACTCCACTCCTTCGGTACGTATCACAAAATTATTTAATTTAAAAACGAATTATTATGGTTCCACATAATAATTCGTATATTATGGTTTCAATTTTGTGGCTTCTCACTCAACTTCCGCATAATTCTGACCGGGATAAAGGTATCGGAGACTGCCTCGAGCGAGTTTTATGAACTCTCACCAACTCCTAACCCACTTCGTCTCTTTGAAATGTCAATTATGACATTCTTAATATTCCTAAATTCTGGATGAAACGATGCCTCGATCCCATCTCGGTGAGACACGAGCATTCTTCGCCGCTATTAGCCGCAACAAATACTTTGGAAAGTCTTCACATTGTTTTCGTTTTATTAACGCATATTATAAAGTACCTATTAGGGAGGAAATTGAATATCTTCATTTATGGCCCATTCTTTGCGTTGAGAAAACATTGATTTTCAATTACACTAGATTTATACCCGTAAACACAGTAACGGTAATAGCGAGAAACTTCTGTGTTATCTACATTATCGTTCAGAAATTCAATGCTATTGAACATCTCTGTGTGTTCCCAAATTTCTGGGATAACTCTCATTCCTTATTTGACTCAGGAGATATGAATTTATTCTCGTGTATTTTTTTATTTGCTGTTCTTTTTAGGTATTGCCTACAACGCGTCGTTAATAACACATGTGGCGTTAGCTTCAAATACAACCATACAACAATTTGAATCAGTATTGAAGTCTTCATCGTGCACACAAAGATTCTAAGGTTATTTATGGAATTACCAAGCAGATTTATGGAATTTCATTAAAATCGGTCGATTTCCGCCTAAGATTTTTTTTATTTATTTATTTATTTAACATAATTAAACGGGGTTAACCCAATTACATAATTATGAATAGCTGAGTTACATAATTCATAGACTACTATTTATTTTATTTAAATAGGATCTAGGGTTGTCAACAAAGACGTCAAACTCTGGATAAGCTACAAGGAGCGCGTTTAGTGCCCGATGCATGCGAAACAGCGGCGAAGAATGTTATTCCCGGCAGATAAGACAAGTAAACATGCAATATGTATATTCTAGAAGTATATCATAGAAGTAATAATGGCATAACTTTAGTTTAGTGATATTTTGTATAAATAACTGTAGAGACATGATGACAAGTGGAGCTCAAACATTTTCTCGGCTTAATTGAGCGTGTGTGAAAAATTTACGTGCTGTATTACTTGCTCATCGTTAAAATAGATGTCGATAAAGACTTCTTATATATAATTAACCTAGCTGACACGGCCACAAGTTCCTGGGCTATAAATTAAAATGAGACTTATTCAAAGTTCTAAGTCGGAACAAATCCAGCAAAATTAAAAGAAATCATCAAAATCGATTGATTATAGAGGAATTCTTATATCTATAGATATAAAACCTACGTATTAAGTGATTTATATACTGTTTCCATTGTTACTCTGAGGTCCCGAATTCGATCTTGGGCCGGGTCAATGTAATAAACTAACTAATCTATATTGGCTTCGGTCTGTGTTCAGTGCAACCATCATTATATCTAAATTTCATGACCGAAGGACTCTAGTTACTTGGGCTGAGAATAATATTTGTGATGTTGTTTGATATTTGTTTATTAGTATATGAATATCATTCAAGGTCACTTCTTTTTAATTGAAAACGGAATTTGAAATTGACACAAATTTTATTTCATGTTTTACTGTAAGTATAGTTTGGTAAGTAGTGTTTATATCATCTTATTAAATGTATTAATTTATACATCTATAAATAAGTACACACGTAACAAATTATAATCAATATTATTTCTTATAATATTATTATATAATTCCTTCTTTTTTTGTGGTGTGATTTTTTAAAATTATTTTTATGTCGAATATTTAGTTTACTTAAAATTAGTCACATTTCTGTTAAAGCATATTTTTGGTATTACCTAACTTAAATCAAGTTAATAAATAAATAAATAAATAAATATTTCCAACATTTACACCAATTAACCTAGCCCAAAGTAAGCACTTTTTAAGGCTTGTGTTATGGATACTAGGGAAACGGATAAACATACATATATCATACATAAATAAGTAATATTCATAGAAATATATACAAACATCCATGACTCAGGTACAAATACTTGTATACATCATACAAACATTTGCCCCTTACGGGATTCGAACCCAGGACCGTCGGTGCGAAAGGCAGGATCGCTACCGTTGCACCAAACAGTCGTCAAAGTTACAAGTCACAGTTTATTCTGTTAAGGTTCATAACTATCTTTTTTGTTTTTTAAATTACTTGTGACACGTCCAAAAATGTCAAAACCTGTAATTAGCTTAACCATAGACTTAATTAGTATTAAATTTATGTTAAATGAAATTGTTACTCTATTGGTCTTTCAAAATAAATAAAAAAAAGTAAAGGTTGACGCTAGATCTTATATAATTCTTGTTCTATTTAACTTGAAGTGCTCAGCATAGACTGGGTCACGAGAACGCGTGCCTCCTCCCGCGGGCAAACCAACAACGAAACGTAACTATCGCGTGGGAGGCTAATAAAGCAATTCCGCCTGATCGCCAGATTACTGAGCGAAACAGTGGAATAAAATAAGCCCGATTACGTACTAATTGCTCTGCCCTTGGGTGATGGGTGATGGGATCGGGCTCCCCTTCACGCCCTATTATTGAAAGCTGATAAATAAGGCAGCGCTGGACTAGTTTCCGCGTTTTACGTTGTGCGGTTAGTACATTTGCTTTATCTATGTATAGCTAGCTTACGTCCTAAGTAAGAAAATTATCAGTAAAATGAAAAAATCATCAAGATCGGTTGAATAGTTTCGGCATTAATCGCGGTCAAACACTGTGACATGGTGTGTTATAAATTAAATAAAACCTATCAAATGTCCTAATTCGGAACAAATCCAGCAAAATAAAATATTAAAATTGGTTGAGTACTTTCGGATTTCATCATGGTCAAACACTGTGAGACGGAATTTTTATATATCCATATATAACATATCTACATTAACGCTTTTAGAACCAGAACTGGGTCGCAAAGTTGATTATAGTCACCCGAAAAGTGTCACTTATTATTGAATTCGAAAAGGTAAGTTTTTTCGTATAGTATTTCCTAGAAGACCTGTGCGAATGTAGTGGTTTATCTATAAAAAGGAAGGGAAGAGACATTTTGAATGACAACTGATCGTCCGTCGCCCCCTAGTTAACAAGTAAGCTCGCTTTGTCACCTGACTCTGCCCTATTTATTAGACCTAGCCACCACTATCTGTAAGCTTTTGTTTTCTCTAATTTAACTGGGGTTGGTTCTGTCTGTGATCTTCTTCTTTTATCGACGGTCCTAGCAATTTCTATCCCTCTCTTACAAGGAATATGGTTTCTTTTAAGTATTCGTGTAAAAGCTACGGGCCAATGCGAAACTGCGGTCAAGCAGCAGTCTTTCTATTTAAGAGCTAAAAAACCAGCAGCGTTAAACAACAACGTTCTACTCGAACTTGAGAAAACAAAAGTTTCAATGTGTTTGCAATATGCCTTTCGGTGAAATCAAGCCGGTTGACATGGCGTGAAATGATATGTGACCGGTTATAGTTAGCGTCATAAAAAGGTCCAACCTCACTCAAGTGCCAGGGATAGGACGGAGCATACTTCCGTGCAATGAAATAGAATGATGAAAAAAGTAGGCAGCCTAAATGGAAACCTGAAGTAGCAATGGAGAGGGTTATAGAAATTGACTGACAGATTGATTAAAAAAGTCACAGCATTGAGAGACTTGTGGGTGGACTAACTGTGTGATAAACATCAAAACATACATTTTTTGATGTGCAGTTATAATAACTGGATAACTAACTTGCTAGTTACTCAATATCATTTGTCATAATGACTATAGTTTTGTTAAAAGACATAGAAATTTTACTATATATATTTTATTCCAATGAAATTTCATGCGATCTAGTAAGATATTAATGCTAAGAGTGCTGACAGCATTTTATCCGTAGTCGCTAAAATAGATTACCTGAATAGTTATTTTGACTATAACCACAATACAATTTATTGTAAATAAATATAAATACTAAACAAACATAAACACGAGACAACATCACATGCCCAAGTTAAATTTAGAAGCTGAAGCACTTGTGTTGTGGAATTCAGAAACAACAAAGGTAGCACAACACCCAGACCCAAGCCAATATATGTACTAAAGTTCATTTTCTTCATTGATCCGGGGATCGAACCAACCAGGTTGGAGTGACATTACCATGAAAACCGGTATGCGAGTCACTCCACTACTAAAGCCCTGAAATAGCAAATTATAATTTACAATAAAACAAACCTTGTATGAATCCTGCAGTATCCTATATTTCGAGAAAATGCACGCGCATCGCTAAACGCTTTGCCAAATTGCTTTTATTTGCGAGGGAATTATTCAGCACAATTTGTCAGGGTTTGGTGGCCAAGTGCCCTGGCCCCGTCGTGGCTGGCAGAGTGGCCCACTTGGCATCGGCCAGGGGCGCCGGGGATAGGCACACACCAATTAGCTGCTCCGATGGCTGCTAAATGCCGGCCTATGCCATCAAATCTATATGTCATATTTATTTATAAGATAAATCCAATGGTGTAAGTACACAATTGACTTACATTCTAAGTTATCAAAATAAATCAAAAACTTTCTTAATCCTATAAACTAAATGGCTAATCAGCGGACAGTTTAGCCCACAATTAGCTACACGCTCCATAACACGGGTGCGGCTGCCCCGAACCCGTCGCAGGAGAGAACTTGCTTTTTTGTGCTGTATAGCCGGGAAACTGTTGACCTGTGCGTCCGAAAACATTCCTGACGCACTACAACGTATATATCTCCTTGAGGGTAATTATAATTTTATTTGTCTACTTTTCTGTGTACACGAATTGTAATGCAATATCTAACTTTGAAATCTCTACTTTATTACTATAGTGTTGGTATTTGCTTAGTTTATTTATCCAATAACTATCTGACCCGGCGTTGCTGTATTGAAAATTAAAATGAAACCTATCCAATGTCCTATTTGGAACAAATACAGCAAAATGAAAAAAAGAATCATATAAAATCGGTTGAGTAGTTGCGGAGTTCATCGCGGTCAAACACTGTGTCAGGGATTTCTTATATACAGAGTGTAAATGAAAATAGAACACCTGCTTTAATGGGTTATCATGTATCGCAAATGTAACAGATTTGTTGTATCAGTTTTTCAATTAACTAATAAATAACAGAGTTTTGAAAATATGAAATAAAAAAGAACGGATCGCATCGCCTTAAATTTAAACGCGTGGGTCACCGCTCACTGACCGCGTCACACGCGTAGGTATTTAATATTTTTATTTATCAAAGATGCCTAATTTTTTGAAAATAATTGAATAAATTCTCGCTCAGGTGAGTGAGAATGGACAGTGTGTACGAGTACCATCTTTAATCAGAGTTCCACAATGTACGGTCGATAGCACGTCACGGTGAATGAAAGCAACTCGATATTAGCGCTTACGCCTACGAAATAAAGCCGGTGCAAAGTCCAAAGTGCTTCCTGCTCTTTGCATGATATGCTGTTGACTGTACTAAAAAAAAAATTAAAACCTACCTTTTTAATGTGCCGTTGTTATCACCTCCATTAGAGATCAATATGATTTCCACTTCAATCACCAGACAGCACTAAATACACTTACACTTTAAATTAAATGTTCAAAGTTCCTTTCCTGTACGGACACACACAGTCTTGCACGTGCATAGTCCATGCAGCGCTCGTAATCTTCCACCAATAATGCTTGCACCTTTATAAACTTAAATGGATGTCGCGGCTGTTCATCCATCTTTAGGATTTTGTGTACGGTGGCATTGTAGACTTCAAAAAGTCGACCGGCACTTCTTGCACTGTCCTCAGGATGTACATAAAAATGAGCGAGAATTGAATCCCTAACGTCCACGTCACCTATAGCACCGGAATCCACGTTGCGATTGGAAAAACTGCCACGATCTCTTAAACGCTGAACTACGTTCACAATATTCTACCATGGGAGGGCACATAGTTATTATTGCGGTGTCCGAAATAATCCAGATACAAACGCAATGCTTCACCAGAGTTCCCAACGCCCATTCCATAAGCCAAAACCATATCCGTGTATTGGATATTACTGTACTGATAAAATTAGGCATAATTATCCGTAAATAAACACCACACTAATCACAAAATAGGTAGTACTTATCCAGAAAAGTACACACGAAAAAACTAGCACATACGACACAATAAGCAATACACGTCCGCGAATTGTGGTTAGTATCCGTCAGTGTTACCAACTCTTGAAAATATTTAGCCTAAATTAAATTCAAATAACCCCTAAATTTGCCCTAATTACTTGGAAATCCCCCTAAAAATAAATTTTATGATATAATTTTGTTAATTTTTCATTTATAAAAATAAATTACATTTATTACGTCAAATATTATTTCATTTTCTTCTGGCGAATCAGATTTTATAAAGTCATACATGTTGACTTTGAATAAGCCTAATATTTTAGGAGATGGGTTGAATATTGTACAAGATCATTCATCCACCATTTCGTTTGAAAATTCCAAGTACTGTACTTGGATTTTAAGTACACTAGATTTCACTAAGTCCGAGGTCGCTAGGTAAAAAATTAATTTGATTAGCTAGTTAAGGCTGTCCCAGGGCCTATACTTTAAATCTTTAATTTTCTCGATAATTAAAATATAAAAAAATATGAAGGTTCACAAAAACCATAAAAATAACCCTAAACATATAACACCCCCAAAAATCCTATCTCACTTATTTACACCCTAAATTTAGGGGGAAAACTTCTAAGTTGGGAACCCTGGTTTCTGTACACACTAGCGTGAAATTTTAAACAAAGGTAGAGACTTTACCATCCTAAAGGTGTGCACACATTGGACAAATATTTAATAAAAAAAAATTAATAACGTTTACTACAAACATTAACAATAAATGACTTGTTCCATCAATGTTATAATAATGCAATATTGTTATTTGTAGAATGTAATACATGTTTTTATATTATTTTCTGAGAAAATAAATTTCAAAACAAAAATTAAAAGTATGACCCTTAGGTACCATCAACTTACATCTGTTCTGCTATACTCTCGTATAGCAGAACATATTTTAGTAGTGGTTAATTTCAACAAAAAATCCAGATATTTTCAGAAAAAGGATCTTGTTATCATAAGGGTCCGTTTGTGTTTACTTTTGATGTACGGAATTCTAATAAAAAGTAAAAACTCTTTAATTTCAGGCTCACTTCAACGCGAATTAATACCAGAAACGTTAAATAAATTGATTGAGTCGATTTATTAATAATAAGGACATACCTAGGCACCCAAGTAGCAAAATCAAAACTATGAATAGTAGTTACAAACAACGTCAAATGATATTATTTCTAATATCCGAATCCAAAAAAACACAAAATTACGTTAAAAACGCGCCTAGGTATCTAGGTATCTACTATCAACAAAATATTTTTCCGATAAAAAAATAATGTATCCACTAGACATGTGTAAGTAATGGCTGTAATATCACTCGAGTAATATTACCTAGCCGCGTAATGCATCATCACCTATTACGTGAGCATGGCAAGTATCACGCATTACTTCAAACCGAATGCCTGTTCGCAAGTACGCGAAGCTGCCGGCGGCGACGCTGTCTCGAACGAAGTACGAACTGAACAAAAGAACGAAAGAAAAATGGTTGTGATGCGTGATGTGTAATGCGTGTGCGAATGAGATAATTGATATTTTAGATATTCTAACGCGCGTTGCTATCCATCTTTTTTATCAAATTTTGATTGTGTTGAGTTGAACATTACTTAATTAATTACGTTACCAAATATATAATAAAATAGGAAAAAATAAACGTAAAATAAAAATACATTAATTGTACAGTCCATCTAAAAATACAAAATAATGAACAATGCACTGTGTTTAATAATGTAAATTAAAAAATGATTATACTTTACAAGTAGGAAGAAAAAGCTCAATTTCAATTTTTATTTTATTTAATTACTGCTAGAGCGATCGCCTAAAGTAATGAAAAGCTCTGCGTTAGATTCCCGTCATCTACGGGGAGCTTTCTTTATTTGTTTCATTATTTCAATAATTGTTTAACTTATTAAGTCAACTTACCTATTAATAGCCATTGAACTGCCGATGTTACTACGTTTATTTATTAATAAAATTAACAAAAATGCCTAAATAAAATTACTTTAAGCTGTCGCAAGCTATAGCATAAAAATATACCAATCCATCCATAATAAAAATCGATTATTTCTGTACGTGGGATTATAATTTCTTATATCAGTCATCATAGTCTACTCATGAAGTAAAAAAAATGCAATTTTTTAGACCTGGTTTTTGGCACTGGTATTTAATATGTTACGTACCATGTAGCCATGTTTATTTCTTTCATTATATTATAATTACACATTAAACTTACTTATAATAATATCATAATACATCATCATCACATTACAGTAGGCGCGGATCTAATACTGTAATGTCTTGAACTAGGTATGTTACTGTAATGCAAAGTAATGCGTAATGCTTTTGGGTAATATTACTTCAACGAGTGATATGATAAACATCACATCACTTTTTAAAGCACTGTTTTGCGCACCTCTAGTATCCACAGCCTAATTTTAACGACCACTGCAAGCTCGCCTTTCGGCAAGATAAAAGGTACCTACGACCGCCTTACACGTGCCACTCATTTCGCGGGCTGAACTTAGGAATTAATTTCAAAAGTATGATGTTTTAATTGGGGTAGATTGTTTAAATGTTTTTGTTTATTGCGTTGCTACTGTTTTTGAATTTATTATGTTACGTTTAATGTATTGTAAAGATTTGTGATTTAGAGTATTTTCTGTTGTTATTAGAAACTTATCTAGGAAATCTACTTTTTAAAAACGATAAAGATGAGGATGTGTACATGCTGGTCGTTATGGTAAATTGAATACCATCACGTGTATGGACAAAACAGTCAATAAAATGGTCATAAGGATTTTAATGACATTTCAAAAGTATGTATTTAATAATATTCCAGTTAAGTTCGGCCCTGGATGGAGCTCGGTCCTGTGTAGAGTTGGGAAAAATTACTCGTAAAATGTGAATCAAATCACTAATTCAGACATCGGTATCAGAATCGACTTTTTGATTCGTATGAATATTAGAGCTGTAGCAAATCGTATGTATTCGGTACTGAGTAACGGGTGGGCCATTTAGTACCGAGTAACGAAACGTTACACACAAATGCATTTCGTTACTCGCATTTTTCGTAGTATGGGTACCTACACTATTTCAGTTTACGCAACGTCCGTTGATGCGTGTATTTGTACGTTTGCTGATCGTATATTTTACGCATGCGCGCGGTTATTCAGTGAATTTATAAACGTACGTTACAAAGAACGATGTTTGTTTATTAAGTAAAGTATAATTTGGAAATTCGTCGTCCAAGTTTTTTACTGTTTATAAAATTGTATTGTGTAAGTAGACAAAGTTTGAGATTGTAACAGAAACAAGGTAAGGAAGTATTTTTTACAAATAAGAAATATGTATGTTTTGTTTTTTATTATCGCGAATATCACGGTTTTTTATTGTTATCTCAAAAAAAATGTGTCTAAATGAGTCTAATGATATTAAATTGTTTCTTCGATAACAGAAGCTGTTTATCAAAAGTCTGGTTCAAAATACAGAAAACTGAAAAAAAAAACCTGACTCAGCTTGGTATGTAACGTATAAGTATGTTTTCTATAAATCACGAATGTTGCGACGCCGCGACGTCATACTGCACTCGTACGCAATACGATTCGATTCGTTGCTCTAACTTACACATAACATAGCATGTTATAAGGTAACTGAAGTAACGATACGATAGTAATAATTGTTATAGTAACGAATACATACGGGTACACTTTTTTTCGTTACTTTTACAGCTCTAATGAATATCATTGTTGTCAGATCGATTTCGATTTAAGATCAAAATGTGATTCTGAACTTAGTATCTTTCGGACTGACTAAAATTATTAACTCTGCGGACTTGATAAAATTTGAAGGTGTCGATTAGAGAGTCAAGAAATCGAAACATTTCAATTGTTCACTATGCATTTACCCGTCACTAGTTCTTTTAGGTCAGCGATTGTGTGAGTGACACACACACTGAACATCTTGAGGTAGGTAAGTATAGGGTCAAGCTGAGGGGTCAAGCACCAGCTGATTTAAGGCGCAGTTTAATTCGGTTTGTCAATAACAAGGAATCGTTTTGGACGTTTATTTTCATAATTATACGAGCAATTAAAAAAATACCAATTACTGATTGTTAAATATCATTGATTCTATAGGATTTTAATAATTTTATTTTAATTACTGCAACTTAATTATGAAACTTTGAACTGCAATAACTCCGAAACGGAGAGTGATATCGCGAAAATTCTTTTTGTGTTTGAACACTGAAAGCCCATGGTTTTCACCATTTTAACAGGTGTTCTATTTTCATTGACAAGCGGTATATATAGATTAGAAATATAAAATTGTGTAATTATGCAATATATTTGTAAAGAATAATCTGCCTTATTGTTTATATCACCTACCAAACCTACAGAACCTAGAGTTGGTGTTTTAATAAGTCTATCATTATACATATTGTAGCTTCAAGTGAAAACTGCTAGTGTTTTGCTAATACGTCCACCCCTGCTTGCCTAGCAACAGTTGCGTGTTTTTATTTACTGATTCTTTTTATTGTCGGAATACCAACAGCTTAATTAATAACAATAGGTCAAATGAACCAATTATAGGTCCTCACAAATAAAAATAGTTTAAAACTATTGTTAAGCACTTAAAAGGGTAAAATTACCAAACAAATTTTCACAAAAAAAAAATAACCGTTAGTATACTCGTGTGGAATGAAAAAGTTTCCTCATGGTAGTGTACGAAACAGTAGCACACCGTACTTGGCGTGAAATCCGCTTGTCGGCTGCGGCCAAGGTTGGCCGTTGCGTGGTGCCAATTAATCGTCGCGTGGCCACGCCTATGATCGTACACACGCAACCGACAAAACAATGCTACAATGCCGACAGTCAATCGAAACATTTGAGGAATTATTATTTAAGTTTCTAATTTATTTAAGCTGTGACTTTTACGCGAATTGCGCTGGAAGGCGGCTTCTGGGAAGAACCACGTTACGTTAATATGAGGTTGTAAGGGTATTTTTTTTATTATTATCAACTTTTAACGACACTTTTAACAATTATTATGTTCTTAAATACACATCCACAAACCATGTACGTTTGTTGGGACTGCAACATTGTTTGCTTCTTTATAAAAAAATATCACATTAAGGATATGTAATATATTCAATTTTTAAAGATTTTAAAAACATCGATTTGTTAGGTACGGATTTTTCGATTTATTTTGAATATATTCAAAAGAATATTCGTAGCGTAACTGTGTAGCAATAGTAATGTGAGAGCTAAAATTATAGTTTATTGTTTGATGATATTGATAAAATTAATTATTTTTGATTTCGGTTGGATATTGTTTGTAAGTCAGCTAGAAAGTGTAACGCTGATACAAAGTCGGACCTAACATACCGCAAGCTATAATGGAGTGTTTTTCAGAATATTTCTAATCACAAAAGTATCTATCCTTGTCTTTTATATGTCTTGCCAATGACAGGCAAATCGCCATTTTTCTCTAAAATCAAATTTGTGTTTTGAAGAATTTCCTTTTCAACCCTCTGACTTTGAATTTAAAACATAGAGAGCAGGTCTTCAGACTCTAAATACTAGAGTATGGGGACCTACTGCCTACTATTATATGTGAAGAGCTTTTATTTCTAATAACCAAATGAACTTATATAATACAGAAACCGCCCGCCCCACGTTTTTGGTCATATAACATCATAGTATTCGAACATATACGAGTATCTTTATAATTCCGGGAAAAGAATTTTCCATCACAATTCTGGAAAAAAATATTTTCTTCTTTTGAGTTCGCTTATAACAACGTGGTTTTTAAAAATCTTTTTTTATTTCAATTTTTTTAATGTAAATCCCAGGATTAGTCCGAGGATTTATTGAATTTCTTTAAGGATTGTACAGGTGTTTTAATTAATTTATTGTGGCTTATCTAACTATTAAGTTTATGTTGGTGAATACTGAATAATGAACTGTCATCTATGATATACGTGTGGTAAAGTTTTGAGCTCTTTAGGTGCTCCTAAAGTGGTCTAATTTTGAGTTATAAGATTAGAAAATTTTGCGGACACACAGAAGGACAGACATGAATTATTATTTTTTTTTTTAACGTGGTGAATCCTTCTATGGCTAAGCCACAAGTTGTTATGTCAGGCTAGACTGACTAAACACCACACCCTACCTAAGTAGTAGCAAGTACCTTTAGCCGATGAGGCTGTTAAGGTTCGATCTAAGCGACCGCCTCGGAGAACCCTCGGCGGCGCAGTGACACGAATGAAAGCAAGTTAATATAAAACGTGGTAAAAAAAGGAAAACAGAGCGTGTGTCACTATAGCACAGCGCCATCTATGATAAAAAAAGAAAACTAATTGAAAACGGTCTTAACAAAAATGTTAAACTATCACGCCCACACTTACACGCACACACAGAGACATGCAACTTACCCAAGTAACAGGCTGAATATTGATTTTAATTGTTGAATTTTACGATTGTAACTTTTAGTAGTATTGTAATAGAAGCATTTTACTTTAAGTAACGTGATAGGATTTTCTTACATACATCGTGTTTGCTGTACATAGTGGTGCACAAAAACAGATAAATACTAATAATAAAAAAACCTTTTCAACAGCACACCCATAAGTTATTTTACACCCATAATGGTATAGGGAATATATATAGCTAGCAACGTTTAGAAAACAAGAATTTCAGGTCAGCTGGTTTTCTTATATGTTGTCCTTCTTACTCTTTCGGTTAGAGTCTGGGCTACCTGGCAGCCGGTAGCGGATGTGTTGATTACTGCGCATTCTACCAGTACAGGTAATAAACATGACTTTTAAATTAATTTTTTAAGGCGTAATTTTCAAATTTTTGCCTTCAGATAAGTCTACCAGACATATTTTTTTTATTGCCAGACATTTTTATAATTGTTAATCATGTGCCAAACGTCAAATTTTTATTTTTTCAATTAAAAAAATCAAAGTAATTTTAATTGTCTGTAATTTTTATATTATGTTCTTTAGAGATAAAAAAATCTAAAATTAATTTGCCAAACGTTAATTCGATTGTTAGATCTTGAATAAAAATTAAAAACTCATGAAAAGTACTGTCATATGATGCTGGTAGTCAGAGAGAGACAGTTACAGATTATTATCGAAAATAAGAGAGAAAATAATAGCAAAAGTACAATACTTACACTCATCTTAGGAAGGAGAATTTTAAATGAAATAATTGTAACATAAAAATGAAGATAAAATCGGAATAAACCTAAATTAGAATGAACGGAATTAAAAATGCAATAAATAATTCATATAAACATGCAATGAACAACATTATAATAAAATTCCGTGCAAAACAACATATGTATCGGTCAATATGTTTATTATGATTTTTTTTTCTCTTTATTAATTTGGGGCTTTTATCCACATGCTTTTTCAGCTAAAACCCTTTTTAACCAAGTTTCAAAGGTGACCGATGATTCGGCTTCTTTTGAATTTTCTAAGGAGACTTTACTTTCATACTAAAAACGCTATTGCCTAATAAAGTGGTCATACATAGCTGCGCTTTTAAACTTTTATTAAGTCGCTTACTTGTTAGTGTTTCATAGTTATGAATGTTCTTTCTTACATTTAGAGATGCTTCTAAGATATATAGAAGGGAGTGTAAGTAATTATATTTTTAATTTAATTCTAGCTAAAGTGTAGAAAGTTTTGCCTTTATGTACTAAAGATTCTATAATTTTAATGATGAAAATAAAGTCCTTCTTCGTACTGTGACTGATGTAATAACTTGGTTTGTATTTGTCTTAAAATATTTAATTCTAATTAAGTGTCACCTGGGTTTTCTTCCAAGTTCCTTTCCAAAAGCTGTGTTATTATATTTAATTTGATACTTAAGTAATTGTTGCGGTTATGAACTAAACGTTCTCATTCGAAACTTTATATTCAAAGTGCGCGCAAATGTCTTGAATCAGCCGTCGGCTTCGGTGGTAGATTAAACATCAAAGTTGACGAGTTGAGTTTCTTTGAAACATTTTCCACTCTCAGAGCATCTGTCTGTCTAACATTATTTACAACAAACAATACTTTTATTACGTTACGTTACGTTTACCTAAATTATTAATTAAATTTTCTTCAAATTGGCATGGTGGAATATTATATCATCAAAATACCCCCTGGAACGTATATTTCGAAAGCGTAACTTTTATGATAATGTCATACATTGATGATAAATTGCATACTTTTATGAATTGAATTAAATTGTTAACACTGAATTATCATTATTTTGTATAATACAAAGAAGGAATTAATTCACACAGTGTAGGCTGTGTTCTGCCGTTGTCTCTCTTCTACTCTGACGCATCGACCGATGGAGTAAAAGAGAGGTAAATGCGTCACAAGCCGAACGTTTACGCCGATCGTGCTTCTCTATCGCTTATTCCACTCTCTCACTTGCACGCTCGGCTCAGGCGGAACGTGACAATGAGTCATGCTTCTTGGTGCGTGCAGACGGCGATCATCGATTTATAAGAGTTATCACGTCATTAAAAATATACCTATTTCTATTTAAAACAAAACTAAAAGTATTACAAATGTTTATGAATATAACGTTAAATATTTCCATAATACTTACGTCAGATCTTATCAGGACGCCATTATAGTTTTCGCTTATCACTGAGCAGCGAAAAAGTTTTAGGGAAATGTATTCATACATAGCATTCCAAAATTATGTTTCCGACGTCAATAAAGTGTAGAATATAACGCGAGCTGACAAAACTGGGTCACAGAGCTTGCCCAAATGTAAATTACAACAATGGACGTTTACATTGCTCACTGCGCTTCCTGGCTTTCAAAAGAATGCTTGGGTTTATAACGATGTATGCAGAACTGGGCTTTTTATCATATTACGCTTTGAGTCACGTGGTGAGATCTCAATTTTGTTCTAATATTTACTAAAGGGATAAACTAGAAAGCGAAATATCTTTTGTACAAGGATGTCGTGGGTGTTTATATACCCATACCCAACCCTTGCTCAGTTGGGGACTAAAATAATTAGTGCGAGTTGCCCGGAAGTTATCAATAATATTATTAGTAGGGTCTGTTCTACTGACGTAATCTTTCAGTAAGCTTAAGTGGGACCTGTTGTTATAACATTTAATACTTTACTAAAAAGTATTGATTAACTGGTGAATTATGAGTAAATTTATAATATAATATTCCTCTTAGATTAAAAAAAGTAATATTTCTTTACAAATCACACTAATTAGCCTAGCCCAAAGTAAGGTGTGTAAGGCTTGTGTTATAGGTATTAGGGAAACGGATAGACATACATATATGTGAATAGATATGTAATATTCATAGAATTATAATTACCCATGGCTCAGGTACAAATGCTGTGTTCATCACACAAACATGTGCCCCTTCTGGGACTCGAACCCAGGACAGCTGGTGCGAAATGTAGGATTGCTACCATTGCGCATTGCACAAAACAATCGTAAATTAAATAGTCGATAAATAAATAGTAATAAGCGCCACCTACCTAAATCTCGCTTACCTAAATGATGCGAACATTAGAAATGTTCAATTCATTCAATAATTTGTCTATAGTAGAGCGTGCATACGTTGCACGTCACGCAATGCGCGTGTTTTGGCGCAGTCGCTCGTCGCGGGGACATCGGCCCGTCACACGTTGAATTATTAGCATTCAACCCCCTCCCTACCCACACAGCCTTCCTCCCCGCGGAGACCAAGTACTAGGGTTGCTAAATCATCTTAGATTTTAAATACTACTCATATACTTAATAATATCTCTTTGTTGATTATTCCCTGTATATTATTGCAATGTTGAAGGATACTTACTTAAAATAGAAACTTGTTGACTTTGTTAGAATCGATTTAATGAAACCATAACACTACTATGATTGCTATAAAAAAATAATTATGTATTTTTTCTGGATAATGTATGATGACAACGTATAATGTTGTAAATGTCGTTACTTCTGTTAAAGCTGGTGAGTTTCTTGCGGCCTTCTTCTTGTCAGTTAAAAGATGTCCTGAATGGGTGGTAGGTAAAAATCAGAATAAAACACTTTTTACGGATTTTTGCGCATGACTGATGACAGGATGAGTCATCCTGTGATCACGGCTCCTGTAAAGGAGTCGAAACGTCAGGATTAAATATAAAATAAAACATGCGCAAAAATCCGTAAAAAGTGTTTTATTCTGATGTGTAATGTGCGCGGAAGTGTAAGAACTAAATAGGTAGGTAAAAATGTTGAACAATTTAAAACAACTTATTTTTAATAAAGTTATTTTCATTTTCATAGATTACAAGTGTGAGTATATATAAAAATAGAACATAATAAAAGTATATAAAGTGCTCTAGTTAATGGTGCAAATTATTTTTTTCGCCTGGCAACACTAAACTATGCGCCATTTTAAAGTTTGTCGTTGCTTATGGCTTCAACTTTTTTCATGACATCGAGCAAATTGCGTCGAGAGAAAGAATAATAAAGTGTTGTACTTTTATGAAATATTGTATTATTTCAATACAAGGGACTTACCGGTAAATAGGAAAAGACTTGATTGACTCACTCTATAGATGAAAACACCACAGAGAGAATAGACAATAATAAATATGATTGTAAGTAGGCTTGACTGCCTGTACATCACTGTATGGTTCACGTTCATGTAAATGTTTAGTGTTTTTTTTTTATGATTTTTCAGTTTAGAGCATAATTACAAAAAAATTTCTTTGTTTTGAATGGATTCGCTCAAATGGATTGCCTGATCGTAAGTGACGATGCGATATAGGATGTGACGCGTCTGCCTATAAGATACCTATTCACTCGTGACTTGAAGACCCCTAAATTGTTTTGACGTGACAACGTCTTATAAATTGGTTTGCCGGGTGACACTTCAAGAAACTGCGTTACGCTCCGCTCACGTTATGCGCTTACAATGAGAGCGAGTGAGAGGCACGCGTCCCTTCCACTCGGGCATGGTTAGCCCGCCTAAGAGCGAGAGAGACAGACATAAAAAGTGGAAGGGACGCGTGCCTATAAATTAATGTTTTAAATATAATTCTTTGTATAAATAAATGTTTTAAATTGTTACTATTATTTCATCCTTCTTCCTACTATACGAATGAATATTCACATTAAAATTATTTTACCACTCAAAGTCGTTGTCACGTAAAACTTTCGCCCGTATACCGACTTTACAGGCAACCAACCAGTTTTTGTCAGGAAACATAGATTCAGGCAAAGAGTTCCACTCCTTAGCGGTACGTATCACAAAATTAGAACAACAACGCTTAGTTCGACTCTTTGGTATATCTACCATGTAATGGTGTCGCCTTGTTTTAAGTCAAGCATTTTTAATGAATATCTACTAAATTTAAAAAGTATCATTTTGGGTTTTGTTTAATATTATAGGTGTTGGAAACATTCCGTAAATCAACAGGTAGTTCTTTTATTAATGCTAAGAGCATCACAATGCAAGCACATACTAACATTTGATATATGTGCCATTGATACTTACCATTTGAGTCCAAGTTACTTGAAATAAACGTTTTATTTCAGAAATGAAAAAAAAAATTGAGTGCCTACCAAAATGTCAAGAAGTTCATGTAATTGTCCGAGTCAAACTTGTCTTTGAAGCTTTTTAAGAAAAGATGAACTCAAACTACCAAATAACTGATAATTAAATCAATCTATTAATACCTCTAGCGATAATGAATGACACCTACGAATAACAACAATTAGAAAGTTAGACACGTATTGCTACCAATGAACTCAAGTTCCAAGAATTCACGAGCCAGAGTAGGGCTCGTTTTATACTTGAGTTCGATATTGTGTGCTTGTATTGTGGTTTTAGCTTTTGTATTATATCCATCTATTTTTGTCGGCCTCGATGTGATTGTGTACTTTGTAATAAGTTATATGCAGTCTTGTATACATATATTATACGACCTTTACTATCCTAAACAAAACAAAATACAATTTTTCTTGGAAATCAATCAACGGATTTCCTATATTTATTTTATTTATTTATTTATTTAAGATGGGTTTGCTCTTGATCTTAATCAAGCCCGGGGGCCATGACAGAATCCACGATGGAACGAGCTAACCCAGAAGGTGCCTATTCACCCTGGCTTTGAAAATAGACGGGTCATAAGTTCTCGGAAATACAGACGCAGCGAGGGAGTTCCACTCCTTTGCTGTGCGTGTTATGTAGGATGTTGAAAAGCGCTTGGTGCGACAGGTAGGAATATCAACCAAGAAAGGGTGGTAGCCTGCAGTGCGTCTGGATGTCCGATGAATCCGATAATTATAAAATGCGTTTAACTTCAATGTATATTTAAGTTTAACATACGAGGGGAAGTCAAAAAGTTCGCGGGATGGAGGGTATGGTGCGGTAGGTTCATGTATACAGATAGATACTAATTGAGCATCTCACTAATAGTATATATTCCAAATGCGAACCTAATCGGGTCATCAACCTTTGAGTTATTAACGTGTAAACAAGTTAATCGGGAGAAATCAACAAGTATGAAGAAAATTGAATATCGCGCCGTTATTAAATTCCTCACCTCTCGTCGGCGTTATTAAGTGACAGAGGTCAGCGCACTTTGAGTTCCGAAAATGCTTTCTTCCCTTTAAAAACGATAACGTGTCGAATAATCTCGTCAGTTTTTGGAGCTCTGTGGCGATAACAGGGAAGAAGTTATGGCCTGGATTGTTACCACCCATAAACCCAAGTCGAAGCAAGAGTCGATGCAGTGGCATAAAAAAGGCACCCCGCCGCCCAAGTAGTACCTAATCTCACGATCGGCCGGAAAGATCATGGCGACTGTATGACTTAGGGATACAGAATAATATTTTACTGATCGACTATAAATAAATGAATATAACGGGACAATACTACGCTTCAATATGAGAACAATTAAAGAAGGCTATTAAAGAAAAAAGAAGAGGAAAATTGACCAAAGGCGTGCTCTTTTTGCATGACAAAGCGTATGCATACTAGTCATGTTGCGACGGCTGCTATTTACCGGTGCGGCTTCAGACAACTCCATCACCCTCCTTATAGTCCAGACCTGGTCCCCAGTGGTTGTTATTTATTTCCAAAAAACTGGTTGGTTGCCTGTAAAGTCGGTATACGGGCGAAAGTTTTACGTGACAATGACTTTGAGTGGTAAAATAATTTTAATGTGAATATTCATTCGTATAGTAGGAAGAAGGATGAAATAATAGTAACAATTTAAAACATTTATTTATACAAAGAATTATATTTAAAACATTAATTTATAGGCACGCGTCCCTTCCACTTTTTATGTCTGTCTCTCTCGCTCTTAGGCGGGCTAACCATGCCCGAGTGGAAGGGACGCGTGCCTCTCACTCGCTCTCATTGTAAGCGCATAACGTGAGCGGAGCGTAACGCAGTTTCTTGAAGTGTCACCCGGCAAACCAATTTATAAGACGTTGTCACGTCAAAATGAAAAAAGATCTGCGTGGTAGGAAATTTAACGATGATGAAGAGGTGAAGACGGCAATTTCGGCCTTTTTTGACGCTGAGGACAAATCATTTTACCACGTTTTTCTTATCTCACTTTTCTTATTTGTTTGTCTGTCCGGGCAAAATCTTGCAACTTAAATTTGAGACACTTTCCGATAAGCTAGAAAGCTGAAACTTTCAGGATAGTTCAGAACCCGGTGACAATGCACTCTAAAGCAACTTTCAACTTTCCAGATGCACTTTCAGGTCAACTTTCGGCAACTTTCACTTTTGTATGGGGCTTATCCGATTGTTGCGTAACACATGGTTACTTCGTTGAGTTAATAATTAAAAAGAATAAAATAATTATACTAGATTTAAAAAATCTAAAAATCCCACGTTTTTCAATGTCCTAAAAAGAATAAAATAACCCTGCGGGGCAAAGCGAGAGGCCACTCAAAACGTGGGGGCGCATATTACTAAGAGGAGATTTTAAAGAGATGAATGACATGCATTGATGCCGATTATTGTAAAGATGCGCCCCCACGTTTTGAGTGGCCCCTCGCTTTGCCCCGCAGGGTTATTTTATTCTTTTTAGGACATTGAAAAACGTGGGATTTTTAGATTTTTTAAATCTAGTATAATTATTTTATGATGGTATTAATAAATTATTTGAACGATCTGAGAAATGTATTAGGGTTAAGGGGTAGTTAAGGTAAGTTGAAAAAGAAAAATAAACTGGTGTTTAATTTCAACCTTCTTCCCACCCATTCCGCGAACTTTTTGACCTCCCCTCGTAACGTGCATCGTAACGTGCGAATGGCTGATGCAGCCACTAATTTACAGAATATAATTCAGGTATCCGCCGTTCACAAATATAATGATGTAATGATGATGATTATAATGTAGTACATTATAGTACACAGGTGATATAACGCCTAATGTCATCGATCTTCCACTGGCAGCGTGCGAATTTTTTTTTGTGGATCTATGATGTGACGCGCTTGCCTAGAAGACATTCACTCGTGACTTGAAGGCCCCTAAGTTGTATTTACCAGGAATCACAGTCTCAGGCAAAGAGTTCTACTCTTTAGCGGTACGGATCACAAAATTGGAACAAACAGTGCGATTTTTTGGTATATCAACGATATAACGTTGGCGCCTATTCGTAAATCGGGTTGTCCGATGAAAAAATGGGGACAACGGACAGGTTGTGTAATTCTGCTGCACACTCTCCGAAATGTATCCTATAAAAAACTGATAGGCTAGCTACCTTCCGTCTATGCTCAAGAACTATTATATAGATTTATAAATATCTATGACTCAGGTACAAATGCTCGTATTTGTCACACAATCATCGGCCTCTTCAGGGATTCGAACCCAATTCCGTCGGTGCGAAAGGCAGGATCGCAGGCAGGCAAAAAAACAAACAAACAAAAAAATGAAAAAAAAAATTAATTCAAATGCATTTAAAATAAGTTTTTTCGAAAGTATGTACGATGTATGTATAATTATTTGGCACGCTCTGCGGCCTGAACAGGATCGATGGATTTTAGCTTGAGAAGTGTCGTTAGATTCGTTACTGTGAGAGTGACACTAGGTATATCAAAATTAAAAAAAAACAAAATGGCGGATTTTGGCGCCAAATTCAATGAGTATGTAACTGTCCACAAACCTCACAAGTCCACAACTACTACACTCGATCGGACGGTTGTGGACCTCGGCTAACATTTATTTGCTTAAGGCTAAGCATATGTCGTGGGTTACGAAACAGAGTAGCGTAAGGTAAAAAAAAAAAATATAATTTCACTCCCTTTTTAAATCTCCATATTTTTAGGTGTCAAAAAAAAGGAGCGATGTCGGGAGTAGACCGCAAACAACTGTAGAATACAAACTCATTCAATAATAAAACTAGAAAAAATAAAAGTAAAAACAGTAATTTTAAAAACTAAAAAACTGGTTGGTTGCCTGTAAAGTCGGTATACGGGCGAAATTTTTACGTGACAACGACTTTGAGTGGTAAAATAATTTTAATGTGAATATTTATTCGTATAGTAGGAAGAAGGATAAAATAATAGTAACAATTTAAAACATTTATTTATACAAAGAATTATATTTAAAACATTAATTTATAGGCACGCGTCCCTTCCACTTTTTATGTCTGTCTCTCTCGCTCTTAGGCGGGCTAACCATGCCCGAGTGGAAGGGACGCGTGCCTCTCACTCGCTCTCATTGTAAGCGCATAACGTGAGCGGAGCGTAACGCAGTTTCTTGAAGTGTCACCCGGCAAACCAATTTATAAGACGTTGTCACGTCAAAAACCCGACTGCGTTTTTGTGTAATTTGGAAATGAAAATACCCGTAAATAAAAAACGGTAATTTAAAAAATAAAAAATGAGAAACCCTAAAACAAGAAAGTCGTCATACCCGATTTCACTTAGGAATCACCAAAGTTGTAGCAGTCGAGTCAGGACCCATTTTAGAAAGTCAGCTATCTACTCAGTAGATGGACTAATCTGCAATCTAATATAGGTATGTGCTCTTAAATCACTAAGCCTCCATTTCTAGAATGGGTCCTGACTGCTACAACTTTGGTGATTCTTAAGTTAAGTGGAATCGGGTATGACGGCTTTCTTGTTTTAAGTTTATTATTTTCTTAGTTTTTTAAATAACCGTTTTTTATTTAAAAGTATTTTCACTTCCAAATTACACAGAAACTAGTTGGGTTTTTTAGTTTTTAATTACCTACCTCCCGTTCAGGGCGTCTTTTAACTGACAAGAAGAATGGGCGCAAGAAACTCGCCAGCTTTAACAGAAGTAACGACATTTACAATATTATGCGTCGTCACCATACATAATCTACAAAATGCAATATTATTGTGGTAGGTATCATGATATCGTTGATTACAAAAAGTCAACAAGTATCTGTTTAAAATATGTAAATGTGAGATGATATAAAAAAATATTATAAGACACGCTGGTACTTGCAATTTGACAATATCCTCTTGATGAACTTTTTGTCCTTTCGCTCGATTATAATTCAGGAAATCTTTTGATGTCCGCTAACTTTATTCATAATAACTTTTCGCAATGTCTAATTTGCTATGAAAACTCAATGAATGAATTATGAAAAGTTATCATTTGTATTGTACAACTTCCATATGTCATAATTTTTGGCAATTATTTCGATGTTATTCAATTTATAAATATATTTTCAATTGTGATTTTGTTAATAATTATGAAATATTATGGGTACAAAGAAAAACAAAGTTGCTAATAAAATCATCTACGTAAAATGCTATCTTGCAAATTACAGCTAGTAAAATCTTTATACACTCGAGAGCAATGAATCCGGGTCACTTAAAGAATGTTAAAAATCTCGGAAACTAAAAATGATAGGTTAATGCAATAAATTGTATTTAATACACAATGTAATACTCCTTAAATGAAAGTAAAAAAAATATGAGTCACCATACATTTTATTAACACAAAATTACATAAAGAAAAAAACTGCTGATCTCTCCTTAAAACAAAAATAGGAAACATGAAATGTTTGAACTTTATTACGATTTTCTTGAATTTTAATACTTCGTATTGCCTCCTCGTGCTTCCATTACTGCGTTTACGCGGTTTGGCAGCCAGGATCAACAGTTTAATGTGCTTTCCGGAGTAGTAAGGAGCGCGGTATTACAATTTTTTGATCACCCATTAAATGGTAGGCATTTGGCTAAATTGCTTCACCTCCCAAATCTATTTTCTACCGATAAATTGTAAAATTAAGCCAAAGTTTTGTAATCTCTGGTCGTGTTCAACAAAGGTGATTTTTTGTTCAAGATGATTTCTAATATACATATGTTTTATATGGGCATTATTTAGTCAAGAATTAAGCAATTGCTCGGGAACTAACTCAATACTTTTGCTGTCACTGAAATATATACTCCTACAAGCTGACCCGGCTACACGTCGCTATGGCTCAGATATTATAATTTGCACATTTTTTAGTGGTTATGAATTAAAATGGAATATGCCATAAATACACTTTTGTTTGTATTCGCCTAATATTGTTTTCGTTTCTAAAATAATATTGTTTTATATATTTTTTTTACAAACAATTACAGTTTATAAAGATGGTATGACAAAGTTTATTGTATCAGCGAGCGCACATATGCGATGTGAAAGTACTCACAAATATCATACAGGCTGCCAACATACAAAAATGGCGGAAGCGCGGTTCCCGGAAACTGATATAATGTCTGAGTAGAGCAGGTTCAGATTTATTTACATGAATAACGAAATAGTTGAATTGCTACGAAATTTTCAGGTATTACGTGACAATCACAACTATAATAGGACTGATGTTAAAGCTTTGTCAAACAGTTCTGCGGAATGTAGTGACTAGCTGACTTCGCACGCGTTTCTGAGTTAAAGTGTATCCCATCCTATGTCCTAAGTTGGAACAAATCAGCAAAATGAAGAAAAACATCATCATAATCGGTTGAGTAGTTTCAGAGTTCATCGCGGTCAAACACTGTGACATGGAATTTATATCTACACATATATATATATATAGATAAAGATGCCAGGAGAGACGATTAACACAAGGCAGGTAATTTAGTTCATTTAGTTAGTAATTATTTTCCTTTGCCACGTCTTCTATAATACTAGCGCCACCTTTTGCGTAAAAATAAAAACTTTTTTACCAGTTATCAGAAAGAATTTAGTTACATTTCTTTTTATATTGTTGCACTTTCACGAAATATATTTAAGTTATATCAATAAATACGTAATATTGATATATAAAACAATGATGGGTTTAACAAACTACATTAGCCTATTATTAAAAAAATCTTCATTCTTATTTTAAAAAATGTACCTGTTACAAAAAGAATTTTTATAATAAAGACCTAAATTTAATACAGAATCAATTATTAAATATTGTGTAACATATATATTGTTCAGCCTATGTAATTTATCCTTATTTTGGTTCATGTGATTGGCGCATAGTTTATAGAGTCGAATTCTGTCGTTGTCCTTTGACTGTATGATGCAGAGGTCCTTTGCCTTGCTGGATTTAATCTTTGGCATGTGACATTTGACAAATTAGAAACTAACGACCAAAGATAACAATATAATATTATATATACATGTCTACTTGGCTCTTTCAGTAACTACCATCGACATATACTAATGGACATGCCGAACGCGTATAACGTGCAGTAATTTATTGGTTTGAGAAGAGTGACGAAGATGGCATATGCTTTCGGATTAACGCTTTCCTTATAAGCGATTGGCTCTCAATTTTCATGACAGGTCCGGCAAATATTTTGAGAGAGATAAAGATAGTCCGAAACTTATTTTTAACTCTTTCTTTCGTAATGCCACAATTCTCACCGCTAGGGCATTTCTATTAGTATATGTCGATGGTAACTACAATCTTGTACACTGCACAGACCCTGTTAGCGTTCCAATCGGAATTGTCTGCTCCGGACAAGCATAAGCAATACTTCAATATTTTACAAGAAATTGAATTTTATTATTATAATACGACTACTAAAGGTCATGGCCGAGGACTCCTTTGATGTTGACTCCACAACCCATTTTCCCACTGGCTGATTTTGTAATCTTGATAGCTATCCTAGATAAGTTTTTTTAAGTATTTTCAAAAGAAACTTGTGTTGCATTAATTACCGAATGTATTATCAATCATTATTTTTTTATTTAGTTCTTACACTTCCGCGCACACTACACATTTCAAAAAACAATTTTTTTTAAGGTTATTGCGCATAATTTATTACAGGAACCGTGATCACATAATGAATATAATCCTATTAAGGAACGTCAGTATTAAATTTAAATTATTTTTATATTTAAGTTAATCAACCTTATAAATAATTATTTAATTAAATAAATAAATTAAATGAGGTAAATAAATAAATACCTGTTGCGACCCTGAAGTAAGCGTATAACGAAGACGAAGACTAATCATCTTCGCTCTCATTCGCCACTCTATTAACCTTTAGTAAGGTTATCCTTTTTCGTCCCATAACTACCGTAGGAGACATCAGGACGTCACTGATAGTAATTGACCACGTGTGCTTATAAAGCCACTCCTTACCGGGGTCTTTTATTACGTTATGTTACAATATCGTTTCTACAGACACCTTTGTCCTTTTTTGAAACGGTTAATGCTTTACGCATACGCCGTCGCTGGGAACGCGAGGGACGTTATGTGGGACCCTCCTCCATGCCCGGCCTAGTGCCCGATGGAGGATTGGAGGCATACCCACTAACTACCGCGGTGTCCCACATTGTATCACATGATCATATGGTATCCTTGGGGATGCTGCCGCGATCCCTCACAATGTGTTACCGCCCTAAGTGGACCTTCCTTTGCTCCGCGGGGAATGGGGCTGCGGAGCGTCCCATGACACCCCAAACGCTGCATGAAGCCAAGTGCAATGCAGGTGCCGGTCTCCCAACCCGTCATCCGCTGGCTTCCCTTCTGTTAAATGGGGGAATACCGCTCTTCCCAGCCACCCGCAAACCACCGGTTAGACACTTTTATCTTGAAGACGTATCTAATCACCTATACTACAGGTGATGAGTAGTCGACTTCTGAGTAATCATCGAGGTGATACAATTATTTTATTTATTTATTCAGTTAGTTACCTATAAATACAGTAACACCCCGTTGTTGCTCTGTTATTTTATTTCTGAACAATTATCTTTTACAAATATCCAAAGATGTGTTTCTGCGATGTCTCCTAATCCAGTTTACCCGTAAGTAATCTTAACAAGTACGTGAGTAATTTTAAGTAAGTACCTGAAAAGTGTCGGTTCTTTGAAATAAACGTGTCATTGCTAGCCGTGGTGTCCTTTGTTACAAACCTCACGTTCACATGCATTACCCGGATAACAATCTAATTAATCCTTACGCTCCCGAGTCCTTTTCAGGGAGACCGTTTACATCCTTCACAGAATTGTACTGTGCTAACTAAAATAATTTCAACCTGATTAGGACAACCTGATTAAATATTCAAAATGACTAAGTCATCACCCAAACCTTCTGGCTAGTTGAAAAGCATGAATCCAAACTCTATCTATAAAAGGCTAAAAAGACGTGCTCCTCAGAACATGATTACATGAAGAGCTAGCATCAATTTGGTCATATCATTGAATACTATGCTAAACACGCCCATCATGTGAAATGTTTGAAATCCAGTTCAATGTCGAAGAGACAGATCGCAGGACAAAAATGAACTATAAAATAAAACCTGATCACGCTTATTCTTGACAAATATATAAAACTGACTGAGATTAAAACGGACTCGAATCATCCGGTTTATACATAAAAATCTTTTCAATTTTACCACGTTTTTCTTATCTCACTTTTCTTATTTGTTTGTCTGTCCGGGCAAAATCTTGCAACTTAAATTTGAGGCACTTTCCGATAAGCTAGAAAGCTGAAACTTTCAGGATAGTTCAGAACCCGATGACAATGCACTCTAAAGCAACTTTCAACTTTCCAGATGCACTTTCAGGTCCACTTTCGGCAACTTTCACTTTTGTATGGGGCTTATCCGATTGTTGCGTAACACATGGTTACTTCGTTGAGTTAATAATTAAAAAGAATAAAATAATTATACTAGATTTAAAAAATCTAAAAATCCCACGTTTTCAATGTCCTAAAAAGAATAAAATAACCCTGCGGGGCAAAGCGAGGGGCCACTCAAAGCGCATCTTTACAATAATCGGCATCAATGCATGTCATTCATCTCTTTAAAATCTCCTCTTAGTAATATGCGCCCCCACGTTTTGAGTGGCCCCTCGCTTTGCCCCGCAGGGTTATTTTATTCTTTTTAGGACATTGAAAAACGTGGGATTTTTAGATTTTTTAAATCTAGTATAATTATTAATTAGTAGAAACGGAAATGCAAGAACTAAGAAGGACTGCGCACACAAACTGAATCAGCTGAGTGGTAGAAAAAGCGTATTTCTAAAAAGGTACCAGGACACAAAGGAGTCGTCGCCGATTAAAAGGCCGATGAACTTACTTGAGCTAGAGAGTAAACAAATAGGTCCAAAGATTTTTTGATGTATTCCAAAGACCCATGCTTCGCAACCCCTTAAGGAAATCTCCTTAGGCGAATCAACAAAATACCACACAACCACGTTCAGTACACGCGAAGTCTCTGATAGAAAGGTATTCGCAAAAACGATTAACAGAACTCATACGGTTCAGCAGGGTGAACATCAGTTCGATTGTTAGATAGACTGGACACTGCAGACGAAACAGACACTTTCAGATGAAATTGATATCAATGGGAGAAAGAATAACCCAAAAACACATTCTGTGTGACTGTTGATCCCTAATCCATTAACGCAGAATCCACTTGGGAAAACATATTAACAGCCCGGGGAACTGAGATCTCTCAAGGCTAAGAAGATTCTGGTTTTCCTAAAAGCTTGCAGGCTAAAAGACAAGTCACGTCTTATCCTTATTATGAGTGGCTGAAGATTTCCTCATTTTATAGATTTCTATAGCGACTATTTACTAGCGTGTAAAAATATCGTACTTTGTACTAGGTATCCACTGCAGCCGTCCTACAACACGTTCTAAGTTTATTTATTTATGCTTCTCATAGAAAAATACCTTTTAATTAACCGAAACCGCTTACCGCAACTCTAAGTTGATTGCGTCATAAGCTGATTAGCGTTTCAAATGGTGACGTGTGTGCGCGTGTGAGCGACTGTTTGTCACGACGCGTTTAGCCTAATTAAAGAGCATGGCCGACGCCATCTCTGCTACGCTGTTTACTCCCGCTTATGGGCTGTCTTGTTCGCTGAATTTATGCCTAATTGAGTCTCAACATTTTGATCAGGATGGGAAATGTATTGGGTTTCAGCAATATTTCAACAAAAGACATGTTAGATTTCTAAAAGAAATATTTATTCTTGAGCAAAAACCCAAAAAACGACATGACATTTGCATACCTAAAATCAAAGAGAATGCAACAGCGCCACCCGTGGCAGAAAACGGAAACAAAATATCTATGTTTATAAAGACATCTATGATTTATCTTAAAAAATTAAATTAATTCAACAAAATGGACTTATTTTGTTTTATAACAACCAGCTGCAGTTGGTTTCAACAAAAATCCAATTCGGAATGTAAACAATATTTTTTATTATTTAAAAATTTTCTGCTTAAGTGCATGACATTTTTATCTAATAAAATTTAATCAGAAAGTGTTCAATACGTAAAAAATCCTTTTTATTGTTAAAAATTTTAGCTGTTTATCACTAGAAAAATATCTACCTTTTTTTTAGTGTCAGTCTGCTCACATGATTGAAAAATTCACTAGGTTAGCGAAAAGTTGTGGGTACGAGTCCGAACTGACACTTGAGACAAGTTGATTTTTTCGATAGTAAATAGATTTAATTTATTTAAAAAACACAACTTATTTAAGGTTTTTTTTTAGTTTTTAATAAATCTGCAGTGTGAGCATGCTTTCAAGAGGCCTAACCACTACATTAGATTTGATAAATCTCAAATTCCTGCTAATAAAGAAGGATTTGTTCCTAGTATCCCACGCGAGGCTATTGAAATCAGGAAACATCCTAATTTCAATAAAGATGAAGGTTGGAGCGTTCCACCTGCTTGGGATCCCATAATTAAAAAAATAATATCTCCAAAGTCACACACTGCAAGATCTTGTGATATACTGAGTTCTTTTTGCAAATAATAAAGGTAAGATGTAAGACGGTCCAGTCTGACTGTCTTTCGCCAGTTCTTCTAGAAAACCTGTGATCATGGTTCCTGTAAAGGAGTCGAAACATCAGGATTAAATATAAATTATGCGCAAAAAACCCTTAATAAGTTGTTTTATTTAAATTTGTAATGTGCGCGGAAGTAAATGAACTAAATAGACTTTGCAATGGATTTCGTAGGATTACTCAAATAAGAAATTATACACTTTACTAGTACCAACCGTTACTATATACTTTTGCCTGCTCTGTACGTGCATATGTCAATGAACTCCACCAAACGAAAAAAAAATTGTTTGTTAACCAGGTGCTGCAATTAGGAAGAAAAACGAGTCCGTTAGTTTTTGATAAAATAAAAATAAATAAACAAATTATTTTTAACTTTAAGTTAATTAATTTAAATATTTATTAACATATGTTCACTTCTGATAGTGAAAATATTATGGTAGATGTAATACCGCTGTTATTTCTGATCAACATAATGCAAGGATCAGTTAATTTATCATAGTTTTAATAAGAT
This sequence comes from Calamotropha paludella, assembly GCA_927399485.1. Classification (NCBI taxonomy): domain Eukaryota; kingdom Metazoa; phylum Arthropoda; class Insecta; order Lepidoptera; family Crambidae; genus Calamotropha; species Calamotropha paludella. The sequence continues at coordinate 23,333,120 of OV656821.1, read as the reverse complement.
TTTTATTTAATTGCTTGTTGAATTGTTTTATAAAAATGCGTTTTTATGCATAAAAATCGTTATTGTAAGAAAGCTAATGTCAATATTGGAGGTTGAAATCTTTAAAATATCTTAAAAACGAGTGTTCTTTAGACCACATGACTGAAGTAAAAGTAACTAAAGTAACTAAACTGGCTATGTGAGAAAGAGGAAGAAAATGTCTGCTCTCGAGAAAAATAAAATATACGAAACCTAACTCTCTCTGTTTTTATATTCACTAACTTATATCTCCCTCTTAACTCTCGTTCACCTCGTCTGATCACACTTTTCGTAACGCTCTCGCCACGCATTCACCAGCTTACTCCCCAAGTCAAGCAAGAAATTTTACTTCAAAACTGAGTTACCACAGAGAGAACAAAAAAGAATGTGTTACCAACATGATAAAGTTAAGTTCTTATTAAGGCCAACAACAGAATAATATAAGGTTGCGTTCTCATTTACTAATAGCTGGGCGTAGAAATAGAAGAAACAGTTTAAAGAAAATTGAAATGTCAAGTCATGACGCATATACAGAGCTGAGAGCCAAGATCAAGAGACAAATGACGCTCGTTTAGGGTTAGCTCGATACACGCTCCATTTCAATTTAAAAGGGTAACCAACTCAGTCACTCTGTCGACAACCTCCAGTTGAACCACTATTTATAAACCATTTAAACATATTTTGGGGACATTAGATTATGACAACACAAGGCTAATAGTGCTTTGTTTGGGCTAAGTTTGTCAGTGTTATTTTAAGAAATATTATTATTTTATTAATGTAAATTACTTTCCTTTTTTCTTCCCTTGTTGGCAGTGTATTTTTAAACAAAAAATTGAATGTCGGTAAAGTCAGTTTACGGACGATAATTTTACGTGATAGCGACATAAGAAAACATTGATCATAAATTGCATCAATTTGAATTATTATCATTGAATTATCAATATTTTGTATAATACAAAGAAAAAGTTAAAAAAAAATTTTTTTTTCGATAAATTAACATATAATTGTTGAAATAAACAATGGAAACCATATTAACTTCTCACTTCATGAAGACGTTATCACGTCAAAAATAAGTTTTTTTTTAAATAATATTTGTTAAAAGATCAAATTTGAGAATACCTGTTGAAGCTAAAAACGGTCTTAAGGCACTTCAGCGTGAAGGCTTTCCAAATAAAATTGGTGATACTTAAATTCCTTAGAACTGGTGAGAGCCTTAATAAGTTTGTTGATAAGGGCTCTTAGCTCGGTTCGTTGGAATTCTACAAATTGGAAATCCTTCATCGTTAAATTTTACTCGAATATTCTTTTTTATTCATTTAATTTTTTGCATTCACAATGCCGTATTTATATGACGACCATTTGGTGCAACGGTAGCGATTCTGCCTTTCGCAGCGACGGGCCTAGGTTCGAGTCCTGGAAGGGGCAGATGTTTTTGTGATGAATACGAGCATTTGTACCCGAATTATGGGTGTTTATATATATTACATTAATTACATATTATGTCCATCCGTTACTCTAGTATCCATAACACAAGCGTTATAGTGCTTACTTTAGACTAGGCTAATTGGTGTGAATATCAGAAATATTATTATTATTATTATAAGATTAATTATAAGCTTTTTAAATATATACATATTTTGTTGTTGTGTGTTTGAGTTTCAAATAAATGTTTTTCTTTCTTCCTTTCTATTATAAATAATATAATAAAATTTCTCACATCCACACCAATTAGCCTAGCCCAAAGTAAGCACAGTAAGGCTTAAGTAGGGTAACGGATAAACATACATATATGACACGTAGATATTAAATATTTATAGAAATATATATATAAATACCCATGACTTAGGTACATATGCCCGTATTAGTCACACAAGTTAGGACTTTCGGTGCAAAATAAATAAATAAATATCTCTTACATTCACACCAATTAGCCTAGCCCAAAGTAAGCACTGTAAGGCTTGTGTTATGGATACTAGGTTAACGGATAGACATACATATATAATACATAGATATGTAATATTCATAGAAATATATAATAAAAACACCCATGACTAAGGTACAAAAGCTCGTATTCATCATACAAGCATTTGCCCCTTCCGGGATTTGAACCCGGGACCGTCGGTGCGAAAGGCAGGATCACTACCGTTGCACCAAATGGTCGTCAAAGGCAAAATGTTTACCGTTGCACCGAACGGTAGTCAAATGGCTTTTATTCTAAGAGCAAACAAAGAGAATCCATTGTACATTTCTGGTTCAGAAATTGAGTCGTCTTTTTGCTTGTACTTAAAGTGCATTGCCAATTTGCAACAAATGCAGCGAGTGCATAAATAGAGACAAATGGCGACCGCTCACGCTTGATAAATAAGCGGTACGAGCGAATAAACTGCACCCGCTACAAGAATGCAAGCACTATAACAGCTGTTAAGGCTGTGTTTTATTAAGTCTGAAAATATGAATAGTTGCATTTTATGATGCAAATAAATTAAATTAAATTAGATTTTAATTTTTAACGATAAGGCCGCCCTTTGTACTTTGTATGTTTGTCTCGCCCTGTCTTTTTTTCGTGTATGATGTGAAATAAAGAGTATTCTATTTTCTCTAAATTAAAAATTGAAAAGCCTCAACGCAATAAAGCAGACATTAAAAAAACTTAACTAATAATTTTCAATAAGACATAAAATATGCCCGTAAAAAAGCAACCACGCTTCCGAGCCCGCTAGTGGGATTCAAATACACTACCTTTCACTATCCGGGCGAGTACTCTGACCGCTGAGCTACCGAGGGGCTCAGTGGCGTGGTTGTTTTTTTACGGCGTATTTTATATCTTATAGAAATATGGAATTGGGAATGCAACAAAATTAAATTAAATACATTCATAAATTTCTATTTAAACTCGTATATTTGATTGTTTCTCTCTGAAAAAGTATTGTTACGTATTTTGTTTTATAATATTCATTATTATCCATAACAACGATACATAGTTTTGTAGTTATGCATTATTGAGAAAAATCCGTTAGCAACAAACAAAAGAGCTAATGACTTTGAAACGGCTGAACAACGTTTTAATAAAAACAAGTCTAAGAACCATAGCTAAATAATATGCTTTCCAATTAAAAAAACCATATCCAAATCGGTTTCACCTATTTAAAACACATATAATGCCGCACTTTCATTTAGCTCTTATACTTCCGCGCACATTACACAGTTAAAACAACTTATTAAGGATTTTTATCGCATAATTTATATTTAATCCTGACGTTTCGACTCCTTTACAAGAGCCGTGAATAGTTAGGAACGTGCCCGATTAAAATATTTTGAAGTTAGTAGAAAATTTGTGACGGCCATTGTCTTAGTCATCCTGTGATTACAGCATTTATAGATTATACTCGAAAAACTATTAAATAAGTTGTTTTTATTAAAAGTCGGTCTTTAAGCTTTATAAAGCATTTTTATGAAAAGACTTAAGTCATTTATTATTTAACATATCGTAAGTGGGTTTTTTGTTGAAATTATTATACACTCGAGAGCAATGAATCCGGGTCACTTAAAGAATGTTAAAAATCTCGGAAACTAAAAATGATAGGTTAATGCAATAAATTGTATTTAATAGACAATGTAATACTCCTTAAATGAAAGTAAAAAAAATATGAGTCACCATACATTTTATTAACACAAAATTACATAACGAAAAAAACTGCTGATCTCTCCTTAAAACAAAAATAGGAAACATGAAATGTTTGAACTTTATTACGATTTTCTTGAATTTTAATACTTCGTATTGCCTCCTCGTGCTTCCATTACTGCGTTTACGCGGTTTGGCATGCTGTACACCAAGTTCCTTATACGATTTTGGGGAATATTCTCCCATTCCTCTGTGAGAGCAATTTTGAGCTCACGAAGCGTGATTGGGGGAGGGTTTCGTTGTTTTACGCATCTACCTAGCTCGTCCCAAAAATGCTCGATCGGGTTGATATCCGGGCTGCGCGCTGGCCACTCCATACGAGTAATGTTCATCTCTTGAAGGTAGTCATTCACAATCCTACCTGTATGAGGTCGGGCATTGTCATGCATAAATATAGCATCCTCACCTAAATTGACCATAAATGGATCAACGTGATCATTGAGGATTTCTTCCACAAATCTTACGCTAGTTAAAGAGCCGTTTTCTATGATCACCAGCTCTGTGCGACTTTCAGAAGAAATTCCGGCCCACACAAGTACAGACCCACCACCGTAGGCTACTTTTTCTTCGATGCATGCTTGCTTGAATCTTTCCCCTGGTCTTCGATACACTCTGTGTCTTCCATCGTGCTTGTAGAGCATACATTTTGATTCGTCGGAGAACATAACTTTTGACCAATCTTCAATACTCCAATTTACGTGGCTCTGGGCATATCTTAGTCTTGAAATACGATGCCCACGCTCCAGTTTAGGGCCGTTTGCAGGTCTAAGGGGTTTTAAGTTAGATTCAGCAAGCCGACGTCTTACTGTCCATGCACTTGGGTTACTTCCTCCGAGGCGTCGAAACTGATTGGTAAGTTCAGTTCCTGTGAGAAAGCGATTTCGAAGCATGGTGTTCACCAAGTATCGGTCTTCTCGTGCTGTGGTACACCTGGTTCTGCCCGTTCCTGGTCTGCGTAGGTTAGAACCAGTTTCTTCGTCACGTCGGAGAACTCTTTGTACTGTTGACAGCGACACACCGACAGTCCTGGCTGTATCGCGCTGACTCCGGCCGGTTTCCAGCATTGTAAGTATTCTGGTGCATTCTTCAGGCGTAAGCGACATAATTTCAGCTTGAATAATGAATATAGAGCACTATCAACATGGTTTATGTACCCACATAAATGACAGATTACAAACAAAAGCAAAACCAAATGATGTAATTTCGTAGTTCCATCTTCGAAAGTGGCCCTTTTTCAAATTTGATTTTTTTATGATATAACTTTACAATAACTAAGAAGTTTTAATACCTTCATTTAAGGAGTATTACATTGTCTATTAAATACAATTTATTGCATTAACATAGCATTTTTAGTTTCCGAGATTTTTAGGATTCTTTAAGTGACCCGGATTCATTGCTCTCGAGTGTATTTGACGTATTTTATTGTTGCACTTCATAAAACAAGTGTATCATTACTTAAATTAATTTAATTTATGAATATAATAGTCAATTTTAATACAATGTCCATGGTAGAATTATTCAGTATCAATAATGAGTTATGTCATTTAATATATCTCCAGTGTATTCATGTATATGTACCTACTTGTTATGACGAAAATAATTATTTTTGAAGTCCAAATGAGTAAACTTATTTCTTAATAACTGTGCAAGTGTCTTGTCTTTCGTAGAGAATGCTGTCTCATCGCTCTAAACTCCGATATTTCGGCGAAGTATTTTACGAAAGAACTGAATTCTTTTTGTGGGTGGATGTTATTGGCAGACATATCGGTCTAGCCTCCGTCTTAAGATTTCAGCATACGTGACGTGTTTTTTCTCGTGCCGGAAGGAACGCGACGGTTTCTTGACAAAGTTGCATGCAAAAATAAAGTAACAAAATATACGTACTTACCGAGAAATAAAGGCGGGACGGGACGGCACGAGAAAAAATCGTTGACTGTGAATATTTTCCTGCACGCTCTGTGCCCCGCCCCGTCCGAGATCCCACAGCGTATGCGCATTACCTTCCCTGACGTCGTAGTGTTGTGAATTGTTTCGAAATAACGAAAATACTTAAATACTAAGTAGATATTGATAGAAGATAATAGAATGCAGTGATTACTAATTTCTTTAGTAATAATAAACAATAATTATTTTATGAAAGTGATTTTTATCGTGGCAGAAGGAACGGGACGATTTCTTGACATTGTTGCATGCAAAAACAAAGCAACAAAATATACGTACCCAAGACAGGGCGAGACGGCATGAAAATAAAATCGTTGACGGTGTATATTGGCACGTCCTGCACGCTTTGTGCCCCGTTCCGTCCGATATCTCGCCGCGTATACACATTAGATAGTTATATCCTTGAGCTAAATTCCGTTACATATCCAACGATTCCATTTTAAATTTCTTAGTATATCCAATATATCCCATCCAATCACATGAATCATGTTAGATATTAATGACAATGATTACAAATTGGAATATTCATTTTAGTAAATTTGCAAGTTGAGATGAATTATAAAATAGTGATAAGGGAAATAATGAATTATTAATTAATTCATTATTTCGTATTTATTATATTTACAAAGTATTGTTGTTAAAGGAATGTTCTGATTAGGCAGTTGTGCATTTGACTTAAGTCGAACTAATTCGAGCCATTACCGGTCATTCATTCACTCATTCTTCAGGGAGTCTTGTTGGTGACGATTAAAAAGGAAGGAAAAAAAAAACGGGAGACAGTGGATTGTGAACAGTGAAATGACAAAGTCAAATGCACAACCAAAAAGATCTATAGTTGATAAATTACATTTACAAAAAAATGGACTATAATGTGAGAAGAAATAAATACTGTGATGGTGAATTTAGTGTTTCATTTGTGGTGCAGTCTATCAAGTTCAGAAGTGGGATACTTCACGCGTGAATATAAAAGATAAGTATTTACTTGGTTCCGTAATATAAAGTGAATGAGTACAAATACAATGTCAAGGAAATGTAAGAGTAATAGTTTTATAATTTTTTTGAAACCTTAAATATACGAGCTAAGTTTGGAGATGACTTAGAGGAGTATTTCTACGATAAACTGATAGCTTTGAACCGATGCGGTATCGAAGGGAAAAACGCTATTGACTGTATAGTCTTCGGTATAGATGACAGGTCAGTTCGGTACGGTGCAGAAGCTGTAGGTTTTGAAAATGCGGATAAGCTATTAGGGTACTTACGAAGTATAAAGCATGAGAAATTTGAAAAAAATAATAAGTATGTCCTGTCTAGTAGTGAGTCAAATCGAAAAACCGGAAAGGTAGAATTTAATAAACCAGTAAAATGTTTTAACTGTCGTGATATTGGTCATACTTTTACAAATTGCAAAAAAAACGTTAGTTAAGTGTCAAAAGTGTTTGAGAGTTGGACATAATGATCCTAATTGCTCAAGAGAAGTTTGGAAAGAGAAGTCTGAAATTAAATCATTATGACTAGTTGATGCTAATGAATTGCTGGACGAAAAATTTAAAAAGAAAATTTGGTTACATGGTTATGAACTCAACGCATATATTGATCTTGGCAGTCAGTGTACATTGATAAAAGAATCTGTAGCTAGGAATATCCTTGGAGGCTTTGATTGGAGATTAGATGGCCTACCACATTTGCGTGGATTTGGAAACTCTTCAATTCAGTCTGTGGGAGCGTGTATAGTAGATTTAACAATAGATCGAATAGTAGTAAAAGTAGAGCTGATAATAGTACCCGATTGTTTTCTCAGTTATGACCTTTTGATTGGCCAAACAGTGACAGAGCAAGCCCATATTGAAATATATAAGGATAATAAAAACTTAATTATCAAATCGAACTGTCCACGCAGTGAACAACGTTTCACTATTAGAACGTATAATGCCGTCACCATATTTGGTAATGCAATGATAAAAGTTAAAACTGACTGTGATTTCACTGGAGATGTATGTATTGAAGATAGTCTGAGAACTAAGTATAAGGTAGTAGGTGGTAAGGTTAGATTTAGGAATGGGGTAGGATACGTACATATAGTTAATAGTAAATGTCTTTTACTGCAATTTGGCACCGGTCAGATTATTTCTCGAGGAGTTTTATGGTTTGAAAATCCCAATAGTGCTAAATGTTTATTAATTGATAGAGTTAATAACGACATACCCTCGCTTGCTTTAGCCGATTTAAATATTGGTAATAATTTGAATGAAGAACAAAAAAGTGCATTGTTAACACTTGTTAATAATTTTAAGGATTGTTTTGCCAAAACTTTACAAGATTTAGGATGTACTAACATTACTACTATGGATATAGATTTGAAAGATTCAAACCCAGTTGTATCGTCACATCGTCCCTACCGCTTGAGTCACGTGGAAAGGGCAGAGGTCAGGTCAATGGTAGATGAACTTCTGAAAAATGGGATTATAAGGGAGTCGTCTTCTCCATATGCCTCGCCAATTATTATAGTTAAAAAGAAAACCGGGGACAAACGCTTGTGTGTAGACTACCGGGCATTGATATCACGTATTGATGATCAAATTGATCGGTTATCGGGTAACGTTTACTTTAGTACACTAGATTTAGCATCTGGATACTACCAAATACCAATAAGTGAGGACTCAAAGCACAAAACTGCGTTTGTGACTCCGGACGGCCAATTTGAATTCAATAGAATGCCTTTTGGGTTGGTCAACGCCCCAGCTGTCTTTCAAAGGGCAATTAATATGGTGCTAGGTAATGCGCGTTTCGAATCAGCCTTAGCATACATGGACGATATTTTGGTTCCATCGAATTCCTTTCAACAAGGTTTAGAGAGATTACAGGCCATTTTAGAAAGACTTCGTTACTCGGGTTTAACGCTAAAACCACAAAAATGTTACTTTTTCAAAGAAGAAGTTGACTATTTAGGATTCGAAGTTTCTAGAGCAGGTATAAAACCTGGGTTGGAAAAAGTAAAAGCTGTACAAAATTTCCCAATACCTAAAGACGTCCATAATGTAAGGCAAATTGTGGGTCTTGCTAGTTTTTTTAGGCGATTTATCAAGGGGTTTGCACATATTACTAAACCTCTAACAAAGCTACTAAAGAAAGATTCAATTTGGGAGTGGGGAATGGAACAAGAAAATGCTTTTAATGAAGTCAAGCAGATTTTAGCATCGAGACCTGTTTTAGCACTATATAATCCAACTGCTGAAACGCAAATCCACACCGATGCTAGCAAGCATGGTGTAGGTGGAGTATTGTTGCAAAAACAAACTGACTCTAATTTTAAACCAATAGCTTACTACAGTCGCCAGACTTCTCCCGAAGAATCACATTTTTCTTCTTATGAATTGGAAACACTAGCAGTTATAGCTTCTTTAGTCAAGTTTAGAGCGTACGTTTTGGGATTAAAGTTTACAATAGTGACAGACTGCAACTCACTTAGGGCAACATTTCAAAAGAAAGACATGATACCACGTGTTGCTAGGTGGTGGAGCCTCATTCAGGAGTATGATTGTGATATTGTTTATAGGTCTGGGCATAGTATGGTCCACGTCGACGCCCTGAGTAGAAACCCTGACCCTGAGGAAATTGGTATTATAAATGCAATCGAGACCTTTAACGTAATGAGCATTGATAGTGATTGGTTAGTTACAGTTCAATCGAATGATTCAGAATTAAAACGTATAAAAGACATTTTATCTAATTCCCAATATGATGACATAATCGAAATAAAAAAGAATTTTGTACTAAAGAAGGATAGATTATACAGAAATACTGAAGCCGGTTTAAGGTGGGTCGTACCAAAAGGCTGTCGATGGCAAATTTTGCAGAAAAATCATGATCAAATAGGACATTTTGGTTTTGAAAAAACTTTTGAAAGAATAAAAGATTTTTACTGGTTTTCAAAAATGCGAAAATTTGTAAAAAAATATGTTAATTCTTGTCTTGAATGTGCGCATAATAAAATCCCAGCCGGTAAAAAAGAGGGTTATCTCCACCCTATCCCTAAGGTATCGATGCCTTTTCATACCATCCACATTGACCATGTTGGACCATTTGTTACTAGTAAGCGCAAAAATCCATATATTTTAGTGATTATAGATGCTTACACCAAATTTATCGTTCTTAAGGCAGTAAAAAACACTAGGTCTAATACGAGTATTTCGGTACTTAGAGACTATTTTGGTACGTTTGGATTGCCTACGCGTTTAATAAGTGACAGAGGCACCTCCTTCACGAGTGGGAAATTTAAGACTTTTATGCTAGAACTTGGAATCAGGCACATTCAAAATGCAGTTGCCTCCCCACGGGCTAATGGTCAAGTAGAAAGATACAACCGTACTATACTTGATTCATTAGCTGCGCAAAATCATGGACAAGATGAAAGGTTATGGGATGATAGGTTGCTGCAGGTTCAATGGGGCCTTAATAATACAGTTAATAAGGGTACTGGCAAATCCCCTTCAGAAATTTTATTTGGATTAAACTCACTAATTTAAATGAAGGTCATATTATGACGGAAATTGAACAAGATATGTTAAATACATCAGGGATAGGCGATGGTAGTGTAAGCAATAGTTATGAGGGTAACCAGTCCACAGAAATCAAACTAAGTTCAGATATAGCAGCCTCTGAAAATCAACATAGTTTGAAGAGTACTGCTGAAAGTTCTAACGAAATCCATAACAATAACCAGCTCTAGATAACCAAAGTGTCTTGACTCCCAAAATAGACATTGTAAGACTTAGAACTGAAGTAGATAATTTCGTATCGGCATCTCAAGAGAAACAAAAACTTAACTTCGATAAAAAGAGGAAACCGGGCAAGAAGTATAGTTTAGGAGATTTGGTAAGAGTTGAAAAAGTAGTTCATAATGTAGGCAAGAGTAGAAAGTTATTACCTAAGTTGTCTGGGCCATATAAAATTACTAAAATATTAGACCATGATAGATACGAAATCAGTGATACACCAATTACAAAAAAGGGCTCAAAAATATATACCGGAATTTATGCCGTAGACAAAATATTTCCATGGCTATGTTACGATGGCAAAGAATGTGATTCTCATTCTGAAAGTACTGGTAGCGATGATAGTGATAGTGGTCCAACCAGTGAATAAGTATTGGTTTAAATATTTCATTTATTTAGAGAATATTAAATGTAACTATCCATTATCTCTAAAATATAACTTACACGTAATTTAATATGGATATTTAGGTATATTAATTATTACAAACACAGACATGTTATAACATGACGTTAACAATGAATAAAGGACAAAGTATGGTATTTGTATTTATGCTTGTTGTACAGCGACGTGGGCCGGTTATCGAGCACAAACTGTGCCAGCGCAACGTGCGCAATTCACGAGAGCACAACGTGTGCCAGCGCAACGTGCGTAACTCATTAAGCACAAAGTGTGCCAGCGCAACGTGCGCAATTAATTAAGCACAAAGTGTGCCAGCGCAACGTGCGCAATTAACTAAGCACAAAGTGTGCCAGCGCAACGTGCGCAATTAATTAAGCACAAAGTGTGCCAGCGCAACGTGCGCAATTAATTAAGCACAAAGTGTGCCAGCGCAACACATATTGTATTTGCACAGCATGTCCGACCCGCGAAGGTGTAAAATTAATAATAACATAAATACAACATTGTAAGAATTAATGTTTATGTAAATCTGTTGATGGTATTACATTTACTTTTATAAGAAGTTCATGAGGACATGAACATGAATCAGGATGGACGAGCTGTTAGATATTAATGACAATGATTACAAATTGGAATATTCATTTTAGTAAATTTGCAAGTTGAGATGAATTATAAAATAGTGATAAGGGAAATAATGAATTATTAATTAATTCATTATTTCGTATTTATTATATTTACAAAGTATTGTTGTTAAAGGAATGTTCTGATTTGGCAGTTGTGCATTTGACTTAAGTCGAACTAATTCGAGCCATTACCGGTCATTCATTCACTCATTCTTCAGGGAGTCTTGTTGGTGACGATTAAAAAGGAAGGAAAAAAAAAACGGGAGACAGTGGATTGTGAACAGTGAAATGACAAAGTCAAATGCACAACCAAAAAGATCTATAGTTGATAAATTACATTTACAAAAAAATGGACTATAATGTGAGAAGAAATAAATACTGTGATGGTGAATTTAGTGTTTCATTTGTGGTGCAGTCTATCAAGTTCAGAAGTGGGATACTTCACGCGTGAATATAAAAGATAAGTATTTACTTGGTTCCGTAATATAAAGTGAATGAGTACAAATACAATGTCAAGGAAATGTTAGAGTAATAGTTTTATAATTTTTTTGAAACCTTAAATATACGAGCTAAGTTTGGAGATGACTTAGAGGAGTATTTCTACGATAAACTGATAGCTTTGAACCGATGCGGTATCGAAGGGAAAAACGCTATTGACTGTATAGTCTTCGGTATAGATGACAGGTCAGTTCGGTACTGTGCAGAAGCTGTAGGTTTTGAAAATGCGGATAAGCTATTAGGGTACTTACGAAGTATAAAGCATGAGAAATTTGAAAAAAATAATAAGTATGTCCTGTCTAGTAGTGAGTCAAATCGAAAAACCGGAAAGGTAGAATTTAATAAACCAGTAAAATGTTTTAACTGTCGTGATATTGGTCATACTTTTACAAATTGCAAAAAAAACGTTAGTTAAGTGTCAAAAGTGTTTGAGAGTTGGACATAATGATCCTAATTGCTCAAGAGAAGTTTGGAAAGAGAAGTCTGAAATTAAATCATTATGACTAGTTGATGCTAATGAATTGCTGGACGAAAAATTTAAAAAGAAAATTTGGTTACATGGTTATGAACTCAACGCATATATTGATCTTGGCAGTCAGTGTACATTGATAAAAGAATCTGTAGCTAGGAATATCCTTGGAGGCTTTGATTGGAGATTAGATGGCCTACCACATTTGCGTGGATTTGGAAACTCTTCAATTCAGTCTGTGGGAGCGTGTATAGTAGATTTAACAATAGATCGAATAGTAGTAAAAGTAGAGCTGATAATAGTACCCGATTGTTTTCTCAGTTATGACCTTTTGATTGGCCAAACAGTGACAGAGCAAGCCCATATTGAAATATATAAGGATAATAAAAACTTAATTATCAAATCGAACTGTCCACGCAGTGAACAACGTTTCACTATTAGAACGTATAATGCCGTCACCATATTTGGTAATGCAATGATAAAAGTTAAAACTGACTGTGATTTCACTGGAGATGTATGTATTGAAGATAGTCTGAGAACTAAGTATAAGGTAGTAGGTGGTAAGGTTAGATTTAGGAATGGGGTAGGATACGTACATATAGTTAATAGTAAATGTCTTTTACTGCAATTTGGCACCGGTCAGATTATTTCTCGAGGAGTTTTATGGTTTGAAAATCCCAATAGTGCTAAATGTTTATTAATTGATAGAGTTAATAACGACATACCCTCGCTTGCTTTAGCCGATTTAAATATTGGTAATAATTTGAATGAAGAACAAAAAAGTGCATTGTTAACACTTGTTAATAATTTTAAGGATTGTTTTGCCAAAACTTTACAAGATTTAGGATGTACTAACATTACTACTATGGATATAGATTTGAAAGATTCAAACCCAGTTGTACATCGTCCCTACCGCTTGAGTCACGTGGAAAGGGCAGAGGTCAGGTCAATGGTAGATGAACTTCTGAAAAATGGGATTATAAGGGAGTCGTCTTCTCCATATGCCTCGCCAATTATTATAGTTAAAAAGAAAACCGGGGACAAACGCTTGTGTGTAGACTACCGGGCATTGATATCACGTATTGATGATCAAATTGATCGGTTATCGGGTAACGTTTACTTTAGTACACTAGATTTAGCATCTGGATACTACCAAATACCAATAAGTGAGGACTCAAAGCACAAAACTGCGTTTGTGACTCCGGACGGCCAATTTGAATTCAATAGAATGCCTTTTGGGTTGGTCAACGCCCCAGCTGTCTTTCAAAGGGCAATTAATATGGTGCTAGGTAATGCGCGTTTCGAATCAGCCTTAGCATACATGGACGATATTTTGGTTCCATCGAATTCCTTTCAACAAGGTTTAGAGAGATTACAGGCCATTTTAGAAAGACTTCGTTACTCGGGTTTAACGCTAAAACCACAAAAATGTTACTTTTTCAAAGAAGAAGTTGACTATTTAGGATTCGAAGTTTCTAGAGCAGGTATAAAACCTGGGTTGGAAAAAGTAAAAGCTGTACAAAATTTCCCAATACCTAAAGACGTCCATAATGTAAGGCAAATTGTGGGTCTTGCTAGTTTTTTTAGGCGATTTATCAAGGGGTTTGCACATATTACTAAACCTCTAACAAAGCTACTAAAGAAAGATTCAATTTGGGAGTGGGGAATGGAACAAGAAAATGCTTTTAATGAAGTCAAGCAGATTTTAGCATCGAGACCTGTTTTAGCACTATATAATCCAACTGCTGAAACGCAAATCCACACCGATGCTAGCAAGCATGGTGTAGGTGGAGTATTGTTGCAAAAACAAACTGACTCTAATTTTAAACCAATAGCTTACTACAGTCGCCAGACTTCTCCCGAAGAATCACATTTTTCTTCTTATGAATTGGAAACACTAGCAGTTATAGCTTCTTTAGTCAAGTTTAGAGCGTACGTTTTGGGATTAAAGTTTACAATAGTGACAGACTGCAACTCACTTAGGGCAACATTTCAAAAGAAAGACATGATACCACGTGTTGCTAGGTGGTGGAGCCTCATTCAGGAGTATGATTGTGATATTGTTTATAGGTCTGGGCATAGTATGGTCCACGTCGACGCCCTGAGTAGAAACCCTGACCCTGAGGAAATTGGTATTATAAATGCAATCGAGACCTTTAACGTAATGAGCATTGATAGTGATTGGTTAGTTACAGTTCAATCGAATGATTCAGAATTAAAACGTATAAAAGACATTTTATCTAATTCCCAATATGATGACATAATCGAAATAAAAAAGAATTTTGTACTAAAGAAGGATAGATTATACAGAAATACTGAAGCCGGTTTAAGGTGGGTCGTACCAAAAGGCTGTCGATGGCAAATTTTGCAGAAAAATCATGATCAAATAGGACATTTTGGTTTTGAAAAAACTTTTGAAAGAATAAAAGATTTTTACTGGTTTTCAAAAATGCGAAAATTTGTAAAAAAATATGTTAATTCTTGTCTTGAATGTGCGCATAATAAAATCCCAGCCGGTAAAAAAGAGGGTTATCTCCACCCTATCCCTAAGGTATCGATGCCTTTTCATACCATCCACATTGACCATGTTGGACCATTTGTTACTAGTAAGCGCAAAAATCCATATATTTTAGTGATTATAGATGCTTACACCAAATTTATCGTTCTTAAGGCAGTAAAAAACACTAGGTCTAATACGAGTATTTCGGTACTTAGAGACTATTTTGGTACGTTTGGATTGCCTACGCGTTTAATAAGTGACAGAGGCACCTCCTTCACGAGTGGGAAATTTAAGACTTTTATGCTAGAACTTGGAATCAGGCACATTCAAAATGCAGTTGCCTCCCCACGGGCTAATGGTCAAGTAGAAAGATACAACCGTACTATACTTGATTCATTAGCTGCGCAAAATCATGGACAAGATGAAAGGTTATGGGATGATAGGTTGCTGCAGGTTCAATGGGGCCTTAATAATACAGTTAATAAGGGTACTGGCAAATCCCCTTCAGAAATTTTATTTGGATTAAACTCACTAATTTAAATGAAGGTCATATTATGACGGAAATTGAACAAGATATGTTAAATACATCAGGGATAGGCGATGGTAGTGTAAGCAATAGTTATGAGGGTAACCAGTCCACAGAAATCAAACTAAGTTCAGATATAGCAGCCTCTGAAAATCAACATAGTTTGAAGAGTACTGCTGAAAGTTCTAACGAAATCCATAACAATAACCAGCTCTAGATAACCAAAGTGTCTTGACTCCCAAAATAGACATTGTAAGACTTAGAACTGAAGTAGATAATTTCGTATCGGCATCTCAAGAGAAACAAAAACTTAACTTCGATAAAAAGAGGAAACCGGGCAAGAAGTATAGTTTAGGAGATTTGGTAAGAGTTGAAAAAGTAGTTCATAATGTAGGCAAGAGTAGAAAGTTATTACCTAAGTTGTCTGGGCCATATAAAATTACTAAAATATTAGACCATGATAGATACGAAATCAGACGCACTGCAAGCTACCAGCCCTTCTTGGTTGCTATTCCTACCTGTTGCACCAAACACTTCTCAACATCTTTTATAATGCGCACAGCAAAGGAGTGTAACTCCCTCCCTGCGTCTATATTTCCAAGTAATTGTAACCCGTTCGTTTTTAAAACCATGGTGAATAGTTACCTTCTGGGTTTGGTCGTTCCATCGTGGATCCTGTCTTGGCCTCCGGGCTTAAATGGGATCAAGAGCAAACCCATTAAAAAGGAAGATACTTTGTGATACGTACGGCTAAGGAGTGGAACTCGTTGCCTGAATCTGTGTTTCCTGACAAATACAATTTAGGGGTCTTCAATCAAGTCACGGGTGAATAGGTATCTTCTGGGCAAGCGCGTCACATCCTAAATCGCATCGTCAAGCGCTATCCTATTTACAATAAAATAAAATAAAACTTTAAGTTGTGTAACAATAATAATTATATATGTCATTGATCTGTTTTATTTCACATCTGCTTACGTTGTGAAAGGGTTTAGTAAGCACTGGCAGTTAATACTAAAGACCACTCCCGAACCATCTAAGAATACCACATAATAAAAAGAAGACACAGCTGGGAATAACTGCTTTTTTTTCAAAGAAAAATCACTTCTTTCTTTACGTGTCTTGATAAGCATTACATTGCAGTTTATTGTATAATAAAGTCAACTATAAGAGAAAATTGACACCAGCTAGTTTATCTACTTTTCGAAGAATGTTTATTATATTCTTTATATTGTGACTTCTTACCAACCCACCAATGTTGATATTACAGGTGTCGTGGGTGCGTCGCCGCGACTGGCACATCATCAGCTCAGGAGTGCTGATGTACACGAATGACGAGCGATTTCAGGTAAACACCAGTGAAATCTTCAGTCTTCAGAAAGACTTCATCCAGTCTTTTTTGTAATACACCAATTACAAAAAAGGGCTCAAAAATATATACCGGAATTTATGCCGTAGACAAAATATTTCCATGGCTATGTTACGATGGCAAAGAATGTGATTCTCATTCTGAAAGTACTGGTAGCGATGATAGTGATAGTGGTCCAACCAGTGAATAAGTATTGGTTTAAATATTTCATTTATTTAGAGAATATTAAATGTAACTATCCATTATCTCTAAAATATAACTTACACGTAATTTAATATGGATATTTAGGTATATTAATTATTACAAACACAGACATGTTATAACATGACGTTAACAATGAATAAAGGACAAAGTATGGTATTTGTATTTATGCTTGTTGTACAGCGACGTGGGCCGGTTATCGAGCACAAACTGTGCCAGCGCAACGTGCGCAATTCACGAGAGCACAACGTGTGCCAGCGCAACGTGCGTAACTCATTAAGCACAAAGTGTGCCAGCGCAACGTGCGCAATTAATTAAGCACAAAGTGTGCCAGCGCAACGTGCGCAATTAACTAAGCACAAAGTGTGCCAGCGCAACGTGCGCAATTAATTAAGCACAAAGTGTGCCAGCGCAACGTGCGCAATTAATTAAGCACAAAGTGTGCCAGCGCAACACATATTGTATTTGCACAGCATGTCCGACCCGCGAAGGTGTAAAATTAATAATAACATAAATACAACATTGTAAGAATTAATGTTTATGTAAATCTGTTGATGGTATTACATTTACTTTTATAAGAAGTTCATGAGGACATGAACATGAATCAGGATGGACGAGCTGTTAGATATTAATGACAATGATTACAAATTGGAATATTCATTTTAGTAAATTTGCAAGTTGAGATGAATTATAAAATAGTGATAAGGGAAATAATGAATTATTAATTAATTCATTATTTCGTATTTATTATATTTACAAAGTATTGTTGTTAAAGGAATGTTCTGATTTGGCAGTTGTGCATTTGACTTAAGTCGAACTAATTCGAGCCATTACCGGTCATTCATTCACTCATTCTTCAGGGAGTCTTGTTGGTGACGATTAAAAAGGAAGGAAAAAAAAAACGGGAGACAGTGGATTGTGAACAGTGAAATGACAAAGTCAAATGCACAACCAAAAAGATCTATAGTTGATAAATTACATTTACAAAAAAATGGACTATAATGTGAGAAGAAATAAATACTGTGATGGTGAATTTAGTGTTTCATTTGTGGTGCAGTCTATCAAGTTCAGAAGTGGGATACTTCACGCGTGAATATAAAAGATAAGTATTTACTTGGTTCCGTAATATAAAGTGAATGAGTACAAATACAATGTCAAGGAAATGTTAGAGTAATAGTTTTATAATTTTTTTGAAACCTTAAATATACGAGCTAAGTTTGGAGATGACTTAGAGGAGTATTTCTACGATAAACTGATAGCTTTGAACCGATGCGGTATCGAAGGGAAAAACGCTATTGACTGTATAGTCTTCGGTATAGATGACAGGTCAGTTCGGTACGGTGCAGAAGCTGTAGGTTTTGAAAATGCGGATAAGCTATTAGGGTACTTACGAAGTATAAAGCATGAGAAATTTGAAAAAAATAATAAGTATGTCCTGTCTAGTAGTGAGTCAAATCGAAAAACCGGAAAGGTAGAATTTAATAAACCAGTAAAATGTTTTAACTGTCGTGATATTGGTCATACTTTTACAAATTGCAAAAAAAACGTTAGTTAAGTGTCAAAAGTGTTTGAGAGTTGGACATAATGATCCTAATTGCTCAAGAGAAGTTTGGAAAGAGAAGTCTGAAATTAAATCATTATGACTAGTTGATGCTAATGAATTGCTGGACGAAAAATTTAAAAAGAAAATTTGGTTACATGGTTATGAACTCAACGCATATATTGATCTTGGCAGTCAGTGTACATTGATAAAAGAATCTGTAGCTAGGAATATCCTTGGAGGCTTTGATTGGAGATTAGATGGCCTACCACATTTGCGTGGATTTGGAAACTCTTCAATTCAGTCTGTGGGAGCGTGTATAGTAGATTTAACAATAGATCGAATAGTAGTAAAAGTAGAGCTGATAATAGTACCCGATTGTTTTCTCAGTTATGACCTTTTGATTGGCCAAACAGTGACAGAGCAAGCCCATATTGAAATATATAAGGATAATAAAAACTTAATTATCAAATCGAACTGTCCACGCAGTGAACAACGTTTCACTATTAGAACGTATAATGCCGTCACCATATTTGGTAATGCAATGATAAAAGTTAAAACTGACTGTGATTTCACTGGAGATGTATGTATTGAAGATAGTCTGAGAACTAAGTATAAGGTAGTAGGTGGTAAGGTTAGATTTAGGAATGGGGTAGGATACGTACATATAGTTAATAGTAAATGTCTTTTACTGCAATTTGGCACCGGTCAGATTATTTCTCGAGGAGTTTTATGGTTTGAAAATCCCAATAGTGCTAAATGTTTATTAATTGATAGAGTTAATAACGACATACCCTCGCTTGCTTTAGCCGATTTAAATATTGGTAATAATTTGAATGAAGAACAAAAAAGTGCATTGTTAACACTTGTTAATAATTTTAAGGATTGTTTTGCCAAAACTTTACAAGATTTAGGATGTACTAACATTACTACTATGGATATAGATTTGAAAGATTCAAACCCAGTTGTACATCGTCCCTACCGCTTGAGTCACGTGGAAAGGGCAGAGGTCAGGTCAATGGTAGATGAACTTCTGAAAAATGGGATTATAAGGGAGTCGTCTTCTCCATATGCCTCGCCAATTATTATAGTTAAAAAGAAAACCGGGGACAAACGCTTGTGTGTAGACTACCGGGCATTGATATCACGTATTGATGATCAAATTGATCGGTTATCGGGTAACGTTTACTTTAGTACACTAGATTTAGCATCTGGATACTACCAAATACCAATAAGTGAGGACTCAAAGCACAAAACTACGTTTGTGACTCCGGACGGCCAATTTGAATTCAATAGAATGCCTTTTGGGTTGGTCAACGCCCCAGCTGTCTTTCAAAGGGCAATTAATATGGTGCTAGGTAATGCGCGTTTCGAATCAGCCTTAGCATACATGGACGATATTTTGGTTCCATCGAATTCCTTTCAACAAGGTTTAGAGAGATTACAGGCCATTTTAGAAAGACTTCGTTACTCGGGTTTAACGCTAAAACCACAAAAATGTTACTTTTTCAAAGAAGAAGTTGACTATTTAGGATTCGAAGTTTCTAGAGCAGGTATAAAACCTGGGTTGGAAAAAGTAAAAGCTGTACAAAATTTCCCAATACCTAAAGACGTCCATAATGTAAGGCAAATTGTGGGTCTTGCTAGTTTTTTTAGGCGATTTATCAAGGGGTTTGCACATATTACTAAACCTCTAACAAAGCTACTAAAGAAAGATTCAATTTGGGAGTGGGGAATGGAACAAGAAAATGCTTTTAATGAAGTCAAGCAGATTTTAGCATCGAGACCTGTTTTAGCACTATATAATCCAACTGCTGAAACGCAAATCCACACCGATGCTAGCAAGCATGGTGTAGGTGGAGTATTGTTGCAAAAACAAACTGACTCTAATTTTAAACCAATAGCTTACTACAGTCGCCAGACTTCTCCCGAAGAATCACATTTTTCTTCTTATGAATTGGAAACACTAGCAGTTATAGCTTCTTTAGTCAAGTTTAGAGCGTACGTTTTGGGATTAAAGTTTACAATAGTGACAGACTGCAACTCACTTAGGGCAACATTTCAAAAGAAAGACATGATACCACGTGTTGCTAGGTGGTGGAGCCTCATTCAGGAGTATGATTGTGATATTGTTTATAGGTCTGGGCATAGTATGGTCCACGTCGACGCCCTGAGTAGAAACCCTGACCCTGAGGAAATTGGTATTATAAATGCAATCGAGACCTTTAACGTAATGAGCATTGATAGTGATTGGTTAGTTACAGTTCAATCGAATGATTCAGAATTAAAACGTATAAAAGACATTTTATCTAATTCCCAATATGATGACATAATCGAAATAAAAAAGAATTTTGTACTAAAGAAGGATAGATTATACAGAAATACTGAAGCCGGTTTAAGGTGGGTCGTACCAAAAGGCTGTCGATGGCAAATTTTGCAGAAAAATCATGATCAAATAGGACATTTTGGTTTTGAAAAAACTTTTGAAAGAATAAAAGATTTTTACTGGTTTTCAAAAATGCGAAAATTTGTAAAAAAATATGTTAATTCTTGTCTTGAATGTGCGCATAATAAAATCCCAGCCGGTAAAAAAGAGGGTTATCTCCACCCTATCCCTAAGGTATCGATGCCTTTTCATACCATCCACATTGACCATGTTGGACCATTTGTTACTAGTAAGCGCAAAAATCCATATATTTTAGTGATTATAGATGCTTACACCAAATTTATCGTTCTTAAGGCAGTAAAAAACACTAGGTCTAATACGAGTATTTCGGTACTTAGAGACTATTTTGGTACGTTTGGATTGCCTACGCGTTTAATAAGTGACAGAGGCACCTCCTTCACGAGTGGGAAATTTAAGACTTTTATGCTAGAACTTGGAATCAGGCACATTCAAAATGCAGTTGCCTCCCCACGGGCTAATGGTCAAGTAGAAAGATACAACCGTACTATACTTGATTCATTAGCTGCGCAAAATCATGGACAAGATGAAAGGTTATGGGATGATAGGTTGCTGCAGGTTCAATGGGGCCTTAATAATACAGTTAATAAGGGTACTGGCAAATCCCCTTCAGAAATTTTATTTGGATTAAACTCACTAATTTAAATGAAGGTCATATTATGACGGAAATTGAACAAGATATGTTAAATACATCAGGGATAGGCGATGGTAGTGTAAGCAATAGTTATGAGGGTAACCAGTCCACAGAAATCAAACTAAGTTCAGATATAGCAGCCTCTGAAAATCAACATAGTTTGAAGAGTACTGCTGAAAGTTCTAACGAAATCCATAACAATAACCAGCTCTAGATAACCAAAGTGTCTTGACTCCCAAAATAGACATTGTAAGACTTAGAACTGAAGTAGATAATTTCGTATCGGCATCTCAAGAGAAACAAAAACTTAACTTCGATAAAAAGAGGAAACCGGGCAAGAAGTATAGTTTAGGAGATTTGGTAAGAGTTGAAAAAGTAGTTCATAATGTAGGCAAGAGTAGAAAGTTATTACCTAAGTTGTCTGGGCCATATAAAATTACTAAAATATTAGACCATGATAGATACGAAATCAGTGATACACCAATTACAAAAAAGGGCTCAAAAATATATACCGGAATTTATGCCGTAGACAAAATATTTCCATGGCTATGTTACGATGGCAAAGAATGTGATTCTCATTCTGAAAGTACTGGTAGCGATGATAGTGATAGTGGTCCAACCAGTGAATAAGTATTGGTTTAAATATTTCATTTATTTAGAGAATATTAAATGTAACTATCCATTATCTCTAAAATATAACTTACACGTAATTTAATATGGATATTTAGGTATATTAATTATTACAAACACAGACATGTTATAACATGACGTTAACAATGAATAAAGGACAAAGTATGGTATTTGTATTTATGCTTGTTGTACAGCGACGTGGGCCGGTTATCGAGCACAAACTGTGCCAGCGCAACGTGCGCAATTCACGAGAGCACAACGTGTGCCAGCGCAACGTGCGTAACTCATTAAGCACAAAGTGTGCCAGCGCAACGTGCGCAATTAATTAAGCACAAAGTGTGCCAGCGCAACGTGCGCAATTAACTAAGCACAAAGTGTGCCAGCGCAACGTGCGCAATTAATTAAGCACAAAGTGTGCCAGCGCAACGTGCGCAATTAATTAAGCACAAAGTGTGCCAGCGCAACACATATTGTATTTGCACAGCATGTCCGACCCGCGAAGGTGTAAAATTAATAATAACATAAATACAACATTGTAAGAATTAATGTTTATGTAAATCTGTTGATGGTATTACATTTACTTTTATAAGAAGTTCATGAGGACATGAACATGAATCAGGATGGACGAGCTGTTAGATATTAATGACAATGATTACAAATTGGAATATTCATTTTAGTA
The DNA here is from genome assembly GCA_927399485.1 of Calamotropha paludella. Lineage (NCBI taxonomy): Eukaryota > Metazoa > Arthropoda > Insecta > Lepidoptera > Crambidae > Calamotropha > Calamotropha paludella. The sequence goes on along the minus strand of OV656821.1, from coordinate 23,310,177 downwards.
AATTTGCAAGTTGAGATGAATTATAAAATAGTGATAAGGGAAATAATGAATTATTAATTAATTCATTATTTCGTATTTATTATATTTACAAAGTATTGTTGTTAAAGGAATGTTCTGATTTGGCAGTTGTGCATTTGACTTAAGTCGAACTAATTCGAGCCATTACCGGTCATTCATTCACTCATTCTTCAGGGAGTCTTGTTGGTGACGATTAAAAAGGAAGGAAAAAAAAAACGGGAGACAGTGGATTGTGAACAGTGAAATGACAAAGTCAAATGCACAACCAAAAAGATCTATAGTTGATAAATTACATTTACAAAAAAATGGACTATAATGTGAGAAGAAATAAATACTGTGATGGTGAATTTAGTGTTTCATTTGTGGTGCAGTCTATCAAGTTCAGAAGTGGGATACTTCACGCGTGAATATAAAAGATAAGTATTTACTTGGTTCCGTAATATAAAGTGAATGAGTACAAATACAATGTCAAGGAAATGTTAGAGTAATAGTTTTATAATTTTTTTGAAACCTTAAATATACGAGCTAAGTTTGGAGATGACTTAGAGGAGTATTTCTACGATAAACTGATAGCTTTGAACCGATGCGGTATCGAAGGGAAAAACGCTATTGACTGTATAGTCTTCGGTATAGATGACAGGTCAGTTCGGTACGGTGCAGAAGCTGTAGGTTTTGAAAATGCGGATAAGCTATTAGGGTACTTACGAAGTATAAAGCATGAGAAATTTGAAAAAAATAATAAGTATGTCCTGTCTAGTAGTGAGTCAAATCGAAAAACCGGAAAGGTAGAATTTAATAAACCAGTAAAATGTTTTAACTGTCGTGATATTGGTCATACTTTTACAAATTGCAAAAAAAACGTTAGTTAAGTGTCAAAAGTGTTTGAGAGTTGGACATAATGATCCTAATTGCTCAAGAGAAGTTTGGAAAGAGAAGTCTGAAATTAAATCATTATGACTAGTTGATGCTAATGAATTGCTGGACGAAAAATTTAAAAAGAAAATTTGGTTACATGGTTATGAACTCAACGCATATATTGATCTTGGCAGTCAGTGTACATTGATAAAAGAATCTGTAGCTAGGAATATCCTTGGAGGCTTTGATTGGAGATTAGATGGCCTACCACATTTGCGTGGATTTGGAAACTCTTCAATTCAGTCTGTGGGAGCGTGTATAGTAGATTTAACAATAGATCGAATAGTAGTAAAAGTAGAGCTGATAATAGTACCCGATTGTTTTCTCAGTTATGACCTTTTGATTGGCCAAACAGTGACAGAGCAAGCCCATATTGAAATATATAAGGATAATAAAAACTTAATTATCAAATCGAACTGTCCACGCAGTGAACAACGTTTCACTATTAGAACGTATAATGCCGTCACCATATTTGGTAATGCAATGATAAAAGTTAAAACTGACTGTGATTTCACTGGAGATGTATGTATTGAAGATAGTCTGAGAACTAAGTATAAGGTAGTAGGTGGTAAGGTTAGATTTAGGAATGGGGTAGGATACGTACATATAGTTAATAGTAAATGTCTTTTACTGCAATTTGGCACCGGTCAGATTATTTCTCGAGGAGTTTTATGGTTTGAAAATCCCAATAGTGCTAAATGTTTATTAATTGATAGAGTTAATAACGACATACCCTCGCTTGCTTTAGCCGATTTAAATATTGGTAATAATTTGAATGAAGAACAAAAAAGTGCATTGTTAACACTTGTTAATAATTTTAAGGATTGTTTTGCCAAAACTTTACAAGATTTAGGATGTACTAACATTACTACTATGGATATAGATTTGAAAGATTCAAACCCAGTTGTACATCGTCCCTACCGCTTGAGTCACGTGGAAAGGGCAGAGGTCAGGTCAATGGTAGATGAACTTCTGAAAAATGGGATTATAAGGGAGTCGTCTTCTCCATATGCCTCGCCAATTATTATAGTTAAAAAGAAAACCGGGGACAAACGCTTGTGTGTAGACTACCGGGCATTGATATCACGTATTGATGATCAAATTGATCGGTTATCGGGTAACGTTTACTTTAGTACACTAGATTTAGCATCTGGATACTACCAAATACCAATAAGTGAGGACTCAAAGCACAAAACTACGTTTGTGACTCCGGACGGCCAATTTGAATTCAATAGAATGCCTTTTGGGTTGGTCAACGCCCCAGCTGTCTTTCAAAGGGCAATTAATATGGTGCTAGGTAATGCGCGTTTCGAATCAGCCTTAGCATACATGGACGATATTTTGGTTCCATCGAATTCCTTTCAACAAGGTTTAGAGAGATTACAGGCCATTTTAGAAAGACTTCGTTACTCGGGTTTAACGCTAAAACCACAAAAATGTTACTTTTTCAAAGAAGAAGTTGACTATTTAGGATTCGAAGTTTCTAGAGCAGGTATAAAACCTGGGTTGGAAAAAGTAAAAGCTGTACAAAATTTCCCAATACCTAAAGACGTCCATAATGTAAGGCAAATTGTGGGTCTTGCTAGTTTTTTTAGGCGATTTATCAAGGGGTTTGCACATATTACTAAACCTCTAACAAAGCTACTAAAGAAAGATTCAATTTGGGAGTGGGGAATGGAACAAGAAAATGCTTTTAATGAAGTCAAGCAGATTTTAGCATTGAGACCTGTTTTAGCACTATATAATCCAACTGCTGAAACGCAAATCCACACCGATGCTAGCAAGCATGGTGTAGGTGGAGTATTGTTGCAAAAACAAACTGACTCTAATTTTAAACCAATAGCTTACTACAGTCGCCAGACTTCTCCCGAAGAATCACATTTTTCTTCTTATGAATTGGAAACACTAGCAGTTATAGCTTCTTTAGTCAAGTTTAGAGCGTACGTTTTGGGATTAAAGTTTACAATAGTGACAGACTGCAACTCACTTAGGGCAACATTTCAAAAGAAAGACATGATACCACGTGTTGCTAGGTGGTGGAGCCTCATTCAGGAGTATGATTGTGATATTGTTTATAGGTCTGGGCATAGTATGGTCCACGTCGACGCCCTGAGTAGAAACCCTGACCCTGAGGAAATTGGTATTATAAATGCAATCGAGACCTTTAACGTAATGAGCATTGATAGTGATTGGTTAGTTACAGTTCAATCGAATGATTCAGAATTAAAACGTATAAAAGACATTTTATCTAATTCCCAATATGATGACATAATCGAAATAAAAAAGAATTTTGTACTAAAGAAGGATAGATTATACAGAAATACTGAAGCCGGTTTAAGGTGGGTCGTACCAAAAGGCTGTCGATGGCAAATTTTGCAGAAAAATCATGATCAAATAGGACATTTTGGTTTTGAAAAAACTTTTGAAAGAATAAAAGATTTTTACTGGTTTTCAAAAATGCGAAAATTTGTAAAAAAATATGTTAATTCTTGTCTTGAATGTGCGCATAATAAAATCCCAGCCGGTAAAAAAGAGGGTTATCTCCACCCTATCCCTAAGGTATCGATGCCTTTTCATACCATCCACATTGACCATGTTGGACCATTTGTTACTAGTAAGCGCAAAAATCCATATATTTTAGTGATTATAGATGCTTACACCAAATTTATCGTTCTTAAGGCAGTAAAAAACACTAGGTCTAATACGAGTATTTCGGTACTTAGAGACTATTTTGGTACGTTTGGATTGCCTACGCGTTTAATAAGTGACAGAGGCACCTCCTTCACGAGTGGGAAATTTAAGACTTTTATGCTAGAACTTGGAATCAGGCACATTCAAAATGCAGTTGCCTCCCCACGGGCTAATGGTCAAGTAGAAAGATACAACCGTACTATACTTGATTCATTAGCTGCGCAAAATCATGGACAAGATGAAAGGTTATGGGATGATAGGTTGCTGCAGGTTCAATGGGGCCTTAATAATACAGTTAATAAGGGTACTGGCAAATCCCCTTCAGAAATTTTATTTGGATTAAACTCACTAATTTAAATGAAGGTCATATTATGACGGAAATTGAACAAGATATGTTAAATACATCAGGAATAGGCGATGGTAGTGTAAGCAATAGTTATGAGGGTAACCAGTCCACAGAAATCAAACTAAGTTCAGATATAGCAGCCTCTGAAAATCAACATAGTTTGAAGAGTACTGCTGAAAGTTCTAACGAAATCCATAACAATAACCAGCTCTAGATAACCAAAGTGTCTTGACTCCCAAAATAGACATTGTAAGACTTAGAACTGAAGTAGATAATTTCGTATCGGCATCTCAAGAGAAACAAAAACTTAACTTCGATAAAAAGAGGAAACCGGGCAAGAAGTATAGTTTAGGAGATTTGGTAAGAGTTGAAAAAGTAGTTCATAATGTAGGCAAGAGTAGAAAGTTATTACCTAAGTTGTCTGGGCCATATAAAATTACTAAAATATTAGACCATGATAGATACGAAATCAGTGATACACCAATTACAAAAAAGGGCTCAAAAATATATACCGGAATTTATGCCGTAGACAAAATATTTCCATGGCTATGTTACGATGGCAAAGAATGTGATTCTCATTCTGAAAGTACTGGTAGCGATGATAGTGATAGTGGTCCAACCAGTGAATAAGTATTGGTTTAAATATTTCATTTATTTAGAGAATATTAAATGTAACTATCCATTATCTCTAAAATATAACTTACACGTAATTTAATATGGATATTTAGGTATATTAATTATTACAAACACAGACATGTTATAACATGACGTTAACAATGAATAAAGGACAAAGTATGGTATTTGTATTTATGCTTGTTGTACAGCGACGTGGGCCGGTTATCGAGCACAAACTGTGCCAGCGCAACGTGCGCAATTCACGAGAGCACAACGTGTGCCAGCGCAACGTGCGTAACTCATTAAGCACAAAGTGTGCCAGCGCAACGTGCGCAATTAATTAAGCACAAAGTGTGCCAGCGCAACGTGCGCAATTAACTAAGCACAAAGTGTGCCAGCGCAACGTGCGCAATTAATTAAGCACAAAGTGTGCCAGCGCAACGTGCGCAATTAATTAAGCACAAAGTGTGCCAGCGCAACACATATTGTATTTGCACAGCATGTCCGACCCGCGAAGGTGTAAAATTAATAATAACATAAATACAACATTGTAAGAATTAATGTTTATGTAAATCTGTTGATGGTATTACATTTACTTTTATAAGAAGTTCATGAGGACATGAACATGAATCAGGATGGACGAGCTGTTAGATATTAATGACAATGATTACAAATTGGAATATTCATTTTAGTAAATTTGCAAGTTGAGATGAATTATAAAATAGTGATAAGGGAAATAATGAATTATTAATTAATTCATTATTTCGTATTTATTATATTTACAAAGTATTGTTGTTAAAGGAATGTTCTGATTTGGCAGTTGTGCATTTGACTTAAGTCGAACTAATTCGAGCCATTACCGGTCATTCATTCACTCATTCTTCAGGGAGTCTTGTTGGTGACGATTAAAAAGGAAGGAAAAAAAAAACGGGAGACAGTGGATTGTGAACAGTGAAATGACAAAGTCAAATGCACAACCAAAAAGATCTATAGTTGATAAATTACATTTACAAAAAAATTGACTATAATGTGAGAAGAAATAAATACTGTGATGGTGAATTTAGTGTTTCATTTGTGGTGCAGTCTATCAATCAACTCCAAATCATTTGACCAACCGGCTTATCTGTCCGGATTTAATAAACAGATGTGGATATGGTTAATATAATTAAATGATAGCTGGATATACTTCGTGATTTAATACGGATTGAATGACTTAGACAAGTCCGGAGTATGGATATACTTAATTGATATATTATCATTTTTTGAAAGGATATAGAGTAACTCCTATCTTTGTCCGGATATACTTTGCGCATGTCTAATGCGAATTACCTTCCACAGTACTGTACATAACACAGTCACTGTACGTATGTTTTAAAACCACGTTCACATTATGAACGATGCAAGTCACATCACCGTTCCGTCCGAATTAACCCGTTACTCATGCTGAGACCTTTATAATTTTATTACATTTGTAAAACATGACAATGATCCTGTTTTAATTTATACTAATTGTCATTTTTATAAACATCAATTTGAATTTCACGCTTCAACAACAACAAAATAGGGAATAGAAACCAAAATAGCGGTTGTGAAGACAATGAATTACGTACATAACAGGCAATATTGTAATGGAAAACAATCAGGGTAACCTTTGTTGCCCGGACGGGGCGACAAAGAGCGCCCTGTAAGCCTGTCTGCCGAATTATTCACAGTTGACGGCCCCTGTTCCAACTTGATTCATAATACACTGTTCTCACACTGCGTAGTTTGCAATTACTGAAGTTTCACAAGTTTTCAGCTGTTGGTGATACATTTACGGAATAGTACACAGTGTCTAGTGAATGTGGGATGGAGCAACGGTAGTTTAACAATACTAAAATAAGATTATTTAGTTTCGAAAGGTGAAAGTTTATTGTTGAAATCTGGCATTTACCTCAGGCGAGAATACTGACACTGGTAACTTTTTTATCTTTTCATTTTCAGTTAAAAAAATGTAAAAGTATTCTCTTTCCTGACAGTTTGGTGCAACGGTAGCGATTCTGCCTTTTGCACCGACGATCCTGGGACTCTTTACTTTTTTTTGTAAAATTCTTCATAGTCAATCAGTAATTTCATAGATTATGTCCTACACTCAAACTGACGAACATACAAGCTTTATTATAATATTAAGGGAAATTGTATATTATTTTAAAATGTGATTTTTTTTTAAATAATGAAAGCAAACGACCATATCAATTAAAAATTATTTAAATTGGAAAAAATAAGATTACTTGTTGATTCTTGCTGATAAAAAAACGAGATCCGAGAATCTGAGAAACTACAAAAAATGTATTTGTTTTTTAGTGTTTTTAAAAATATCCCGTACATTTAACAGATATCAAAATGTATAAAAACCCATTTAAAAATCTTTATCCAAATATCGTGAAAATTACATCGTCCAAGTTATCAAAAATGCTCATAAAATAAAAACTACTCAACCAATTTAAATATTTTTAATGGGAGCAAAAAGCAACTATTCCGTTTCGCACAAAAAAAATCACGTAAATCTGACCAAATATCTCGTCATAATCGATGTATTACATACATAAAAAACATAACATTGCCGTCTAGGGACGTCCGAAAAAAACGAAGCTTTATGGTAATAAAAAGAGATGGAAAGCCACGCCAGCCACGCACACTGCCATGAGTGAAAACGAGACAGAAGGCCACGCACACTGAGGTGGGGAGGCAGCTGGCCCATATAGTGTAACGGTACTAAATCTGACCTTCTCGTGTAACGATTAAATCTGACGCTTAGTGGACAGAGTGGCCTAGCGGCGAGCGCCTATATACGAGCGGCCCGAACGTCTGAATAGAAGTTTCGCTTCAATACTAACTGAATTGAGAACCTCTTCCTTTTTGAAGACGGTTAAAAATGCAATCACACTACAGAATTTGTCAAAAACTTCTAACAGCATGTCTGGTATATGATCGAAAGGTTCCCGAAATCAATCAACTAGGCGGGTTGGATTAAGCAGCCCATCAGCCGACAAGTCTATCCTCCAACACGTTCACCCATCGAATGAATCAAATTAAAGGCCCATGCGTGACCGGAAAATTGACGGCGAATCCACATGCAGTGGGCCAACTTTATTTAATAAACTAAATTAGATGAAACACTCTGTCCCATACATAGACGCATAGTTAAATTAGAAAAGATGTAATTAAGGTACTCAGTCTTTTGTTTTCACTCAAACATTCATCTACTTTTAAATGAAACAACTTTTTCAAGGTTTTTTGCGCCTCAGCTCCAGCTCAGCTGAGGCGCAAATAAATCTCTTTTATTCGGCTTGTTTAGTAAAATATTGCAACTATTTCTTAAGATTTTTGTGTATTTCCGTTATTGTAATATCGTGACTGCCTTTAATTAAGACAGCACTTAGCTTAAGGATAAAATTGTATTTTTTTAATATTATGTTTTGTTGGTAATCCTTATAAGTAAATAAATATTTAATTAATTATCCAAAGTAAGAGCTCTGCTTAGTTTGAGACTAAATTATTGTGTTACTATTTCGACAAACACATTATAAATATTACCGTTAATCTCTGTGGTGAGTAAAACGCTTAGGTTACGAGTGAGCCTACAACCGTAGTACTTTATTTTAATTTTATTTATATAAAGAAACAAACAGAATATTATAACACATTTGAAACCTTAGAACTAAAATAGTACATTAGCCTAATTAACTTCCAAACTTAGTTTTAAAAACATAATTTAGTTAATCAAAAATGCTAATTTATTTATATTAGTATATTCGCAGCTGACATGGCTTCGGCCGCCTTATATCATAATATAAAAACGATATAAGACGTTCTATATATGCATCGTCAGAAGATCTCATAAAAATTCCAAACAATTGCTAAAGGCTAAAAAGGGCTTCGTATAACAGCGCCCAGGACTACCATCGCTGACCACCCACCCCACTACATCTCATACTTTATGAGCCATTGGGGACAGATTGGCATATCTTTACACCATCAACCTTACGCCCACAACAAATAGAGGTAGCTTGTAAAAGAAAAACTCTTAAAAATGGAACACACAAAATACACTGCCTTTTATAAAAAAAATGCGTTCAATATTAGGCCTAAAAGCCTTGCCCACTATAAAACTTGTGCTACAAATATTAGGGAAACGAATAGACATTCATATATTATACATAGATATTGAATAATCTATATATATATATATATATATATATATATATATATATATATATATATATATATATATATATATATATATATATATATATATATATATATATAAATTCCTTGTCAACATTGCGCAAACTTTCGAGACTCGAATCCAGGGCCGTCGGTGAGAAAGGTAGATTCGCTATTGTTGCATCAAACGGTCATATTATTCCTAACATTAACTTGTTATAATAAATAATGGAAACCACACAAACTTTTCACTTCATGAAATGGAAAAGAGTAGATGCGCCACAAGTCGAACGTTTAGGCCGATCAAGCCTCTCTATCGCTTGTTCCGCGCTCTCGCTTACACGCTTGGCTCAGGCGGAACGTTACACTTTTTCGTGCGTGCAGCCGATGTTCATCGATTTATAAGACGTTATCACGTCAAAAACACGAAAATTCATAATGTAAAAAAATATTAATTTATTACAATTTCAGTATGCAAAATTCAACTGCGATTGAGTTTCCAATCAAGACACCAAGATCTTATAGAAGTGTTAATTTAAAATTAATTCTAATGTTGAGTAATAATCATAATATATTTATTGCAAGCCACGTACAGTATTAAGAAGATACAGCAGAAGTTTTAAGTAAACAAACCTTCAAAGGCATGGCAATGCTTAATGGGCTTCTTTATATTACATTGATTATAGAGAATTCATAATAATTGTTCACGACGAAACGATTCGTTTATCTGTATAATAGCACCTATAACGTAAATTAAGTAATTCATAAATGATTAATGTGAAGTTCTGAAAATAGTGTAGTTCAAAACGCATGTTCGCAGATAGCAGGACTTGCTCCTTATAGGTGCGCCAATAGGACGATCGCATTTCTTCCTTTCGTCAAGTGTGTTTTACGAGATTAAGAATAGTTTATTTTAGTTACGTAATAATGTTTAGATTGTAGTATATTTCTCTAGTTAACCTTTATTGATAAAAATATGATGAATGGCCTACTTATTAACCTGAAATACATAGAAACATCCCGCTCGCCTTCCGCTATGCGACTGCGGACGACAGAGGCGAGCGGGGCAGTTTATATATGACCGAGGCGGGAGGCGAGGTAGAATTAAAGAGCGCCCGCGCCGAGAGCGGCGCCACTCGCTTCCCGCTCTCCCTATGATAAATATTGTATGTTATTATAGTAAGTATAAATAATATTAACTAGAAAATAAGTCGTAGTCATAAGAAAATGTGTAAATAATGACATAAATAAAGGCGAAAGCACTTGCGGGGGTGAGGTTCGGAGGCCCAAAATGGGTTGCCCCACCTTGGATGGGTCACCCGAAAATATCAAATAAAAGACGGGCTCAAATCAATGCAAAATCACTTCCGACCGAGCTTCCGATCCAGCATTGAAACAAGCAAGAAGAAGAAACCTGAAGCCTCCGAACCTCACTGCAAGCTTAAGAAAATCAGCGACTTTTCCTTGCCGAAGCTACCCTGCTGACGTCACCATCCCTACGGCGCCATCCGACATTACCATCGTCCATCACCACCCAAGTTATACAGTCCACCCTAGTGGGGTCTATGCTCCACATTTTGGTCCTCGTCGAAGCCGGATCACTGAAACAGCAAGATGGTAGTCACCAGAAGTAACCTCGGGAAAGAAGAGTCCACCTCGGAAGAATCTGGCAACACAACAACGACCGGAAGCGGCGAAACCGGCACCACACACGGAAGCGAAGAAACCGGTACTACGTCCGGGAGCGGCGAAACGGGAACCACGTCCGGCACGGGAGCGACCACAACCGCCACGCCCAGCGTGGGGGGCCCGGCCGACACATCGGGGCTTCAAGCCACGCCCGCCGCCAGTACAGCCACCGTCGTGGAACGACATTCCACAGAATTGATGCCGCCGCCGACCGCCCGAGCCGCCAAACCCGCTCGGTCACGCCGATCAGGAGCCCCCAGCAAGAAACTCCTCGCGGAGTTGGGGGCCAGAGAGAGGCTAGCCGAGTTGGAACTGAAGCGGATCCAGGCGGAAACAGAATTGGAGAGAATAAGACAACAAAGAAGAGAAGCAGAAACATCGTCCGAAGAATCGGGAGAAGAAGACGATCTGGCACCACAACGAGTCTCAGATTGGTTCGACAGACAGCCGACGCAAGAGGATCGACTGTCCCCTATGGAGGAGACTGCAAACGCAACGACGGCCCCTCGGAGTACAGCGAGAGAAGTCAACGGAGTCAAGCAAGGACTGGTTGTCTGCGCCCGGGAAAAACGCAGACAACGGGAAAATGATGAAGAAATTCAGTCCAGCAAGAACCCCACGATCGACGTCACTACGCTGTCCGCCGCGTTAGCAGAAGCAATCTACACCAACAAGTCGAAGAGAACGTACGTTACGGAACTGCCATCGTTCAGCGGTCAACCACAAGAATGGCTGCACTTCAGAGCAGCATTCAACGAGTCGGCGGAGAGCTTCTCAGCAAGTGAGAACGTCGCCAGATTAAGAAGAAGTCTACGGGGAGCTGCCTTGGAAGCCGTCAGCGCCCTCCTGATCAGTCAGCCACCCCCCGAAGATATAATGAACTCGTTGGAAAGAAGATTTGGTCGACCCGATGCCCTGCTCCTCGGCGAAATGGAGAAGATGAAGACTCTCCCCCGGCTGACCGACAACCCACGCGACCTGTGCGTGTTCGCCAGCCGTGTAGCTAACACTATAGCTACCGTAGAAATACTCAAGCGACCGCAATACCTACACAACCCGGAGATATTGCGACTCATCATAGAAAAAATGACGCCGATCCTACGCAACAAGTGGTACGATCACGCGGCACAAGATGAAGACACGCCCGAACTTAAGAAGATGGCAATGTTCCTCAACAATGAAGCGGACAAGTGCGCCCCCTACGCTCCTCCCGAAGTAAACAATGAAGTCAGAGAGAAAATTATGAAGAGGAAGATCGAGCGCACATACGCCGCGACACCCGAAGCCACACCGTTCAAGCCTAGCGAGAAGTCACCGTGCCCGTGCTGCAACGAGAAGCATCAGCTGGCGACATGTCCAAGATTCATCAAGGCAGACACGAACGAGCGATGGGAGATAGCGAAGAAGAATCGCATCTGTTTTCGATGCTTATCAAGCAAACACCGCCGCGTCGTGTGCAGAGCGAAGCCCTGCGGTCTCAACGGATGCGTCATGCGACACCACCGGCTGCTTCATCATGAGAGAGCGACACCGACCGCGGCGACAACGCCGCCCGCATCACCGTCGCCGATCAAGCCCGAACAAGTGATCGCCTCAGCGATCGATCAAGTTGCATCGAACACAACCAACACGAGCCGCGCGTACTTGAAGATAGCTCCGGTCACCCTACAGGGCCCAGAAGCCACCGTGAATACCTACGCACTGCTCGACGAGGGAAGCACCGTGACCATCATCGACTCAACGCTCGCAGACACGCTCGGCCTTCAAGGACCCAACGAGCCACTATGGGTACAAGGAGTGAGCGGGACAGAGATAGCGCACAATAGAAGCAAGAAAGTAAACGTCAGCATCGCGGGGAGGCACAACCGAGGCAAACCGTACATCTGCAGCGCGCACACCGTCACAAGTCTGGACTTCGCCACTCAAACGATAAGCGAGCGGGAGGTGCAGAAGTGCGCGCATCTAGAGGACATCAAGCACGAGCTTCTATACACTAACGCCGTCATCAAGATACTCATCGGTCAAGACAATTGGGAGCTGATCGTATCACGTGACATACGGACGGCGCGACCAACTCGTGGCTTCGAAGACTCAGCTGGGTTGGGTGCTACACGGCTGCCGCTCCTCACACGCGGCCCCCGTAGCCTACTGTTGCACGCATCTAACTCAAACCCGCGAAGCAGATAACATGGAGGAAATGATGAAGAAATACTTCGCGCTTGAATCACTATCGATCGAACCGAGAAAACAGAAAAGCGATCCCGAGCTGCAAGCCCTCAAGATATTAGAAGATAAAAGCCGACGTCTCCCTAACGGTCGGTTCGAAACGGGTCTACTGTGGCGAGAAGAGGGCACCGACGCGACATACCGAACAATCGATCGGACGCGCTCAAGCGTCTACACACACTCGAACGAAAACTCGATCGCGACGCCGATCTCAAGAATAAGTATGAAGAACGAATCGGCAACCTACTAGCGTCGGGCTACGCCGAACGAGCAGGGACGCCCCCTAGCGACAGAACGTGGTACTTACCTCACTTCGCTGTCTGCAATCCAGAAAAGAAGAAAATAAGAGTCGTACACGACGCCGCCGCTAGATCACACGGACGCAGCCTTAACGACATGCTACTCCCCGGGCCCGACCTATTACAATCTCTACCCGGCGTAATCATGCGGTTTCGGCAGCGAGGCTTCGCCGTGTCGGCGGAAATAAAAAAAATGTTTATGCAGATCAAGATCCGTGAAGAAGACAGGGACGCACTCCGTTTCCTGTGGAGGGACAACCGGCGGGAGGGACCCCCGGAGGAGTACCGCATGACCTCCGTCATCTTCGGCGCGTCGTCATCACCATGCACGGCGCTCTACATAAAAAACAGAAACGCAAAGGAACACGCCGCCGAGTATCCACGAGCCGCGCGCGCGATCGAAGCAAACCACTACATGGACGACTACTTGCACAGCTTCGACGACGTAGAAGAGGCAAAACGGATCACCAAAGAAGTCGACCACGTGCACAGGCGAGCCGGCTTCGAGCTACGCGGATGGGCCACCAACGAAAAGGACGCAATCAGCGCCGTCGTCGCACTAACAGAGCGAGAGGGAAACACAGTCGCTATCGGCGGGAGCGAGACGGAAAAAACACTCGGCCTACTATGGGATACAAAAAAAGATTGCATACGATTTCGCCTCCATTCCGGTTCGGCACGTCGGCCGCCACAGTCGCATCCAGTGTTCTCTGCTCCGCTCCGACTACAGCGCCCCCTAGTGTGCACCCGTTCCGCTTAAACTCACTCGCCGTCTCGCTCGTTCGCGCTCCAGTGCGGATTGGCAGCCGCTAGTTGCGAGCCTTCTCGTAACTGCGTGCTCTCGCGACGGTTCGTGTTCGGTTTTTGGTCGACTTCTTTGTTTCTTTAGGAAACAGGAAGGTGTACATACGTCAGTTACGTCAGCCGTACGTTTTCGGCATCGCTAAGGGCTGCTGGCACGAAGCCCCGAACGCCGTTTTCACGGCGGGAGGCCTACTTCGCTACTCCAGCCCTCGCGTTTGAGGCTAGTGGATACCTAACGGTGCCAACGAAGCTAGCCTGAGCGTGTCCCGGTGCGCTCTCCAAGGCCCTTCTGGCCTTGGGAACACCGGAGGTCCGGAGCTCTAGGGCGAAGGACTTGACGGTTATCCACTAGGGATAACTGTCCCCCGTCCCTCCCTCCTGCCCCACGGCAGGGGGGCGCAGCGAGTCATCGAGTCATCACTCCAGCCGCAATGGCCGACCTCCTCGGGCGAATCACCGAGGTGATGAAAGCCCATGGGCTTCACCCGTCCCCTCAAGCTCTTCAAGCCGTAAAAGCAGTCATCGCGACCGCCAAGCCGGCCTCACCGGAATCCTCGTCCCAGAAGTTCGACGAGATCATGGACGTCGTCACTACGCACGTCGCCGTCGCGTCGTCATCGTCAACGAAACGCACCGCGTCTGAGCGCTCCGCGCCGGCCTCAGACGACGATTACGAGACGGAGTCCGACTCCGCTCATTCTTCTAGTAATCGATCCACCGTCGTGGAGTCGGATAACGACTTCACGCCGGTATCGAACCGCAAAAAGCGTCGCACTAAGCTTCGCAATACCCCCTCCCCGCCCGCGTCGGATAAACCGTCCCCCGCGTCCCCGCGCCCGCGCCCGCGTGCGCACGCTACGACTACGCCGCCTTCAGCGGCTAGCTCCGCGGCTCCGCCGGAAGGCCGCCGCGCTCCCAGACCACCGCCCATTGACCTTCGCGATAAGGCAAAATGGGGTCAGGTGTCTCTCGCTTGCACCACCAACGGGTGGCAGTACCTTCGCGCGTCTAATACCGCGGAATCAATTAAAATCATCGTCGCGGACGTTAACAGTTTCCGCGGCTTAACCGCCTACCTCGCGAAAAACGAAATCGCGTACCACACCTTCACGCTCCCCGAGGAGCGGAAGCAGGTAGGCATCCTTAGGGGGGTTCCTTTCGAACTCCCCAACGAAATGGTCCTCGAGGACCTAGTTAAACAGGGCTTCCCCGTGGAAGCAGTCCATAAGATGTACGCGAAGTCAGGGAAATCCTACCCGCTCGCGTTAGTCAAGATGGCGCCTGGTGCGAGTGCCAGCAACATCTTCCGCGAAGAGCTCACCGTCTGTGGGCTCTCCGGCATTAGGGCTGAAAAGCCACATCGAAGAGCGATGCCCATACAGTGTCACCGGTGTCAACTGTATGGCCACGCCGCGGTCAATTGCAGGGCTCCGTATAGGTGCGTTAAGTGCCTTATACCCCACCCTACCCACGAGTGCACTCGCACCCGCGAGTCCACCTCCCCACCGGCGTGTGTGCTGTGTAACCAAGTCGGTCACACAGCAAATTACCGGGGTTGTCCCCGCGCGCCAAAGCCCAAAACCAGTCCCAAGTCTCGTACCGCGGCCCCGCAAAGGTCGTGGCGCGCTCCACCTCCTCCTACAGCGGAAAACTTCCCCGCCCTTCCGGCGAGGAAACCAACCGCCACCCCCGCCCGGGGCCCCTCAAAGGCCCCAGCTGTCCCCAAACAAGCGCGGGGCCCCCTCAGGGCCCCAGCGCCGGCTCCTCCTTCCGTACCCCACTGGGGCCCCGCCAGGGCCCCGGTGCCTCCTACTCCCAGCCCACGTGGGGGCCCACCTAAAGGCGCCGGCGCGCCTAGTAGCATCAATCTCGCGGACGACTTAACGACCATCCGGTCAGCCTTAGAAGGCATAGACGTGCGCGAAATTACCGTCCTAGCCAGCAAGCTGCGGCAAGCTGGCTCAGCTCAAGCGAGGCTCATAGCGCTCTGTGAGCACTCGCATCTGCTGAGTGCGTTGGAATCTTAAATCCCAACACACTTAACAGTCCGCGTTTACGCAATAGTCTGTCTCCTTCTGAGCTCTATTGCCATCTCCCTCGCTCGTGATACGGCGCCGGTGCCGTTGCGACAAATAGGTTTCGTCCATGAAATCGTCGAACCTAGTTTATATTTGTTTTTGGCATTGTTCGTACTTGATAGCGGACCCAGTCCCGCTCCCTTGTCCGAACAATGCAGTTTAAATCATAGTATATTTCTCGATCCCAAATCGTACTTAATTCACGCGTAATCCCATGTATCATCTATCTTTTGTTTTATCTCAAATTACGAGCGGCCTTCCGCAACTCGTATATTACATTAGGACACGGACCGCGTCCAATAGGGGCGTGGCCCGTTCTCTCGCGCAGGCGCTAACTTAGTTAGCGCGGCGCTGCGTCGACTCTCATTCCCGAGAGCGATCGCTTCTATAAAGCCTGTATAGCCTTCCCGGCTAATGGCACCTACTTCAGGTGGTGTTTAGTCAGTACGAGTCTGACATAACCTCTCGGCCGGCCGATGTATCCATGTAGGATTCACCACCTCCCTACCTCGCGTCCGTGGGGGAAAAAAAAAAAAAAGATTTCGCCTCAACACCGCTAAGGCGCCGCCCGAAGTACTCGACGACCTGCGACCACCGACGAAGAGAGAAGCGCTCAGCATCATCATGTCCATCTTCGACCCGCTAGGCCTCATCTCACCCGTGACTACGCCGGCGAAACGAATAATGCAAGACACGTGGCGCTACAAGACGGACTGGGACGAAGCCATACCGGAGGAGCTACACGACAGATGGAGCGAGTGGCTACGACGGCTACACGACTTAAGCTACTTTCGCATACCGAGGTGCTACGACGCCGAGCCTGCCGCTTACTACGAGCTGCACACATTCGTAGACGCCAGCGAAGAAGCCTACGCCGCCGCAACCTACTGGCGGATAACGCGGAGCGACGGCAGCATCAAGGTCACCCTAGCAGCAGCGAAGAGCCGCGTCACGCCCACGAAACCCATCTCCATACCCAGGTTGGAGCTCCAAGCAGCCGTCCTAGGAGTTCGATTAGCAAGATCGACCGCAGAAGAGCACGAGTATGAAATAACTCGCAAGACATACTGGAGCGACTCACGCACCGCGCTAGCATGGATACGCGCCGAACCACGCACATTCAAAACATTCGTCGCTCACCGAATCGCCGAAATAGAAGATTTAAGTAAGAAAAACGAGTGGCGGTGGCTGCCGTCAATCGACAACGTAGCCGACGACGCAACCAGAGCGACACCTAACGACTTCGACCCGCACCACCGATGGTACCACGGCCCCCGGTTCCTGTATCAACCCGAAACAACCTGGCCCGTGGAGAGTAAAATAGCGAGCGAAGCGACCGGTGAAGAAAAAGAGAAGTGCAACACACTACAACCGCGCTCCGAACACAGTCATCTACCGAAAATAGAACGATTCTCTAAGTGGACACGTCTCTTGCGAGCGACCGCGCGAGTGCTACAGTTCATTGACCTCTGTCGTCCAAAGAAGCAAACAGTGGCAGCAACACGCAGAAAACGAACAAGAGCCGCTGAAACACAAGACGCAGTTTGGAAAAAATCGAACCCGAGACCCCGCAAGCCCGACGATTTAACCACTCCACCTACGCGTCACAACGACTTCATATTGTTAGAAGCGCGATATTTACTCGCAGCGGAGAAATCGTGGATACGCGCCGTTCAAGAAGACAGCTATAGTAAAGAAATAGAACGCCTACGACGCAAGCAAGAACCCGACAGGAGCGACCGACTCGCCGCGCTAAGTGTATATATCGACGAAGACGATATAATACGACTTCGCAGCAGAATAGCGGAGGCCAGCGACGTCGAGGAAGAAACCGTCCGCCCGGCGGTACTGCACGGAAAACATAGCTATACGAAGTTATATATAGCCCATATACACGAAAAGCTACACCACGGCGGCACGGAAATAGTAGTAAATGAGTTACGTCAACGCTTGTACATAATGAAGATAAGACCTACGGTTAAAGGAGTCATCGTTCGCTGCGCCACCTGCCGACTGAAAAAGGCGAAGCCCGCCGCGCCCTCTACCGGATATCTGCCTGCGGCGCGCCTCGCTCACCACGCACGCCCGTTCACCTACACAGGAGTGGACTATTTCGGCCCACTAGAAGTCACGGTGGGACGACACAGAGAAAAAAGGTACGTCGCGCTCTTCACGTGTATGACGTCACGCGCGGTACATCTCGAGGTAGCCGCATCGCTCAGCACCGACTCTGCAATCGCCGTTTCATAGCGAGGCGAGGCTGTCCGACGGAGCTGTGGAGTGACAACGGCACCGCATTCAGAGGCGCCGACCGGGAGCTCTCCGCGGCGATCAAGGAGGCCGCCGCTGCACGACACATCAACTGGCGTTTCCTGCCCCCGGCCGCTCCTTTCATGGCCGGGGCATGGGAGCGTATGGTGCGCACCGTCAAGGAAGCCCTGCGCGCCACTCTGCACGAACAGCGCCCCAGCGACGAGACCCTGCAGACACTGCTCGCCGAAGCCGAAGCGACCGTGAACTCCCGTCCACTCACCCACGTGGCGGTGGGCCCGGACGACCCACCTGCGCTCACACCCAACATGATCCTGATTGGGCCCGACTGTCATACTCAGGCCCCCGGCGCCTTCAACGAGTCCGACCTAACTGCGCGTCATCAGTGGAGACGCGCCCAACAGCTCGCCGACACCTTCTGGCGCCGCTGGGTGCGAGAGTACCTACCGCTACTGCAAAACCGGCGGGAGCCCTCCAACGTCGGCACCCCTCCTGACATCGGCGACGTGGTCATCATATGCGACTCGAACCTACCTCGCAACACCTGGCCGCGCGGACGAGTTACGAAGACCTACCCCGGCAAGGACGGAGTTGTTCGAGTCGTGGACGTCACCACCAGCAAGGGACACGTTCTGCGAAGGCCCACCAAGAAGATCGTCGTGCTACCAGTAAGATCGCAAGGCGACGGCGGGAGAAATGTTCACGACGAAACGATTCGTTTATCTGTATAATAGCACCTATAACGTAAATTAAGTAATTCATAAATGATTAATGTGAAGTTCTGAAAATAGTGTAGTTCAAAACGCATGTTCGCAGATAGCAGGACTTGCTCCTTATAGGTGCGCTAATAGGACGATCGCATTTCTTCCTTTCGTCAAGTGTGTTTTACGAGATTAAGAATAGTTTATTTTAGTTATGTAATAATGTTTAGATTGTAGTATATTTCTCTAGTTAACCTTTATTAATAAAAATATGATGAATGGCCTACTTATTAACCTGAAATACATAGAAACATCTCGCTCGCCTTCCGCTATGCGACTGCGGACGACAGAGGCGAGCGGGGCAGTTTATATATGACCGAGGCGGGAGGCGAGGTAGAATAAAAGAGCGCCCGCGCCGAGAGCGGCGCCACTCGCTTCCCGCTCTCCCTATGATAAATATTGTATGTTATTATAGTAAGTATAAATAATATTAACTAGAAAATAAGTCGTAGTCATAAGAAAATGTGTAAATAATGACATAAATAAAGGCGAAAGCACTTGCGGGGGTGAGGTTCGGAGGCCCAAAATGGGTTGCCCCACCTTGGATAGGTCACCCGAAAATATCAAATAAAAGACGGGCTCAAATCAATGCAAAATCACTTCCGACCGAGCTTCCGATCCAGCATTGAAACAAGCAAGAAGAAGAAACCTGAAGCCTCCGAACCTCACTGCAAGCTTAAGAAAATCAGCGACTTTTCCTTGCCGAAGCTACCCTGCTGACGTCACCATCCCTACGGCGCCATCCGACATTACCATCGTCCATCACCACCCAAGTTATACAGTCCACCCTAGTGGGGTCTATGCTCCACAATAATACTGCAAATAATTTTAAGCATTAAGCTTAAAATTATTTGCTAGATCAAAAGCATTAAACCACAGAAAATCCGATATTATCAAACATATCACATTATTAGGCTTATCTCAAGAATAACAATTAATAGGCAATTTTGACCCATTTTAATAAATAATTACAATAATAGGTAAAATAATTTTCTCTTATTATATTTTGAAAAAATAAGTATTAGCGCCATGTTTTTATTTTCAGATCCCATCTCACATTCGATACAAGAAGATTACATTTTTTCTAAGTAAAGCTTAAGATATATGTAGCAGGGAAACGCTTAAATAATAAAGAAGCCATAACAATAAAAATTGGATCTGCTTCTCTAGCTTTCTAAAATACGCTCGGAATTCGAGCTCGTACAATAATGAGCTTACCGAATCTCTAGCTATCGACATCTTTTTTCCCGCCAAAAATTAAAAGTAAGACAACAAGATATCTCCTTGGTAGATCTTTACCTTCTTTATAGAATAGATATTATTTTATATTAATAATATGATTTCTTACATCATGCCAATTAGCCTAGCCCAAAATAAGCACAGTAAGGCTTATGTTATGGATACTAGGCTAACGGATAGACATACATACATATATGATACAGGGATATGTTATATTTATAGAAATACTAGCTTTCCACCCGCGGCTTCGCCCGCGTGGAATTCGATTTTATTGCGGTACAAAGCACAACTATAAGAAAACTTCTCATTCCCACGGAAAAATCTAAGAAGCGTAATAGCGAATATAAAACAATAACTACTTTAGATATCTACCTAGAAAAAAGCACTAAACTAACCTAACCTAACTATTATACAGCTACTGCCTAAAACCTAAAATCTATAAAATACACAATTCAATGTAAAATGGTAGGAACCAAAAAAAGCGCAAAACAGTGAATAAAGATAAAACAGCGAGTAAGTAAATGAGTCGAAAAGTGCACCGAATAAGTGTATGAGCTACAGGTTAAAGAGCGAGATATCATTCCACTTCTTACGTATCTTAAAAAAACACTTGGTTACCACGTTTTGAAAATCACCCAGCGCCATCTTTCGCATACCTCTAGAACTAAATAGCGTAAGCTATCATTCCACTTCTTATGTATTTTAAAATACTCATCGTTACCATTTTTTAAAAAACACCCAGCGCCATCTATCGCATTCCTCAAGAACTTAATAACGTAACTAATACTTATACTAATTAGTAATTCGTTGACTTTAGTGATTTCAGGATAAGTAGATGTAAAAAAACAATTTAGACGATAAAACAAATTGTACGTCATCCCTCGGAAATTCCTTATTTTCGGGGATTCATTATCGTATCATTTAGCTTCTAAATTTACATGTTTATATTCGTTTGCAATAATTTACCTTGTTTTAAACGACACACAGCGCCATCTACAATCCATCCATCAAGCAAACAATATTTTTGTTTTTCCTCGGGAATATCAATTTTTTTCCAGGAAAAAGTACCCTATTATTTAATCCGGACTTTTATCTTTACGTCTGCAAAATTTCAAAGCAATCGGTTCAGTAGTTACGGCGTGAAAGCGGAACAAACAAACAAACAAACTATTGGTGCTATTTGTAAACTGATTTGAGTGTCGTGTCCAGTCATGAGTACGGTCACTAAACGAAATTCAAACGCGCCTAAATCATAACTTATCGCGCTTCGACGGAGTCGTGATATTTTCGTGATACAAAAACTTGTCACACGTTATGATATATGTTTAAATTTAGGAGGTGACTACATAGATAAGTAGTTTAAGATAATGTTCTTTACGAACAAAACATTAATATTTGTAAATATGAACTAATTTTATTTAAGTAATATAAGTTGTTTACGGGATTGCTACCATGTACCTTGTTTTTGAGTTTCCGATATTTCGGCACTGTTGCAAGTGCCATGATCAGTCGCTCCGTGATCATGGCACTTGCAACAGTGCCGAAATATCGGAAACTCAAAAACAAGGTACATGGTAGCAATCCCGTAAACAACTTATATTACTATAATGTTAGTAACCATGAAAGTTTAAAACAATATAATTTTATTTAAATTCTTAAACGGGCATTACTTTCCGGATGGCCTTTATAATGGTTGTAAAGTTGTTACTGGATTATATTTAAAGAATTTACACTCAAAATTGAGTATATATGACATCGTGATGTTTCAAGTAAGTGTATACTTCTTCTATTAATCCATAAGTTCCCCTTTTTTTATTTCATTTCATTAATGCAGGCAGTAGTGGTAACAAAAATGTCCAGAAACGACCGTACAAACTAAGCTTTTGTTAAACTCTGGAATCGCTTTTTGCCTCGAAAGTAATAGGAGCGGATCTTGGACGGATGTTTACGGGTGGATTATCTGTTACTAGTACAATAGGAATCAGAGGGTGTGTCCGCAATGGTAACGATCACTGTTACATAAAGATGTGATTACAATGGAACGGAGAAATAGGCGATAAAACTAACCAAGCTGTTAGGAATTTTACAAAGACATTAAATGAAGACCTAATTCCTTACTTATGAAATTCATAAGTTTCTCGTACGCACTATTACTTCTATAAGATACTAGCTGACCCGGCGAACTTCGTACCGCCTTAGCGTAGCTTTGAATTGAATGACGTTGACATTTGTCAGCGCGGTTATTGATGTGGTGTCACAGATTACCACAGATTTTTTGTTTTAAATTGAATGACGTTGACATTCGTTAAGTTATATTTTTCAATCTTTCTGAGAGATTTTCTTTATATTTTTTTCCGTAAGAACCTTGTACAGAGTATTAGAAAACTACAAAAAAAAAATCAGCCAAATCGGTCAAGCCGTTTTCATGTTATGTCGTGACAACGGAAAACGGGTTTCATTTTTATATATATAGATAAGTAACTTGATGGATATAATAAGGAATGATGTGATAAGAGCGTGGTGTAGTGTGGGAGAAGATATGGCGACGATGGTAGAAAAAGAGATGCTTGGATGGTTTAAACATGGAAGGAGGATGGGCGAAAGGAGATTGACTAGAAAAGGCAGACCAATGAGAACTTTCAAGGACAAAATAGAGGAGGTCTTGAAAAAGGCCAGGTCAAAAGTACCCTTAACCGTCGAGCTTGTATAAAAGCTCTGATGTGAGTTGAAGAAGCGAAAAATTTATGTCACAATCGTAAAAAGTGGAAATCTGTTAACTATCACAGATTATACGGAAGTTACTATTATACATACATTATAATAGTAAATTCCGTTCTTTAAATTATTTGGAATCGCAAGAATACTTTTTTAGTTATTCAAACCAAATTGAGTTATTTAAAAATGAATTGTATTGATATAAACTACATTTATATTCATTGTGTTCAGTTTCTCATTTGAAATCTAACAGTTTAATGCTAAAATTAGAAAAAAAATACGATAAGTTATTCTAAAAAGTTTATTTTATAGTTGGAAAAATTTACAAAAGACCGCTACATCTGGAGTTAAGTGAACGCAGATTGCAGAAGACAACTGGTGAATCAATGATATGTTGCACTACCTTGAGAACCTATAAGAATTTTTTTCACGCTCCGTTAAAAGCCTCCATATCATAGAAAGGGGAGAGTAAGTGAATCGTAATTATTTCTAATACGATTTTCTCTGTATGTTTGTTGTTTGTTTGTAACAAAATTGTAACAAAATTGTAACAAAACGTGAGCTTAATTTGAAATTTTACGCACTTATCAGAGACCGGTGACATTACAACATTGTTTTTTTTAGTTTCATCGGAGAAATATTGGAAAATTACGAAGTACAAAGAACTGAAAAATTATAATAAATAACAACAAAATATTCAGCACTTCAGCGCAGAGCTAAGAGGTTCTTTGCTGACAGCAAATTAGTGAAGAGCAAGCACACCTTAGTTCATCACCGCAAAGTTGCCTGTCTGTCGGTCTTCTACAGACTGTACTTTGGAGAGCGTACTCAGGAGCTACATTTGTTCATACCGCCATCTTCTTTTTTCCATCGGACATCCAGACGCACTGCGGGCTACCACTCTTGCTTGGTTTTCATTTCTACCTGTCGCACTTCTCAACGTTGCTTATCTGAACTCGCTCTCTGCGTCTTTATTTCCGAGTACTTAAAACCATTCTTAAGTCCATTTTCAGTCTCAAATTTATTATCGCACCGCATCGCTTATCCAACTTAACCATAGCTTTAGTTGTACTTAACTTTTTCCGTTGCTCTGCCGTTCCTCGGTCTCGGTAGAATTCACGTCTCGTTTACTTATCGGCGCGTGTTTATCTGAGCGCGGCTTAAGTCGACGGTATGATGACCTCTTCTGGATGGCACATTACGCTTAAGAGGATTTTTGCCATTTAATCCCACCTGGAAAAGAGGAAAAAATTTAATAACTTAAAAATTATCGTGGTATTTTTAACAACTTTATTTTAAGAGATATGTTACGGGTGATGTACAATGAAAATGAAAATATTTTAAGTGCATTTGAATAAAGGTATTGTATTCAAATGCACTTAAAATAAGATCTTTTTTTTAAGACGTCTTTTAACTGACAAGAAGAATGGGCGCAAGAAACTCGTCAGCTTCAACAGAAGTAACAACATTTACGTTGTCACCATACATATTCTACAAAAAACAAAATTATTCTCTTTTCACAATAATAGTAGTGTCATGGTTTCAATACGTCATTGATTACAACAAAGTCAGCAAGTATCTGTTTTAGGTAAGTATCCTTAAATATAGCAATAATATACAGAGACTAAACAACAAATTTCAGAAATGTATAATTCCATGATAAAACAATATGTTTGATGATTTAATGACAAATGTGATCAGTTTCCGATTGCGGAGGTTGAGCACCTTTTTCACAATGTCTCGTTACGGTTAGAAATAAAAGAACTTGAAGCTATGGCACTATATAATGTTTTAATTATAATTATCGAATTAATTAATAAAGTACATTTACCAAAAAACTTTTGACAACAAACGAGACAAACCTAATTAACTGTCATTAGTGCATAATTCTTTCTTATATGTTTTCATTAAATTAATATGTTGTTATATTAAACAAACATAACGTCTTTGTTCAAAATCGAAAAGTGTACATCCGTCATAAATTCGGGAATGTACAACGGGAACCAGATTTGAGCAAACGTGTGATAATCTTTTGAAGTGGTACATACAAGCAGATGTATTCCGTTAGATTATGTTGCAACGAAGTTGTTCGACACCAGCTTAAATGCGATGATACTATTACAAGGGAACCATTGCATTGCGGTACTAGACCTAGTAACATTGCAAGTTAGGTTAGTAAAAGATCAAAATGCCTGGTTAATTGCATTTACCGTTGCACCGTTTGGTGCGACGGTAGCGATCCTACGAGTGTCTTTCGTACCGTCATAGGTTCGAATCCCGGAAGGGGCAGATGTATGTGTAATGAATACAAGCATTTGTACCTGATAGATATCTATATATATTTCTACAAATATTACATTGTGTATCATATATTATATGTATGTCTATCTGTTACCCTAGTTTACAACACAACGTAAGACTCGTACTGACTAAACACCGCCTAGAAAGTGCCACAATCTAGGAAGGCTGTATAAGCTTTATTTAAGCGGCCGCCTCGGGGGAAGCGCGGCGTAGCAGACTTCAATTGATAACAAGAAAACTCCTTTATATTATCATATGGTGGGGGGAAACCCCACTTTGCCTAGCAACCAATCACAGCAATCGACCAATTCTATGTAATCGTTTAGTGACTTTCAAACACCATGATTCTCCTAATAAAAATTCATATGTCATAAATTCATAATTTTGTTATGACAATAATAATTACTCATCCATTGCTAGCATAGCTTACACTTTTCTCATTTTGTTATTTCAATATTTTAATGTTTTCATGATTTTTCTGTTTGATATTTAAATAAATGACAGTTATAACAAAAAAATGTCATCTTTGCTTTTAATAATACGTGTCGTATGATCTATAAGATTTTCATAAAATTTCTCCCTATTTTACTTCAGTGCTCTAAATTCTTATATTTCTCAGATGTCGATCTTTATAACAGGTATTTTACAGATGTCGATCTGTTTCGACTCTCATCAGGAATACCTTACATTGATTATATTATGCAAAATTGTGTAATAGCGTTCAAGCTAATATTGTTTGTTAATCACCGATTAATACTATTTGGTTGTTATGTATGGTGACGACGTATAATATTGTAAATGTCGTTACTTCTGTTATAGCTGACCAGTTTCTTGGGCCCCCTGATGTTACTTATTTTAAGTGTATTTAAATAAAGTTATTTTTCATTTTTCCCAAAGTATTTCATTCACATCTATATTGTTCTTAGAATTATCCATAAAGGTCTTTCTTTTATATAGATAAGATGGTGATGATAGTGCATGTGGTACAATAAACAAAACTAATTTAATCATTATTATTTTTAATAATCGTAAATAAAATAGAATAAATCCAGTAATCGATCATTAATTCACATCAACTATTGTTATGGCAAAATGCAATAAGCGAGCGAATAATATTCTAAGTTACTCAGCTTCTTTCCTTTTTTATTTATTTACTCTACATTTTAATAATTTTATGTATCTTTATAGATCGTGGTAGTACAAGAAAAGTTTTCTACAATGTTTTGTAACTGAGCAATTAACACATAAGTAAAGAGAAAAAAAACAGCCCTTTCTAAGTATCTAGCGGCTTCTTCTCGGTACATGGTCTCCCAACGTAGGACTTACGAAACCAGGGCGTCACTTTGATGTGCACTGTCACTGACAGACAATGCACGCATTTCAAACGCTCACATTGAATAAAAATTATTTTATTTTATGGCATTTGGCTTATGATTGCAAAAGTTAAGCAATCTTCGCATGGGCCAGTAATAGGATGGGTGACCGCAAAAACCTTTTAGACGACTGCATTTACAGTCTTAAACACCCATAGATCTGCACTTGATTCACCTGAATAACGTTTTTTAGTTGTTTATGTAATATTACATTATCATTTTAGATATACTGTTTCAAGCCTTCAGTCCTTCGCAATGGAAACAAGCTCGAGATCAGTGCGCACAATGGCCCGTCCCAGCTGCGAATCCAGCACAATCACAAACCGGGCCACAATGGCCGCCGCGAGCCATTCAACCGCTTCACAATTGTTCGACGCAGATCGAATAAATAAGGGAAAGAGGAACTGTGTTTCTTTGTGCACTAAAACAGCATTTACTTCAGCATTGCATTACAGAATACCGCAATGCTGCACCTAAAATGTTAACTCACAATGAGATAACTTACAATGAAAAATAATGTGAAACATGTTAGTGTTAGTATTAAATGAAAATGATAGACATTTGAACAAAACAACTTTTTTACGGATTTTGCGCATAATGTATTTTATATTGGGAACTAATTTTTTGAGTTGATGTTTAAATATTCGAGATGTTATTATGATCAGTTGGAAATCATATTGAGCAGTTATTTTATTTAATGGTGGTTGATTATATATTGCGACAGTAAAACATGGACAGTAATACAAAATCAATTAGTCGGTTATTTTGTCAATTCATGTCAATTCTAAAAATAATTGAGCAGTCCAATCACTAAATAAGCGGTAAAAATGATGGAATGAGCGGTTCGATAAATAGTTCGGCAGATCATAGCGAGCGGTGACACCCGAACTCAAATTCATTGAAAAAAAGACAGGTAAATGTTCGTTAGTTGGGCGGAGCTTATTAGCGCGGGTGGCGGAAGCGACCAATCACAGGATTGGTTAGGTTAGGTTAGGTTACAGAATTGCTTAGAATGGGATTTGTTACCGATAAATTCCGATTTATTACTGCCCACACGTAACCGCTCGTTCAGTATTTTTTACCGCCCAATTAATTATTTTCCTGCTCAATTATATATTCAGTAACCCATTTCATTATTTTTTATTTCTCATTTTTGTTTACTTTTCTGCTTAGTTTAAACTACTGAACTAGTTATTAAACGTGCTATTTATAATTTTTAACTTACCAAAACTGCTATTTACAACTGTCTGTTTAAATCACTGCCTTTTATATTTAACCTGACGTTTCGTCTCCTAAAGGTGCTAAAGGAGCTGTGATCACGGCTCCTGTAAAGGAGTGTAAGAACTAAATATTGATAATAAGAATGAATAGTATAATTTATTTATAAAATGAAATGAAATAAAAATTTAAAGAAAGCTTGTGAAGACAAACATACTTACAAGTAAAAGTACCATTGTTTGGTTTTATATTTCCCTTCACAAGGTTTTTAAGAGCTAAATTAAATTATCGCGTTTCTGTGAAAAGTAGATCTCCATTTAAGACATGAACATATGTAGTACATAAGAAAATAATAAAAAACAATTCTTGAGTTTTTACGTCTGTTGAAGTTGTCTGAAGACCTTGTACCGAGAAGCCTCCTCGATTCGAGGTCTCTAGACGCCTACGTTCTAACTTCAATATCAGCATTTACAATGCGTGTATTCAAAGTCAATAGCTACGTTATAGCTTTGTAAGTCGTAATTCGTTGTTGAAGAATAAATATATTATCAATATTGGCAATTGGACTTCTATATAAAGGACATAAGTCATTTTACTATGAAAATTACTGAATAAAACCATTCTTGTAGTTTCAATATAAATAATTAGCCTAATTTTTTATACCATACTGTGTAGAACTAAGTCTGCCAGATAAGGCATCGATATGAGGATCACATTGTAGCTTTGAGTCAAAAAGAATTCCTAAAAACTTAGA
The DNA here is from genome assembly GCA_927399485.1 of Calamotropha paludella. NCBI lineage: Eukaryota > Metazoa > Arthropoda > Insecta > Lepidoptera > Crambidae > Calamotropha > Calamotropha paludella. The sequence goes on along the minus strand of OV656821.1, from coordinate 23,281,658 downwards.
GGAATTAACCAGTTACATTGCTTCGTCGTTTATATTTATTTGGCACAGTGGCAAGCTCTTATTTTCCAATATGCAAACTCATTTGTATACAAATTGTTATTATAGCTGTATATAATTTATTCTAAGTTACCGCATTCCTTAACTGAACGAACGTTCCTTTTTTATTTTGGATTTACTTTGACACAGAATATCTGGACTCCGAAATTGACATGTACGGGACTGAAAAGTACATGTGCTGTATATACTGTAAGTGCTGGGTCTGCCAATAAACCATGGGTTCTTCCAAGAATCTTGCGAGGTGGACCAATTTTTCAATAGTTTTCTGATTTGTTATCGTAGGAAGCACCATAATGGATTTCATGCCCAACAGAGCAAACTCACGCCTTATATTTCATGGCCTTTATCTGGTCAAAGGACCTTTCCCTTTGTTCGAGCGACTTTGCCTGCTAGAAAGAGACACGGAGTTTATCTATCTCTATCGGAATAATTGGCCTCACCCCCGCTTGTAATTTTATTTAATAATAATTCATTACAACTTACTTAATTGATATTATTACATTCATTAGCCTAGGTCTTAAGCTAGCTTATGTGCTATATGTCGTGCTCATATGGTCGACTGAGCGTCTATTTTAAATTACTCCGCCCCCCGCCTTAGTAATATAATACGATGGGCATTAATTTCGCTGAGCCTGTATAGCCTTTCCAGGCTGAGGCATTTTCGCGGTGGCGTTTAGTCAGTACGAGTCTGACATAACTCTCGGGCCGGCCCGAAGTATTCATGAAGGAATCACCACCTCCCTCCCCGAGACTGGGGGACTGTGTCCGGGAAACAAAAAAAATCGCTGTTTTCGGAATCTGAAAATGCTATCAACGTAACGTATGAGATATTTAAAGAAAAGGTTTGTATTTTAATTTGTTCCTAATTGCCTATCTACCTATTCCATTATAAGTGAAAGACGATGTGATATATGATTTCATAAAAGCAAACACAATAATTGAAGATGATTATGAATTATTCTTATCGTACTTAATTAACTCAATTAATTAATAAACTTAATTGCTGACCGTAATTCGTCGTTCAGTACAATATTTAATGTAAATAACTACCTATCTCAATACACTGACGGAGTATCAACAAATGTAGCTGGACAACATAAACTGATCACACTAAGATAAACGCTTAAATCTCGGTTGTGATTACAAAGGAAAATTGTTTAATATATATTAATTACAAATGAAACTTTAATATTATTTACCACCGTTTGATGTAATGGTAGCGATCCTGCCTTTCACACCGACAGTCCTGGGTTGGAGTCCCAAAAGGGGCAGATGTTTTTGTGATGAATGTGATGAATACGGGTTTGTACCTGAGTTTGTGGATATTAATATATATATCTATAAAGATTACATACCTTTGTTTTATATATATGCCTATAAAGCTTATTTTGGACTTGGCTAATTAGTGTGAATGTGAACCATTATTATTGTAAATACATACTTCTTATATTTATACTAGCTGACCCGGTAACGCGTTGCTATGGTAACGTTAATTTATACAATGGAATAAGAACGGACAGACAAACACACAAACAACAAATTTGTGTTTTTCTTTTATTTATACTAGCAGCCCGTCCCGGCTTCGCACGGGTGGGCAAAATTCTTTAATTTTTTCTATTATTAAATATATTTCCGTTAGCGCCATCTAGCGTCCGGTAGACGAACTACTTGCGGTTAACGCGTTGTTATGGTAACGTTATTGATACAATGGAAAAAGAGCGGGATAAAGAGCGGACAGACAAACACACAACTGTGATCTTAGATTATAGATTCCCCAACGAGTTCTAATTTCCGGATGACCCTTGTATAATATGTTTCAAGTAATAGTATATTAAATATCAAGCGGGAACACAATCCCGTCTGTTATCCTCTAATTAAGATTGAGATTAATCCAAGTGCGAGTTGTTTTGAACAATGCCTCTTGGATTAAAGGCAGCGAAGAGGCACTCTGTGTGGCGTGTCTTCTTGTAATAGTGTTACACTATAAATATTATATAACTTCTCAAAGTCAACAAAAGGCTTAACCAGATTTTATAAGACAAAAACAAGGAGTTTTTTTTTACTTTCTAAATTGTCAAATTATAGTATTATAAATTAGGAAATTGAAAGTGGAGATTCAAGGTACATTTCTTTTAAAAAATAGTATTAGAATTAAATACGTATATTGTTGTGAATCCAAGTTAAGTACTTGTGGAAATCAGAAACAACGAAGATGCCACAACACCCAGACACGTGCCGATATAGATAGGTTAATTTTCAACATGGATCCGGCCGGGGAACGAACCCGGGATCTTGGAGGCGTGACCATGTAAAACCGGTATATAAGCCACTCGACTACGGAAGTCGTTATTCAATTTCACATTTTTATTTGACGTTTTGCGAGATTTCACGATAGTTAATTCGTTTATCATTAGTAAAGTGGCGTATAGTTTTTGAAATTTAAAGAAACAGTTGTTCTGACCTTTTCCAACAAAATGATGTTGCAGTATTCATGTAATTTTTTTATAAGAAGTGTCTTTGCACCTTTTTCACAATGCGAAAAACAGCAAAAACCTATTCAGCCAGAAAACAATTGAGCAAGAGTTATTTCTTACTTTTTTAAAGTTACATTCACACTATTTATTAGAACTAAAATATCTAGCTGTCTTCCACAAAACGGTATGCACAAATGGCGAATAATCGCAAATAGCTGCAGATACCAAGACACATCTTGCATCTTCCCAAATCACTCTATGGTTCATATTGGGTTGCATAAATTAAAAAAGCATAATTTTAGAACGCATAAATCGAAGTAGCTTGCTGGCTGGTAATAAATAAAAAAAAACACTTAACCTAACCTAACCTGCAATGTATATCAATTAGTATGCAAAATGAATTTTGACAATTTATATTATGCGTTGCCACCACTCTATACGTGTTTCGTCCACAAAAAGTGGTCATCAGGAGTTTCAAACCATGCAATATCCAGGTCCAAAAACACCCGATATGTGTCCTATTTTTAAACCATCACCGTTAACCTCATAATTACAAACTATATCTTTAATCCTTAAAATACTTATTATTTGTGTGAAAATAGTTATTATTTATTGTGTGGTAAGGTATCTTAAAAGAGAAATAGATTTGTTTTTAGCGAATACTGAATATAGTTAAAATATTAAGCAGATCTACAGTATTTCCCTTTATAATGTTTGCATTATTTTTGCATTGACGGCCGCTTGGTGCAACGATAGCGTTCGTACCTTCTGCGCCAAAGGTCCCGGATTCTAATCCCGATCCCGTATCGGGAACAAACCTTTATGTTCATTACACATGTTTGTGTAATGAACATAAAGGTTTGTTCCCGAGTCAAGGTCATTCATTTACTTATACATGTATTCTATACATTATTTGTTACCCATAGTACACGCTCAGCTTAGTTGTTGTGAATTGTTCAAAATTTATTTATTTGTTAATAATAATTTTTATTAAATATTTAGGCCGACTATAAATAATTCAAAAGAAAAAGAAAATTAATCCATTAAATAAATAAGTTAGATATGTCCCAGTGTTGTCAATAATAATTTTGATTAATTAATCATAATTATGAACAAATAAATACACTTAAAAACCAAACATCAAAAGCTGATAAACAAACGCAAATACTATGTTTAAGTCGGGCTTTATGTTTTCATAAGCCGTCAACGTTTTCAAGAATATCCCGAAAGTCATAACGTAACATGATAACGTAATTCGTGTAACATCCCTCGTAATAAGTAGGTCACTGCCTGACACAATCGAGCGTCTCTCTCTGCGTCCGCCCGTGCACAACTTTCAATAAGTAGCGAGGACTTTCCGCCTTTGATATCCACGTCCGTGCAGTTCATTGCCTGACATCAAAACATCAATAAAAACAGTTAATTTTTACGTTTCCATATGAGATACGATTGCACTGCTTACGTCCGAACTATATTTGGAGTTTAACTCCTTAAGAATCGTTTCATATATAGCGCATTTTTTTAGCGGTAACAAAAATTATATTACTTTATTTGCCTTTTATATATATTTTAAGATAATCGTTTTTAGGAGTAAACTCCAGTCACGCGTCGGAGCTGACAAGCACAATTTTTTTTTAATGTAGAATGGGTTATAAGTACTCGGAAATACAGACGCAAGGAGGGAGTTCCACTCCTTTGCTGTGCGCATTCTGAAAGATGTTGATGAACGCTTGGTGCGATAGATTGGAATAGCAATCAAGAAAGGGTGGTAGCCCGCAGTGCGTCTGGTTATCCGATTATCCGTCTGGAAGTTCGATGGAAAAAGGAGGTGGCGGTATGAGCACATGCAGCTCCTGAGCACTTTCTCCAAAATACATTCTGTAGAAGACTGTTAGACAGACAACTTTACTGCGATGATCTAAGGTGTGAAGCTTTCTCTTCAGGAATTTGCTGTCACCAATGAGCCACTCAGCTCTGCGTTGAATCGTGTCCAGTGCAGCAAGTTAGTATTTTGCTGACCCGGCCCAGAGGTGGCTGCAATATTCTATGCAAGATCGGACTTTTGCTTTATAGATAGTTAAAAATATATTTTTAACTTGATCCTGTACACTGACCTGCATATTCGTAGATGCCCATATTATCTTCCTACTTTATACTAAGTGTTATTTTTATCCAAATTTACCTGCCTATCTCGAATCACGGTTTCAATTTCTCAACGACAGTTACTCGCGAGTGTAAAGGCTAATGGAAGACTTATATCAGTGCATTCCTGAAAGTTTGTAGATAAAGCTTTTGCAGGCAGCTCGGCTTTAGAACGCTCTCCCTGCTTCGATAAGACGAACACAATTATTAGATGATTTTAAAAAGCACTACTTCCTTACAATTTACATTTGGAACAACTTATTATATTATGTATTTACGTTTGTAGGTATATTTTTTAAATATTCATTTATTTATAGAGTATAGTAGTTTTTTTACTAAGCATCACCGACTGTGTTGGACTATTTTATTGCCAACTTTCCCGTCCATCCAAAGATTGCCCATAGTCCGTTTTTTTTAGCATTAGAAAGAACAAAATTTGGGCACTTTATTGTACACATATAATGTAACAAGCAAAACGTAACATCGTGAAAAGTTTACACTAAAAAATACCTTAAGAAGCAGAAGTTGCATACTTGTGGAACGAAACGTTGGTCAGTTTGACACGACAAAATTAAAAAGTACATGCCGATGTTGTAATACGTAGCATATTAGGTGATTTTTAAAATGGTCGCTTTACATGGTCGCCATTTGCAACAATAGCGGCAAATGTCAACGTCTGCATTTATCTGTTTTGACTATTTTCTTTGGTTTATTGTTAAGTTTCTATTGTTTTTGTTGGAGTTTTTTGTTAAAAGTTTTTGTTGTTATTTGTTATTTAATCTGTACAACAATGGACGAGCCTGAAGCCGGTCCAAGTGGACTCCAGCACAAGGTTAGCCACCACTGCTTCTTTGTTTACATAATTTCTAATGCTAAAAAAATGGACTATAGAAGATATAGATTTTTAGAGATAAGGCCGACATTTATACTTTATTCCTTGTCTTTTTTGTCGCGTGTACAACGACGACTAATGTACAGTAAATTATTCTATCTATCTAAGACTTTTGTGCTGTAAGTTTTTGTTAGCAAATGAATCCTTGATTGTTTGGTTCGTTCATGACTTCTTTAACTATAAATATAAAACTGAACATTTGTAACAAATAATTGTGTTTATAATATTCACCTCAGGCACGTTTCATAACTGAGTCTCGATTGTGGTTTAAGAGCGTGAGTTAAGAGGTGAATTTTATTAATTTAGGGTTCCGCTTACTTAACACTTACACACTGTTATGCGCAATATCAATTGTTCAGTGTATTATACGCATACGTACCAGACGGTTGTTTACCTTATCATCTTATCATGTTTTATTTTTTATTGAATGACAATTCTTTTTTATAATCCAGTTATATTCAGCTCAGCCTACACCCAGTGAGAGATATTTTTCTTATTGTCTATTATTACTCTTAAATCTACGATACTAAGGGGTTTTGATGAATACAGTCAAAGCATACCTATATCCCTACTAATATTATAAATGTGAATGTAAGTTTGTTTGTTATGATTTCACGCAAAAACTACTAAACAGATCATCATGAAACTTCGTACAAATATTCTCGGAGGTATTAGAAGTAACAATGGATACCTTTTATTGAAAAAAAAAATTGCGGGCGAAGCCGCGTGTAAAAGCTAGTATTACATGTAATATCACTTATTAGTAATTTATATCATTATCAACAAGTGTGGAATTTTTCACCACTGCTGAAACATCGGTTGCGCTTACATGCAAAGCCACGAACGTATATGGAACGCTACTTGTGTCTCACCCACGCCTTGTTTTATTTAAATCTACTAATTTCATTTTAATGTATAATTGTTACACACTATATGGACTATCTTTGTCTAAAATAAAATATTATTATTATGCATTTAAATACTTAAATACTGGAGGTGTCACTATTTATGATATCACGAATTCGAGTTTAAGCAATAAAATGCAGCGAAATATAAAAAAAAATATATTTATTTTCATCTTAGTAAAATCAGAGGTCAGAATTTCAACATTCGATTTCACCACCCTGAAACCATACAGTACTATAAACTTGGTGCTATTATGTGTCTATTTTAAAACTTCGTACCTTAATATTAATATAATTTAGAGATAAAACTTAAAATAAAAGAGGTTTCTTTTCAGCATTATAGTTGCATTTTAAAATCCAGCCATTGAATCGCTGAAACAAAAATATTCTTTCCATAAAGAAACATTGTTATCATACTTTATAAACATCATTAAACGAAAGAAAATGGCAGAGATTGTAATAAAGAAAATCCACAGAAAATTCTAGAATATTTCTCTCGAAGTTTCCTACAAATCGACTTGTCGTCGGGCGCTCAACTAGTATTAGTCACTGCGCAAATATTTACAGGAGTTTTCTTTCGTAATTTTTTTTCGGCGAACAATGTGTATTGATATTCGATTGCAGCACAAAAAAGTAGGAAAAGTATAATTTATCCTTCAGTGGACTGGAGCAATGGATACCGTTTAAATGAGAAAATATGAACGGGCGAAAAATTATTTTGGTAAACGATTTCGATGAATTTAATCGAATATTTTATATTGTTCGCTTCACAAACTTTATTAAATGTAACATGATGATTAACTTTAGTTTTTAACGTTTTTATTCAAGGTAAGCCTAATCTATCTATATATATTTGACCGCGAATAACTCCGAAACTACTCAACCGATTTCGATGTTTTTTTTTTTTTGCTGTAATTTTTCCTGCTTAGGACATAGGATGGGTTTAATTTTAATTAATAACACAGTAACGTGTTAACGGTTCAGCTAGTACAACTCGGTTATAATATCTGTGGACCTCGCTGGAATGTCAAGCCCCCCGTTCCCCGTTCTCTTGAAAAAGAATAAAAAAATAAAATAATAAAAGAATAAAAGAGTAAAAGTAAAATATATTTTATTTATAGTTCATAATTATTATTGTTTACAATACTATCCCCATGATGCTTGTTTTGTGCACCGTACCTAAGCGCTGACGTGACGTCATCAGGTCCACAGATATTGTAACCGGGTTGTACTTCTATATAAACCTGTAGGTTCTGTCTATACATTTATTTTTTTCGGCAAAGTCACTGATATCAACTCTACTATTTTTTTTCTTTTTTATCTGTGTCTTTATCTGTACGTCTTTCTATAGTGTATAGTCAAGAACACGTTAACCATTTATTCAGGACTATATATCTGTTGACTGACAAGAAGAATGGGCGCAAGAAACCCGTCAGTTTTAACAGAAGTAACGACATTTACAATATTATAAGTCGTCACCATACATAATCCACGGAAACATACTATTCTTTTATTATTAAAAGCTTGTATTATTATATATATGTGGTTTAATACTTGTGATCTTGTTCAATGTAAGCTTAGAGTCATAATATATAACATTTTGATTAATAAAAGTCTTCAACATATTTTTCTATGCGAAATATTTTTTATTATTTTCCCTTATAGTAATATTTTACACGGAGGATCTAAAAATTTGTAATAAAATGAGATGTAATATTATTCTAACACACGTACTCTCCAGCATGCAGCAGACTGCAGCTGCCGATGATCGCTAATATCACCCAGCTGTCACTGTTACTATAATACCGACCGAAGTACTTACACCAGTTGGTTCAGCAAAATGAGATTTCACGTTTGAGAAATGAAAAAAAAAACAATAAACTAGATATGCCGACGGGCTGGCTGAATTCGTGGAACGTAATTGTCTTTTTTTATTCAGAAACGTTGGCATACAAGCAATCAGCCTGAAGCCACAACACAAGCTCAACGTTGAACAGGAATTTATTAAAATTATTCTCTTTATTCCTATATGGTAAGGATTCGCACCGCTACGAGAGGGTATTTTTCAGGTTTATTTTCATCGTGCTACGCCGTAGCGCTCTCGTATTCCACGAAAGTAAACACAGGTTGTGTGCGGCGTTTATGGTGCTACTAATATATGTTACAGTCAATTATTTTAATCAGTCTGAAACACTTTTGACTGGGGAAATCGATTAAAAGTTGCTTCGACTAAGCGTTTTTTTAACCATTTATAACAGAGAAAATATAAGATATTATAATATTCCTTACATTCACACCAATAGCCTATACCTATCCTAAAGAATAGGTATAAGGCTCCTGTTATGGATACCAGGCTTAAAATTTAGAAATATATATAAGTACCAGTGACTCACTTACAAGTTCTTGTCACAATAAAATTGCCCCTTTCTAGACTTGAACTCGAGACACTCAATGCGAAAGGCAGAACTTCACTACCGTTGTAATCGGACTTAACTCGACTAAATTGTATCGATTGAAAATGTTCTTAGTCCAGATTTATTCCATACTCCTATATTTAATAAAAAACTGTAGTTAAGAGTTACTGGTCAAAGCCTTTTTCATCATGAACCTTGGGCAAAGTCGACAAACATGAATTCTGTCCATTCACTGACCTCTAGCCGCGGCGCTTGCTTCGCTCGCTTACTTCACATTTAGTTATAACTAATGTCCTCAACTAACCTATCCTTAGTCTTTAGTAGTGTCCGCATTACTCACACTGAGGGCGTTTATGTTACCGGTTGTGAGTTTTAACAGTAAAACAGCTTACATCATCACTTTTACTAAGGAAACACACAGCATTATATTAGGCATAGCTAATTTTGACTAGTTGTGAGTTTTTACCACAGCATAAACAAACTTAACTTGCGCTATTGTACCGGATTCTCGAAATATTTTGTCCGTCTACCCGTATGAAATTTTGATGGAACACTTTTTTAGTCCTCAAACTTTTAAGAATTTCATTGAAAAGTTTAAGAATAAATTTTTAATTCTCCAAATTTTTATTTCATATATTTAGTAGCTGACCCGGCACTGCTGACACGCGTGGCTGTGTTATTATTTTAAATGAAAACTATCTTTTCTTCTAAGTCGCAACAAGCCCAGTTGATATAAAATCTGACTAAGCGTTTTTATTCCAATTTTGTGATCCCTACCGCTAAAGAGTGGAACTCTTTGCTTGAGTTTCCTGATAAATACAATTTAGGGGTCTTCAAGTCACGAGTAAATAAGTATCTTCTAGGCACGCGCGTCACTACCTAGAACGTATCGTCGCCTACCATCAGTCGAGATATCGGTCAAGCGCTTCCCTATTTACGGTAAAAAAAAACATTTAGATTTTCTTCTTGTTTAACTCCGCAATCTCGAGTACAACACGCTTACCATTGAGATATTGAATACTTTGACGAACTCGCTTGATCCTAAAAACAGCAACCTAATTCCATCTGCAACAATACAAAGGAATCGAAATCGTATCTCATCAGAAAGTTATATAAAGGCGCAGTTCGTGAAATCGTATTTCTAATCTCCCATTCCCAGTTCAATCTTCATAAAGCGAAGAAAATTCCCAGAAAGGAATAAATGAGTGCGATCTTGATTTATGGCGATGGCGCAGCCTAATCTGGCCGCTTCATATTCTAAGTTGTAATTCCGCAAATAAAAATTGGTATCATTTTTTATGGTTACCCATCCCTTCGTATAAGGTATTGCATCCCATCGAACAGTGGCCACTAAAGATAGCCTTACACTAAGCTTCTACGCCACTTATTGAATTCATAAGTTTATATTTACCGATTAAAAGTTATATCTTTGTCCTTAGGGAACATTTGTGTATTGTGCAACAGAACATGAAAGAAGACTGTACTTTAAAGCTATTACTGACACTCCCGGCCGTAGCTCGTATATAGCGATGTCAGCTTTGGACGAAACAAAATTGGATGTGTAGGGAGGATGGACGAAAGAAAATCAATAAGACAATATGTGAGGCAAATGAGCATGGGTATGTCGGTAACGGCAGACCAAGGGGAACTTTCAGGGACCAAATTGAGGTGTCCTGAAAAAAGATCTGGTCAAAAGTACCCTTAACCGACGAGCTTGTATGAAAAGATTGATGAGAGTTGAAGCAGCGAGAGATGTATGTCAGAATCATGGTAAGTGAAAATGAGGTTAAAACTCGCACATGTACTAAAGACTGGGACCCGTTCGTAATACGAAGGTTTTAGTTTATTTTAAGTGATTGACAGGGATGTGTCCGGTTCATGGTTTTTTTACAAAAGGATAGGAATAACCACTTAATAGAGCAGAAACTGTTACTCCATGTCCAAACTATTACTCGTGTGCATCCGACCTAAACTAAAGTACTTCAGATTTTTGATCTGGTTTGAGGTGAAGAATGGAATATTTTATTTGGTAGGGTAACACGTGCCGCTAATGGATCTGTTACTGTTCGAACTGTTTGTGGCGCTGAGTCAGCGTAAAAGCGATTTCTGCTGACTCAAGCGCGTGTTTATTCAAACGATGTGGATATTCAGGATTTGCTGACTTTAATACTCGTGTAATAGATAACATGTTTAATCGACGGAAATTCGGTGGATAAACCTAAGGAAAAATTTCGAGACAACTGTTGTAATCTGTAATTAAATGTTATACTTTTTTATATCTTCATAATGTTACGCTTAGCACCATCTATTGACGTATGTACGATTCTATCATGACGTGTAATCAAACAACTGTCCTGTCTTTGAGCAATATGTGGGCAATAAAGAAGTATCTTATATCACTCTGTGGAGCGCCTTACCTTTTATGGTTAATGAATATTTAATACTTCTGTAATGTCAAAACCAATAAAGAATGGTGTTTATCTTTACAAATGTTTTACTTTCTAACAATAACCAAACAATCCACACTAGTAATATGAGTTATATTCGGGAATTTTACCGTGTACCTTGTTTTTGTTTTTATTGAGTTGCTCCGTGATCATGGCAATTGCAACAGTGCCGAAATATTGGCAACTCAATAAAAACAAAAACAAGGTACACGGTAAAAATCCCGAATATAACTTATATTACTATAATGTTATAACCATGACAATTTAAAAAAATATAATCTACACGAGGTCCCTATAATAGTTCCTTTTGTCTAGGAATGCCTTTTCCTTTTCATCAACAAGCGTAGCTTGTACCATAGCAGTGCAAATTGATTGGCTTTAATGACGAGGATAGTATAGCGGTCTGTGACCATGACTGCAAGTGTCGAACTTGCTGGTCGTTGGTTTGAGTCCTGCGTAGTACAAATTATTGTGCTTACTGTGTTGTAGTCGTGGACGTATAAAACTTTGTTTTCGTTTAACTCGGTATTTATAATCAAGAGAACTGTTTAGTTTAGAGCTATACTTTGTTAAGTTTGAAGCTGTTTATTGTTTGTTTTAGAAGAAATTGTATTTATTTAAAATTCAGGGAAGCCTTAAGCTGCCAACTATCTCTTATTTTTTGCTCTCCATGGTAACCTCTAATTAAGGCCGCACTTATACTTGCATACAATCAATTTTGTGCAAAAATGCAAATAAAATGTAACAATAAAATATAAAGAGATTTGTTTATATTTTGTAAGAAGTTGTTATCATTACTACTTAGCAATGCTTATTATACTTTTCCCGAAATTTAGGAAAAAAATGCACAATTTTAGCATTCATAATTCCATATTTCTATAAGAAATAAAATACGCTTGATAAAATCAAGTATGGTTCCGAGCACCCTCGTATTTATATCTTATAATATATTTCTCATTTCATAATGTTTTAGAATTTAATTTTATAATATGGAGTTGTATTAATTCTGAAATAAATTATTATGATGTTACATGATAACATTTTGGTGTATTTTCATACAATATCATAATAATTATTATATTAATTAGAAATGTTTAAAATAATGTCGTTAATTAATAAGAGAGAATTGACATAAGGAGGCCGCAATTTTCTCTAATTAATAAGAGAAAAATTCCGGCCTTCTAATATCGATCAAGTTTTAGTTTATATGATATATGTATGTTATTTAATCTTTGATTGAAAAGATAATTATAGTTGTGTTTTATAGTTTTCATAATATCGTATGGCATATGTTTAGCAGAGCATGGTTAATCCAAAAAGTATATAAAATTAAATATTGTAATAAATTCGAAATCCTGTAGCAGATTGGTGGGATACTAACTGTAGTGTATGCTACGAAATAAATCCCACACGCTCTGATGTCAGTTGCATAAAAGGGGAAATTGAATACGGCGCTGCGGAGTGAATTGCGTGAATCAGCTCAGCGTGGCAAATGTAATGCAGCCTTTGTAATGATATGCTACAGCCGTAATTAAGTGATTCCTTATTTGTGAATAAGGAAATTATTCCCGCCAGAACAGTTGCTCATCCTTTACCAAGCGCAAGTTCGATGTCTATGGAGTAGTGTTGTCATCTTTGGGACAGTTCCGCTCAATACCAGCTCCAGACGCTTGAGTTTATTGAAATGAGGGCGAAGAGGCTTATCGAAATCTTTTTAATAAAAAAATTCAAAACCTTAGGAAGGTAGCTAGCCTATTTGTTTTTTAAATGATACATTTCGTAGTGTGCAGCAGCATTGCACAATCTTGTTCTCGACAACCAAACTTATAAATAGGCACCACTATTATATACACCACTAAGCGTTTTGGTTCTAATTTTGTGATACGTACCGTTAAGGAATGGAATAATTTCCTGACAATTACAAATTAGGGGTCTTCAAATCACGAGTGAATAGATATCTTCTAGGCAGGCGCATCACATTACACACCATCCGGCGAGATAGTGGACAAGCGTCAACCTATTTATTATTAAAAAAAGTCTATAAATATGATAGAAGTCGTACTTAGGGAACCATTATGAAAAGATATCAACACCTTTCAAATGATCGCCATGAAAATGATATAAACAGTTAGCTATATTTTTGTTATCAACTTTGTCGTATAATGATTGTTTTATGTTTGTATAGTGATATATAAAATCTGTTCTAATTTTTAAAGTGAAAACTTGTTTAGCATCGATGTGATTTGAAAGTCGATGAAACGAAAAAGCGATAGTAAAAAGTGACAGGCACATAAATTCATAAGATTTAACGTAGGAGAAAATGAGATAGGAAGCATTATAGAATGTCTTTTTTTAAATAAATCCGATTGGTTTATTTTGTATTTGATTTCGTTATTAAATTCTCACTAAGATTACATTGTACACTACTGAGTCTACCACGAGTTAGGAAATTGACGTTTCAAAACGTTTAATTCATCAATTTTTTTTATACACTTCTCAAATTCCACAATCTCTTTATTTAGCTTTTGTTTTGTTAACAACAAGATCAGTCCCTTGTAATCAATACACCGTGCCTCGTATCGATAAATCTAAAGACAGTGATCTAATGCCCGCCATTGCAATGGCGGCCTGCTTTTAATCAATCCTTACTACCGGAAGCGGAAACGATGGAACTAAAGAGGAAAAGTGATTTATAAATAGATCTTATAGATTGGTGAAAAGGTAGTATTTCTGCCTTTCTCCCCGACGGTCCTGGGTTCGAGGTCCCGGAAGAGACAAATGTTTGTGTAATGAATACGAGCATATGTACTTGAGTCATGGGTTTTTATATGTATTACTTATTTATGTATGATATATGAGTGTCCAACAGTTACCCCAGTATCCAAAACACAAGCCTTAGTACAGTATTCACTTCGGGGTACGCTAATACATATCTTTATATATAAAAATTCCCTGTCACAATGTTTGACCGCGATAAACTCCGAAACTACTCAACCGGTTTTGATGATTCTTTTTTCAATTTGCTGGACTTTTACAGACTTAGGACATAGGATAGGTTATATTTTAATTTATAACACAGCAACGAGTGACTGGGACAGTTAGTAATTATAAAAAAATTAAAAAATAAATTGAAAGTCCGTTCTACTGGAATTACTGAAGTAAATGTCAATGTATTTGACGACCGTTTGGTGCAATGGTAGCGATCCTGCCTTTCGCACCGACGGTCCGGGTTCGAATCCCGGTAGGGGCAGATGTTTGTATGATGAATACGAGCATTTGTACCTGAGTCATGGATATTTATATATATTTATATGAATATAACATATCTATGTATTATATATGTATGTTTATCCGTTACCCTAGCATCCATAACACAAGCCTTACAGTGCTTACTTTGGGCTGGGCTAATTGGTGTGAATGTGTGTTTATTATTTATTATTATTATTTATTTATTATTTATTTTCATATTTTACATGACCAAACTGGATTAATGATTCCTGCGCTTGTTGCGAAATAATAGTAGTTTATGATACTGTTGCATAATAAGGGTTCTTATAACATGAGTGTGTTTTAAAAAAACGAGCCGTAGGCGAGTTTTTTTATAGCATCACACGAGTGTTATAAGACCAAGTTATGTACAGTGTCATACACTACTTTATCTAATCTCATACTATAATACGTAAAACAATATTGCAAATAAAACGCTGAATATAACAACAAATTTATTTAAATGTCAAATGTTGGCGCCAAGGTGCAAACATCAATTGCGCATGCGTGTTGCGTCGGTCGTCGAGGACTCGTTCATTGAAACCTTTTTAAAGTAGAGGTTCAACCTCCTTGGTCCAGCTGGAGGTTGTATAGGTGTATCGTTGTCGGTACATATCAGTCGGTATCGTTGTTTACGGTGTGTCTTTGTATTATAGTATTAGAGTAGATAAAAATCTTTATCTACTCTAATACTATAATACAAAGATTCTAAAACTGAAAACAAAATGCTTATGACAAACATTACGTACAGGCCAAAAATAATAAAAAAAGTCGGTTTTTTTTTTTTTTTTTTTTTTTTTGCCTGTAAAGTCGGTTTTACGGGCGAAGATTTTACGTGACAACGTCTTTTTCTCGGTAGAATATTTATTGATATGAATATAATTAAATTGCACAATGCGCGCGGCAGACCGATCATAGTTGAGTGGGAGAGAGACGCAAGGCATTCGGCGGGCCTCTCTCTCGTTCGGTGACTCATCGTAACGTTACCGAGCGTTACACTTTTTCATAAGTGACTCCCAGCCGCAACCAATTTATAAGACGTTATCACGTCAAAAAAGTTTCATTACGATACAGGTCTTGTATGGACACCTGTAACATAATATAACTTTTTTATCATAACGATACACCTATACAACCTCCATCTGGACCAAGGAGGTTGAACCTCTACTTTAAAAAGGTTTCAATGAACGAGTCCGTGACGACGCAACACGCATGCGCAATCGATATTTGCACCTTGGCGCCAACATTTGACATTTAAAAATTTGTTGTTATATTCAGCGTTTTATTTGCAATATTGTTTTACGTATTATAGTATGAAAGTAGATAAAGTAGTGTATGACACTATACATAACTTGGTCTTATAACACTCGTGTGATACTATAAAAAAACTCGCCTACGGCTCGTTTTTTTAAAACACACTCGTGTTATAAGAACCCTTATTATGCAACAGTATCATAAACTACTATTATGATATACCATATATAACCCGAAATATTCTATTCTATGTACAGTATTCATGAGCGTTTCGTACACAGCATATGCTAACACATAACCCAATAATAACAGATTAGGATAATTGAAAGCATATCCATTTAATATTTTACCTAATAGACCGCATCGCTTTTCATAATTACATTGGTGTTCCTCAAACAACGTGCCGGAATTAGTGTTGCCGATCGATATTTAATCGATAGTCTATCGAAAGGGGATAGATAGCAGGACTATCAATCGTAGTATTGATACTATCGATACTATCGAAAGCTTGAAACATGTCAATACCATTGAAGGAGTGCAATACTATCGATACTATAGTTGCCCATAAATAACGAACTATCGATAGTATCGAAACTACCTATGGTTTTAGATTATCGATAGTTTGTCAATTTGAAATAGTATTGCTGACAATTTTAAGGCATAGTACTCAAGGGTAAGGATATTAGTACAAATAATTTCAAACGGTACGTTCAATAGCACAGTTCAGTAGCAGTCATAGTGGAAAAGGGTTTAGTTTCATTACATTGCTGTTAAAACATATCACATACTATTGCAAATTTGAAGACCATCGATAATCTAAAACATTTGATGGTATCAATAGTATCGATAGTATTACTACTAAAAACAAAGATTGTATTGATAACATCGATATTTTCGATAGTTTGTTAATTAGTAGCAGCAATACTGTCGATACTATTGATTATACTGCACCATTTTAGTAGCATTGCCATGTTTTGAGCTATCAATAGTATTGACTCTATTGATAGTATCGACAGATATATCGATAGTACATTATTTTTCAGAGAATAAATCGATGAAATACTATCGATAGTCTGGCAACACTAGCCGTAATAGTATTGACATACACACAGTTGACGTGGCGTCGTCGCCCGTCACGTCTCGAGCTAATTAGCGACGTGTTCACGATGTCGCGCGTCGATGGTACGGCGCACTTGATTAATGCTCGCTGGTTTTAGGATTATTAGCGTCTGATGGTGGGTGAAGTGGCGTCTGAGAGGGTGCTTTATAAGACTCTGGAAGTTTACCACGTTCTGATTAGAATATGTTGTATGATTATAATATCTTGAAATTTACTCTGTGTTTGGAAATCCGAGTTGAAGTAAACGACCAGAGAGCGTACCATGATCTCTAAGTGCGATGCAAGTTCAACTATCAAAGTAAGACAGCGCTAGACGTGGTGTATAGTGGCGTATCTTTTCAACAGCTCATCTTGAATCGCGATAAAAGGTCATGGTAGGGCTGCAGGTCAAATGATGGTATTTATCGTTTTGTGTAATATTAATACGTTTAATTCGATTATCCCTTTTTGTGTAATATTAATACGTTTAATTCGATTATCCCAAGGGCAAACAGTAACAAAAGAATATAAGTCGCTCAGTTTTTACTAGTCCTTGCAGTACTAGTCATAACACTCTAGTTAGTGTCAGCTATATGTAATAACTAGCGACCCATCCCGGCTTCGCACGGGTGGACAAAATTCTTTAATTTTTTTCTATCATTAAATATAGCCTATGTTTATCAAACTGAATGTAGCTTTCCAAAGGTGAAAGAATTTTTGAAATCGGCTTATTAGTTTTTGAGTTTATTCATTGCAAACATACAAAAATACAAATTTTTCCTGTCTATAATATTAGTGTAAATAAATTCGATTGTATTGACTTGTGGAATGATCTTAATTACGTAGCCCTACGCAGCGAATACAGTCAAGATCTCGGTAACGAGGGGATGTGGGTTCGAGAACCCTGACCTCAGAAAAAAGTAGATTTTTCATGTAATAATCTCTTTAGATATAAAATGCAAGCAGTTTAATGCCAATTAAAATACCATAAGTGTATATATATTTCGTATTTTTTTTAAATATAAAGAAAGTACTGTAAATAATCCAAAATCGATAAAGAAAGCAGGTTTATAATAAAATCGCTAGATAAATGTAATTCGGACCACTCACAACAATTATTTAGTCCCAACCTAAACAAAGTTTGTATATGGGTACTAAATTACGTACATAATACATACATAATTATATAGACGAAGGAACGAATGCTTATACTCTCACACAAATATATGCCCTTAAATTATTCGAACCTGGAATCTTCGGCGCAGAAGATAGGCACGCCACCGTTGCACAAAGTGACAAAATTTATTTCGTTGCGTAGCACTTTATTAGAAAGTGGGGCAGAAAAAGTACCAGGGCGACATTCTCCTAATAGAGCTACACCGTCGTGATTGGATTAGCTAATCAACTCGTCGCGTCGACCACTTGACTGATCGACCGATCGGTGGCAATGATTGACAGTTAGGTGGCAGGGTGGGGTCGGCGGACGTGTTCTGAATTTAATTTTATACTGTTAACGTTTGTTTATGTTTTAAATATCTCATTTATTTACTTAATAGTAAGAAAATCATATTCAAGTGCTTAATAATTAGCCAAAAACGTATACAGACACCATGGCTAAAGATATTGTATTTAGATCTTACACTTTCGCGCTCATTACACATTTAAATTAAACAATCTTCTTACGGATTTTGCGCATAATTTATTTTATATTTAATGCTGACGTTTCGACTCCTTTACAAGAGCCGTGATCATTTATCAACTAAATAAAATGCAAAAACATAGTTTATAGGTACGTAGGTTTATGTCAAAATAGGTAAAGCATAAGGTAGTAGAAAATATATGACGAACATTGCCTTAGTCATCCTGTGATCAAGGTTCCTGTAAAGGAATCGAAACGTCAGGATTAGAGAAGAATTCTGGCGTCAAAGTTAAGCAGGAATAGTAAACTAGAGGAACCAAAATTAGAGTGTAAAAATATTATATTATTACAAACATCAATCCCTTTCCGGAATTTAGGAAAAGTCATTATGGCTACCGTTGTACCAAACGATTTGAGGGTCTCCACATAAGGAATTATTACATTTTAAAAGCTTCATCATTATCAACGTATATAGCTTTGTTCCGCCGTCCCCATACTTTTCATCGGACAACCACACTTACAAAAAGTTATATGGTTGATGTACCAAAGAGTCGCACTAAGCGTTTTGGTTCCAATTTTGTGATCCGTACCCTTAAATAGTAGAACTTTTTGCCTGAGTATGTGTTTTCTGAATAGGTATCTTCTAGGCAGGTGTATCACATCCTTGATCGCATAGCGTTTAAGAGCTGACCTATTCACGATAAAAAAATCTTTGCATCTACCTTCGTTTTGTAGCATCTGTTATATTTATTATCTTTTCATCTTATCATCAGCTTTAATCTTTGACAATGATGGCTTAGTAGATGGATTTAAACTAGTAGTAGTATAGAAAAAAGTAACATATTTATTGAAACTGAATAACAATATTAATATAATTAAAAAGATATTCTTAGCCTTACAACTCAAGTTTCCGTTGACTTAATTCAAATGAAAATGCCTCACTAAAATAACCACGGAAAATTAATTTGAAAGTCAAAAAGCGATAATTTCCAACCAAAAATTGTTCAGGAAAGCTTTCAAAGTATAAATCTTGATTATGTACTACTTAATCATTTGAATTATTACTCAAAAGCGTGGCTTTAAAGTTTTCCATTGAAATTCGCTATCCCCGTTGAATCCAGACGAACTTTATTTTTTCAAAGTGTTATTGATGATGCCCCGAATGCATCGTTTAAACGATTCCAATCTGTGGTATTTCCGTTCATATTTAATCTGTGGACGTTTTGGCGGGAGCGGGTTGTGTCACTTTAGTGATTCTTATTTTCTTGTTGAATTCTGTGTTGTGGTAAATATATGTGTGTTATAATTGTGGATTATTAACGATTAAGTGTTTGTGAACATGTATGTATTGGCTTGAATTGTCTTTTCATGCACTCTCAAGAAGTCCACGGGAAGGTTTCAATAAAACCCCAAACCTTCACTAAAACTTGGAGAAAGGGGTTTATTTTCTTTATTTGTGGCTTGCACTATTTGTGCATTTAGCCAGTGTCAAGTAAGTATAATTTTCAGTTCTTGAGTAATTTCTTAGGTTTCAGTAAAGATGTGGGGTTTTACTGAAACCTCCTGGTAGCCTTTTTTGAGAGAGCGCGAAAAGACACCTTCCACTGTTTTATTTGACTTGCCAACACTCATGCATATTCAGAAACACTCAGTGGTTAATAACCCACCATTATTTCACACTAATATAAACCACAACACAAAATTTAACAAGAAATCCAAAACCATTAAAGTGACTCTTCGAGCTCCCGCCAAGAAAGTCAGAGAAAGGGGTATTTAATTATTCA
Organism: Calamotropha paludella; assembly: GCA_927399485.1. Lineage (NCBI taxonomy): Eukaryota > Metazoa > Arthropoda > Insecta > Lepidoptera > Crambidae > Calamotropha > Calamotropha paludella. Next base: position 23,261,284 of record OV656821.1, on the reverse strand, counting down.
TTCATTGATCATTTATCTTTTGTCCATTAGCTCTCAGCATCATCTTATTAAAAAAAGAAACTACTGAATATGAAGACATGGCTTAAAAGAAGAGAAACAACCAAGCCATTAAATTTCTTCTTGAATATTGTGTTGTGGCGAATTATTAACCTGTAAGTGTTTTTGAACACACAAAACAGTAAAAGGTGTCTTTTCACGCTGACTCAAAATACCACGGAGATTCAATTAATTCTCACACCTTTAGTGAAACTTAATCTTAATCTTCAACTGATGATCTACCAATTATAAATCAGCTCTCATCATTATCTAGAAAAACACATTATGCAAAACTGCATTATGGGAAAACTTGACAAAAAATACTTATTTGTATTTACTCGATCAATAGTTACGGATTTAAAAACATGAATTGAGTTCGCTAAATATCTTTTAGCATTAGATTTGCGGAAGTAAGCTATTTACTTTTGTTTTATTAATGGATATGGACTTCCGCCAAGTAACGCCTGATTCAATGAAATACTTATAACGTTAGTACACGTTTATGAATTAAAAATAAAAAAATAATGATATTTGTTACAATCACACCAACTAGCCTAGCCCAAAGTAAGCACTATAAGGCTTGTGTTATGCATACTCGGGTAACGGATAGACATACATATATGATACATAGATAAGTAATATTAATAGAAATATACTCAAGTATAAGTGCTCGTATTCATCACACAAACATCTGCCCTATCCGAGATTCGAACCCAGGACCGTCGGTGCGAAAGGCAAGACCGCTACCGTTGCACCAAACGGTAGCGTCAGTCAAATCAAATGTAAAATAATACTTACGATTCCATGTCGTCTCTATGCTCACTTCACCCTCTACATCTTAACACAACAAACCCATCAATCCATTAGGCAGTACACAATATAACTGTGTTCTACCTAGTACGAGTTATCTAAGCAATATTTGAGCCCTTTAGCTGTTGTGTAAACGGGCTATAACGACCGCAAACACTCAAGCCCGATTGAATTGTATCGAGTGATCAGCGAGCGTGTCCCACTATTACCGCACACACAACAGACTAGATTAACGAACAGAGACTATCATTACTACATAGTATATAACAAAGTCACTTCCTGCTGTCTGTCTGTCCCTACGTATTCTTAGATCTTTAAAAATACGCAACGGTTTACATATATATTATTTTTTTATTTCGAAGCGGTTTTTTTAAATAGATAGAGTGATTCAAGAGAAAGGTTTATATGTATATATTATACATGGAAATTGGGGGAGGAGGGTGCTCGAGTGAAGGCCAAGAACTGGTCGTCGGAGTGTGGGCAGACAGCCGATGAGGTGGACCGACGATCAAGGTTGCCGGTAAGTTCTGACAGAGGAAGGCCCAAAACAGGGAAGAATGGCGGGCAATACAGGATGCATACACTCAGCATTGGGTGGCGAAAGGCTGAAGAAGAAGAAGAGTATACATGCATAATATGGTAGAGAAACACTGATAATTTTAGAGGTTTATAAAGTGATGTCGTAAATTATCACAAATTTTTGCGCTTACATTGCAAACGCTGGCTAGACCCTACGAGATAGATCAAAATAATGTACTACAGTATTGTACACCTTAAAAAGGTCTACAAAAAAGTCCGCGATGATATATGTCTTTCTCTTAGAGATAGCCCACAATAACCATTTTTTACTCTTTACTTTCTTACGAAGTGATTTTAAGCAATACAATGCTGTATTACTTAAAATCACTCCAATTAAGTACCTTAAATACATTGTGCAATTAATATTGACCAATATGGCCCTTTACAGCATGATATTTAAACGAATAGTATATTTAGTATCGGCACTGAACCCGTGCAAAAACGGGGCTTGTCGCTAGTATTTGAATAAAATAACGCTGTCATTCAATAACTAAATGGTATTTTTCATATTTATTAATATCGGGGCACCTTATATGAAAGTCTATTATAAGGAGTAAGGTCCAAAACTAAAAGTCTCTTCCTAATCGAGCCTTCATCTTCTCTTTTACTTTGCTTTGCTCAACAGGGTTCAAAATTGTATCTATTCTAATAAAATAATTACATATCTACCAATTTGGTTTCATTTTGGAATGGAAATAAATGAATGAAATTCAAATATTTCTAATATATCTTTCACCTTAAATAATCGCATAATAAAATATGCGATTATTTAAACCTTTTATCTAAAATTCTTCTAATTTCTGTTTTTAAATAAAAAAAAATATTTACGGCTTTTGCTCCTTTACAAGAGCCGTGCTGACAGGGTGGCTAAAGCAACGGTCCTCTTTAAGAATTGATTTTCATATAAGGCGCCCCGGTATAAAAAAATATGAAAGTAAAATTTAGTTATTGAATGACAGCGTTACTTTTTTGTGTGTCTGTACCTTTTTTTTTTTTTTTTTTTTTTTTTTTTTATTGCTGAAAGTTGGCAAACAAGCAAACTGCCCACCTGATGGTAAGTGGTAACAGTCACCTATAATACATGTGGCTCTTGTGAGATTCGCAGCAAAACTGAAACCCCCACAAGAACCACAGTGTACGTTGCCAACTTGTGACATAAGATGTAAAGTCACTGTACCCAGTAATTTCACTGCCATATCTTACCCTTCAAACCGGAACACAGCAATGCAAGCACTGCTGCTTTGCGGCAGAAATAGGTAAGACGGAGGTACCTAAGCAGACGACCCTGGTACAGAGTCTCCCTCCAGTAAACCTTAAACCAGTAAACCTTTTACTAATAAAAGTTTGAAGTGTTGTTTTATTACTTTCTGTGACTGTTCAAAGACAATCGTTCTTAAGGAGTAAACTCCACTCGTGCGTTGGAGTTAACGCACACGCTTTTTTATTACTCTATTAGTGGTAACTTTATTTTTATAAATAAAGTAGCTGCCCCGGCCACGCGTTGCTGTGTTATTAATTAAAATAAAACCTATCCTATCTTTTAAGTTAGATCAAATAACAGATAGTTACGAAATTTGATCAAAATTGAGTAGTTTAGGAATCCATCGCGGACAAACAACTTGACACGTAATTTATATATATTAAGATAAATGAACATGACAACATCACATGCTCTGGATCCAAGTTAAGTAGCTAAAGCGCTTGTGTATTATAATTTACACTTGACAACGGTCGTCGAACATGGCATGCTCATAATTCGAAGCGGTGCTTTCTTTGGGCTAGGTTAATTGGTGTGAATGTAACAAATATTATTATTATTATCTTTATGATATTAGTACCTTTACTAACTTCTACTCTTCGCGTATTAATAACGCCCACGATATTAAGAAATGTTACCATATCGTGATTGTATAGATCACTTGACTTGTTCGTCTGTCACTTAAATGTTAGTAGCTATGTTGGAACTTTTGAAGACGATATTTGACGTCGCTCGTCAACTTTGATTGTTGTAGGAATCGAATTAATAATTTTGATTAAGACTACTCCTCGCCAGGGAGATGATTGAATACTGTCGTAACCGAGCATAGACAAGTTGAAGCAAATTAGTCTGTGCTCGTTGAAGTGATATTTAATTACTTTGAATAAGACGCTCTGAAAGTAGAAATAGCTTAAAAGGGAGACAAGCTTTTAATACTACATTTAGAGATCTTTCATTTGCTCAAAAGAAAAATGTAATTTTAAGCGATGTCCTTTGTAAAATAAACGAGTAAAAAATGCAGAAACATTATTCCTTAACTTTTTAAATGAGCCCTCTGTTTTTTTAAGAAGACTCGTAATTTTATCGCCTCTTTCGAGAGATTTGTGTACATTGAATGTTTAACGTTTTTGTTTGAAATTCATTTATCTGTATTCGAAGGGAATACTAAGTTCGTTTCGCAAATTTAATTCTTATTAATAGAGTCGGTATTAAAACAAAACTAAAAGTATTCTTTGAAAAAGAGTATTTCTCATATTCCAGAGGGTGGCAGATTACTGTTGCTGATGCGTGCGAGGGAATTAAAAAACGGTGTCGCGTCAATCCCTTGGAGGTTCTGTCAATGTCACAAGTGACATTTTGTCGATACCCTGGCTACTGGATATTCAATTCCCGTCGTTCTCAACAAGAATCAATACACCAGAATCAATGAGTATTGTAACGCAAGAGTAATCCATTTCGAATTTAATTTTGCAACATGTTGGGACAAAAACTATGGAATAAATACGATAATTTTGTTCACAAATTGAAAATCAATTGAAAATTGTAGATTAGTATCTATTATTCGAGCTCTATAATGCACAGCTTAATTTAAGCTATCAATATTAAATTTATGCATACAAAATGTAAAAACTTATATATTATTACTAGGTCTGCAATACATGCTGCTATTTGCAAATACTGAGCGAAGCAGTTAGATTTTAGAAGAGTGATTATTCCTCGATGGTATGTTCGATTTCAAAACTTTTTTTGCACATTAGTCACGACAACGATGTGAGTTTTGGCGCCAAATTTCATCAATGTAGTCTCAGTGGTTTGGCTGTGATCAGCTTTTGAATTTTTCTTTCGGTGATTATTCCTCCATGGTAAAGTCTATATTTTTTTTATATAGCCTATGTCCGTCAGGTTATAATCATCGGTTGAACCGTTAAGTAGCAGGAGGGAGACAAACGAAATTTGTGAGTTGCCTAAAAGAGAGATTCGCTCAATTATAAAAGCATTAATTGACGGCAATTCATTTCGATGTCATCGAGTGGCTTGCATACCAGTTTCCATGGTGACGCCATTCTAAGATCCTGGGTTCAGTCCCCTGCTGGTTCAATGTGAAAAACGAACTTTTCTATATTGGCTCGAGTTTTAGTGTTGTGATACCGTCGCTGTCGCTTCTAAGACACAAGTGCTATAGTTATTTCATTTGGGTTTATTTTAGCTGTAATTTTTTTTGTTTTTCATGTTACCGAGTAAAACTTTTTTCAACCTTTTTTCACGTCGTTAATTTTTATTTATTTATGTTAAATAATGGTTGACAATAATACAAAATAGCGTTAACAACTGCATTAGTCGAAGACAGTTGTTAGCGCCCATTTCGAACTGGGTGTTTAGTACCGTCGTTGTTTCTGAACTTACTAAGCCACTTAAATTGGGTTCAAAACAACGTATGTGATGTTTGATATATTCAAAATAATTAAAGGTGGCCTCATTACTGACGGGCGTAGACCTATTATTGTAGATAAAAAATAATCACGTTGATTCCGTGTACTAGTTATATACAACTAGTCTACCTTATCCTACTTCTTTTCTTTGTGTAACATAATCATTTTTTCCCACAGGGGTAGTCAGAGATCACAGTTTATTTTTTTATTTTGAATAGATTTGCTCCTGATACCAATCTAACTTGGCCCTCGAGTTCCACGACGGAACGAGACGGGATCCACGATGGAACGAGCTAACCCAGAAGCTGTCTATTCACCCTGGCTTTAAAAATGGACGGGTTATTAGTACTCGGAAATACACTCCTTTGCTGTGCGCATTATAAATGATGCTGAGAAGCGTTTGGTGCGACAGGTAGGAATAATAACTAAGAAAGGGTGGAAGCCCGCAGTGCGTCTGGTTGTCCGATGTAAGATAGGAGATGGCGGTTTGAGCATATGTCGTAAAAGACCTCTCTGTAAAAGACCGAATGATTTCCACATTTCCCGCTTCTTCTACTCTCACCAGACTTATTATACAAGCTGCTGGATAAATATGTAACAAATAAATATTTCTAACATTCACAGCAATTAGCCTAGCCCAAAGTAAGCACTGTAAGGCTTGTGTTATGGATACTAGGGTAACGGTAAACATACATATATGATACTTAATTATGTAATATGCATAGAAATATATATAAGCACCCATGACTCAGGTACAAATGCTCGTATTCATCATACAAACATCTGCCCCTTCCGGGATTTGAACCCAGGACCGTCGGTGCGAAAGACAGGATCGCTACCATTGCACCAAACGGTCGTCATAAATGGTACTTTTGACCTGACCTTTTTGCAGGACATATTCTATTTGGTCCCTGAATGTTTGTTTTGGTGACGTGCATATGTACATTTGCCTCATAAACTTGTTTTTTCCATCTGCTTTCGTCCATCCTTTCTACATATTCAAACCATCTAAGCATCCCTTTTCCTAACTTTGTTGCTATATCTTCTTCCTCATCATTACTTATTTAATCCATCAAATTGATTGCAGCGATTTTTCTGAAAGCTCACGTTTCCACTGCATTAATCACACATTCGTATCGAATCGCAGGATGAAAAGATAAATCAACTTTTGGTTGTACAAAGAACAGAACAACAAACTCACATTAGGCGGTATTCATTTATTTAATTAAAACAGACCAGACGCCCTAACTGTAAGTCTACCAAGGTAGATCACTCCTTTGAAATTAAATGAATATTTCATCCTATACTTTATGAAACAAACATTTTAATTTTTGCTAGTAGATTAATCGTCTTTGATTCGAAATAAACAACTTTAAAAACTATAACATTTTAATTGACAAGACCCATTTAGGTGGCATTACGAAAATTATTAAATATAATATTTCTTACATTCACACCAACTAGGCTATCCCAAAGCACTGTAAAGCTTTTGTTATGAATGATAGATATACGTATATGATACATTCATATGTAATATGTATAGATATATAATGTAAACATCCATGATGCAGGTACAAACTAGGATCCTCGATGCGGAAGGCAGGATCACTGCCGTTGCACCAAACCGTCGTAAAAATATGATAATAAATTGAACGAAAGAGACAAAGATCATTTGGCTTAGCCCACAAAACTTAGTTTGCGAGTGGAATTATTCGCGGGCATTTTGGTGTGTTGGGGCGCCCTACTTTTGGGTGGGGGCACCACGCCACCCAATTATTACTGAGTAATATTCGGCTTAATTTTTCTTCTAGGTACTAGTTTTCCCGACGTTAGCCTTTTGAAGGCATTCTCACATTGTATTTAAATCAGTTTATCATTTTATCTTTATATATTTTTTTGTTTTAAACGATTGTGCAATTGAACAAATTATATGTTAAATTAATCTATTTGTTAGTATGTTAGATTATAGATGCTTACTATTGGGATATTTCTTTTAATTTAATGCATGTCCTCTAAAAAAGAAAGCTCAGTTTATGTCTGTTAGTGTGAAACAGTGATTGGTTTAGATAATTAGTCAGTAAAAATAATATAAAAATCAATAGAAGACAACAAAACTTTCGTATTAAATGAAGATTAAGAACTTTCTGAAGCTGGTCTCCTTTACTACTGTGAAAATCCTAATCCAAAGAGTGACTAGGATGATACTAAACATAGGCATGATGATAAGTCTGCAGTAAGTGAGTATGTTTTCAATAGGCCCAACTACTACATTCGATTTGATAATCCTCTAATTCTCGCTAGAGAACAAACATTTATTCCTAGAAAGCTACGCGAGGGGAACCATCCTTATTATTATAGAGATAAAGGTTGAAGCGTGCCATCTGTTTGGGATCCATTAATATCTCCAAAGACACGTACTGCATTACAAATCTAGAATATAAAAATACACTATAGAGGTTTCTGTTGTGCCAGTGACGTAACTAATAAATTCGAATGTACGTGTTACAATACAAACTAATCTAATAGAACAGCGTTGCTCTCAAGTGACCAGATTTTCGTACTTACACATGTGAAAATCTAAAAGCATATTTGCCTCTTGGAATTAGTAACAAGTGTATATATTATAAGTAAAATAATAATAATTTGTAAAAATTGAACAATATAATACACGTTATTCGAATAGTATAGTCGACTTGGCTATATTCTTTTTTTTTTTTTATTTAGGACAACCAACAACTGATCAAAGAGATTACATACAAACAATAACATCACATTCTTTTAGTAGTTGAACAGTCAACAACGTTATCCACAAACATTTACATGAAGTTTACCTTTAACATACAATTTTAAAAACATTGAGTTATGTTTTCAGTACATTCCTATTATTTCTTTAATCATTAAGAATACGCAAGATATTTCTTTTAAAAACATTTGAGGACATATCATACATGATATCTAGATCGTAAGATAGTCCGTTATATGCGTGCATAAGACGCCTCAAAGGAGCTCGCATGCCTGCATTAGTTTTAGAAGTTCGCGGGGAGAAGAAATGGTATGTTTTGGTGTTAGCCCTACGGGGAAGTCTATTGGGTACTTTAAAGTATATCTGACTAAGTAGATCAATACAATCGTATTTATTATGGCAAATATTGTATAAGATTTTCAGGTCAGCAAGTAATCTTCTTTTTTCAAGAGATAAAAGTGAATATTTGTGTAAAGAATGTTCATAAGATCGTTTTGCGCGAAAACATCTGTAATTGACTAATCGGAGAAATTTTCGTTGAACCCGTTCAATGCGATCACCGTATTTTGCATAAAAGGGATTCCAAATCACAGAACTGTATTCCAGGTGTGATCTAATAAGAGACTTAAAAAGTAACAAATAACTTTCAAATCTCTGAAATGGTTTGCAAGTTCGTGCCACAAAACCGTACATTTGAAATGCTTTATTAGTAATTTCTTCTATGTGAGTATCGAAATGCAACTTCGAGTCAATCAGTAAGCCCAAATCTCTGACCATTGATACGCGCTCTAGTACGCTGGAACATAAACTATAATCATGAGTAACAGGGTTATTTTTCTTAGTAAAAGTAATCACCTTACATTTATTTAAATTAAGTTGTAATTTATTTTCAGTTCAGTAGGCAGAAAGACGGTCCAAATCACTTTGAAGTTTTAAACAATCATCAGATGTATTAATATTCATATAAATTTTTAGATCATCGGCATACAAAAGAAATTTACTATATTTAAAACAATTGTTTATGTTATTTATGAATAAAACAAATAGCAATGGACCAAGAATTGAGCCTTGAGGTACGCCCGATGTAATATTTACTGCACTAGATGAGAAACCATTAACCACCACCTTTTGTGTTCGATTTTCAACATATGACTGAAACCATCTTAAAAGGTTTCCTTTTATACCATTATAATAATAATAATAATAATAATTCAATTTATTGCAAGAATCAAAGTCTCATAATGGTTAGTAACAATGAAAACTTAAAACTAGGTTAGTACATATATTAAAAATCATGACAAATTATACATTAAATAGGGCATGTCAAAAAATAATAAAAATAATAATAACAAATTAAACTCGACACACACTCTTAAATTACATTTGGTCTCACCCAACAAGCACTTTGGTCCAGTGCTGGCTGAAAGGACACTCGCACCCCCCTGCCACTGCCCTCAGGATGCTATTGCGGCTGCCGCACACCCTGTTCATGAGAGAGGCTACTTTTTGGCGCATAATCGCGTAAAAGTCATTAGTCCGCGCCTCGGCAAACATGCCGGACGCGCTGCAGCGCCACGGCAGCCCCAACAGCATCCTGAATGCATTGTTATATTGCACACGCAGAGCGCTGTAGGCCTTCTGCGTATAATTCACCCATAGGCCGCCAGAGTAAAACGATTGGCAGAATGCTTTAAACAAAGTTATTTTGACCGGTTCATAAGAACGAGCAAACCTACGGGCAATCATATTACTTCTGACTGCCAACGCTCTACGTTCGCGCTCAATGTCTTGATCATCTTTCAGGTCTTCTGTCAAAATGTGGCCCAGGTACTTAAACTGCTTAACCCAAGACAACGCTGTTCCGTAAAGTTTGACAGGAGGCACGACTCTGGGAGAGCTATTTGCAGCGGCGAAAACCATGCACTCACTTTTCTTGTTGTTATACTTTAAGCCATGCTGTAGTGCATAGGTCTCACACACGTGCAACAACTCCCGAAGAGCGCCGATCGACGGGCTCAGCAACACCATATCGTCCGCGTAACTAATGTTATTGACATTGACGCCATTGATTGAACATCCCGCATGCATGCTACTGAGCTCGCGGATCAGCCGGTCGACGTACAAGCTGAAAAGTCTAGGAGAGGTCAACCCCCCCTGCCTCACCCCGCACTCCAACATGTACTCCTCAGAGCGCTCATTTCCCCATCTCACATAGTTTACCTGGTTCTCATACCAGTGCCTAAAGATGCTCGTAAGCTCAGGCGGGAGATTCACCTCATCCAGCTTATCCCATAACAATGGATAAGACACCAGATCGAATTTTTTAGACAAATCTAAGAAGCACGCATAAACTGGCGTGCTCCTATCCGTATAGTACCTGACAGTGCGCTTGAGCGCCAGGATGGCACTCTCTGTTGATAAACCTTGACGAAACCCGAACTGGGCATCGTGCAGACTAATATGCTCTTCCAAACGTTTATCAAGCACACCGTCAAGCACCCTAGCGGTTATTGTAGCCAATGAAATGGGTCTATAGTTGGTCTTGTCAGATGAATCTCCCGTCTTGTTTTTAACAATTGGCACAACAACGGTTTTCATTAAATCAGGTGGTAGGTACGAGTGCCTCATGCAGAGATTAAATAAAAGTGCCAGTACTCTAGGTAAGTGAGCCCCCGCATGCTTAAAATGTTCTATGCTAAGCCCATCATGACCAGGAGATTTTCCCTTGGTCATGTGTGCAATTACCTTCGCAACCTCTTTAGTTGTAATGAGTACTGGCTGTACACCCGATGCCGTGTTTCTCATTGTACTTGCCTTAGCAGTCTGCTTCATAACCATAGGTTGCGCAGGTACCCTAAAGTTTTCCTTAAACAAGTTGGCAATGGCTCTGGGCTCACTCACACCATCCACACTCGCGGGCAAACGCGGCCTGGCATTTAACTTATTTACATCTTTCCAAAACTCTTTAAAATATTTCATATTATGTGAAGTTGCCAAAATTTCCATTTTTATTTGATTTTCATGCTTTATGCACCATTTCAACTTGGATTTAAATTTCTTTCTACTATCACTCATATTATTAAAAAATATTCCGCTTTTCGGTCTACCTTGCAGCCCGTGTAGATGTTTTACATGTTTATTCCAACCAACAACATACGCTTTTTTGGTAAGACCTTGTTTAACCTGTCTATTACACCTATTACTAGTTACGGAAGCCGCGTCATTCAGTATGTCAATCAGTCTATTATACATTAAATTAATAATATTTATATGGTCAGTATTAGAACACAATGAGTCACTACAACGTTCACATTCAACAGGAAAATTTAATTCTCTTAACTTTCTATGACAAATTTTATTATAATCACTAATTTGAATTAAGCCCCGCTCCCCCCATATTGCATTATTATTACATTTAATTTTTATCTTTGTGTCAAGGTTACATTTCGATATTTTTAAATTACAATATATAAATAGTGGATAATGATCTGACCAGTAAACATTATAGCAAACATGAATATCCACTATAGAATTCCATGTCGCTTTAGTTACGAGGCAATGATCGAGCCAACTCCGTGTTCCGTGTATTTCGCTGACATAAGTATAACATCCAGAGTCAATACCCAATTTTTCTATGTCTGCGCACAGCCACTGTTGTTCAGTACAAAATGACAAAAGTTCGTCTCCAAACTGCCTCCCCGGATGCGCATTAAAATCACCCAAGATATACACACTCTCCTCTCCAACACTCTCAACGAGAGCATTAATAGCGCTCATACAGTCTGTAAAAAGTACTAAATTGTCCGAGCAATCTGTTGGTAAATACGCACTTACTACCATGAAAGATCGATTACTCACCGACACTGTAATCGCACAAATCCTTTCGTTATTACACTGCACTACCTTGACGTGAGAAAAGGCGTCGCGACGCCACAGCAAGGCGACGCCACCGTGCGGACGACCGCGCAGCGGTCCCGCGCTCGTGTCCACCGCTGATACACCGGTTGCACTGAAGTCAGGGTGTATGTCGCTTAGCAGAGGAATGTCGTGTGGAAGCAGCCATGTTTCCTGCAGTGCTATCACATCAGCCTTGCTACATAAACCTCGAACGCATTCCATTGACTTTTCTACATCCTTACAATTGAAACTAATAAGTCTTAAGTTTGTTTTGTCTGTCATTGCTATTATTTTAACTAAATAACCATAAACAAACATCTATGAATTATTTCAGCTTACAAGTAGTGTAAACCGAGTCACGATCACGAAAATTAACAAACTGTCTGAAACGGATATCCGCCGGCCACAGTTTGTCATCTAGATAAAGAGCTAATTTGCTTTTCGATACAAATATCTTATATGACTGATAGCCTTTTTCACGTCGCATCCTTAACTTATATATTGATACTTGCTCTTTTGTCTTTTCATATATGTATTCCTTAATATCCATTTCCGTGACGTCTTTGGCTACATTAGAAATAAATAACGGCACTTTAATCTCTGCAGCTTTGAAGTTTCCTAATTTATTTTGTGCACTGCCTGTTTTACCTAGAAAGCGATTACGCAACTTATATCGTTGCACTTTTATCCATCCCTCATCAGTTTTTTCAGGTTTCCACTGAGTACTGTCACCAACAATTTGCGCTAAAGATTTCTTATCGTGTATCGCATCTAACGTTGTTTCTTGTAGTAACGGAACTATGTTTATATCAGCTGACCGCGGTGACAGCGTCGAGTGTGCGCTCGATTGCGATGCCATCTCGCTCATAGCAAAACCGGTCTGGCAACCGCTTGTACTTATGTTGTCGTCGTTGCCTTTGTTTACTTTTTCCGATGATTGCGGGTGCGTCAATAAATCGCAACTTTGTATCGGTGTCGATGTACTCTTATTATTATTAGCACTCACAACATTTATTTCTCTTGTACACCGGGAGGGTTCATCAATATTGATTATGCCAATCGGTCCACTGTTTAAATGAAATGAGCCCAGATAAGCGCCTCTCTTGCAATTTATATTCGCAAATTTACCACCCGATTCGGAAACAGATATTGTCGTCTTTGGAGAAGTACTCGTATGTTTAACTTGTGTGTTGGATGTGTATGGTGTAGTAAGGGCTTCCCGCAACTCATTTTTTGTTACACATTCATTTCTCAACTTCGTCAAATCTTCTCGCAAAACAAGTATATCTTTTAAGAGTCTTGTAGCATCGATGTGGTCAAAAGTGACCGGTGGCAGTCTGTGTAGTTCACGGGCAACAAAAACTGGAATCTTCTCCGGATCCGTTTCTTTAAAAACTGTGATGATATCCTGGAGGTCTCGTTCAGTTTTGCCATCGTTTCTTCGAGATATTTTACGCTTATCGGTACGCACTGATTCAAATAATAACGATTTAGCATCTTCGATTTCTCGAGTTGAAAAGCTAGTACGACACAAACGAATCAAACTCTCATTGTCCATTACTTGTATTTTGCAATCAATAAACGTTAGAATCTCGTTTATTACAATATTACACGAATTGCACTTCAACAGATTTGTCATTGTGACACACGAACACTATGACACAGGAAACACGACCAGCTGCGATGACGCAAGCCTACGTACTGTTTACACGAGTACTGTATACGCAAGTTTTCTGAGTAAAATAAAGTGATCCACCTTATTAAAGGCCTTGCGAAAATCAGTATATATAGAATCAATTTGTTTGCGATCGTCAATACTCTCAAAAAGATAGTTAGTATAAAGTAAGAGATTGGTTACAGTCGATCGGTTCATCACAAAACCATGTTGTTCAGGTATAATAATATTATGTAGTGTTGGATAGATAAAGTCATGTATTATTCTCTCTAAAGTCTTTGATAATGTAGCTAGTAGGGAAATTGGACGATAATTGGTTACATCATCTTTAGGACCGCTTTTATGAATTGGAGTTATATTGGCCAATTTCCAGATTTGAGGGAGAAAGCCTTCTTGAAGACTTTTATTGAATAGAATCGCAACAGGGATGCTAATAGTGCTCGCACAAAATTTAAGAAAAATGGGTGGAAGACCATCAGGTCCTCCCCCTTTAGTAATATCTAGACGTTTCAGCTCCTTTGCAACACGATCAGAGGTGACATTTAAATCAGATAAACATTCAGAGGCGCAGGATTTAGATGGAAGATCTTTAATATCAAAATTATTTGGCTGACTCCGTTCAAAGACAGAACTAAAGAAACTTGAAAAGTAGTTGCTTATCTCCTCCGGATCGTTAGACACTTTATCTTCATAACTCATGGTGTTAGGTATACCAGATGACTGTTTACGACTATTAACAAAAGCCCAAAAACCCCTCATATCCTTACGCAAACTTTCTTCAATAGAATTAATATATTTGGAATAGCATTCATGGTTTAAAGTTTTAAATCTATGTCGAAACACTGAGAATTTTTTATAATCCAATTTATTATTGTATTTTTTCCATTTAAGCCAATATTTTTTCTTTTCCTTAAATATGTGTATCAGAGGACGAGAAAACCAAACAGGAAAATCCTGTGATTTCACCGGTTTTTTAGAAATATGTCTATTAATAATCTCAAATATTCTTTCATAGAAATAAGCAACAGACTGTTCGGTAGATAAATCTTTTAAACAAGCGTTCCATTCTATATCACTAATATCTTTATTTATTGCCGTGTAATCCCCTTCTCTAAAACAATACCTAAGACATGGACAACGACCCAAAAATTTATTCTCTAAATTAAAACAAATATTTACATTAAAAGCAGGATGAAGGCTGACAACAGGCACGAGTGGAGTTAAGCTAAGCATACAGTTATATTTTTCTAAATTTGTAACGAAAAGATCCAACATACGATTCATACTGTTCAGGTTGTTATTGCATTGAACAGCACTAATTATGGAAATAAAACTTAAAAAATATTTATCCGTTAAACTATATTCAGTTTTCAATAAAACATCCTGGAATCTATTTTTGGGATTCCAGTCCAGGTTAGGTAGATTAAAGTCGCCCATTATACAGTACTTGTCAATTCCACCGTATAACACTTCTGTCTGCAAAGCATCTAAAAGTGGTTTATATACATCAAGTGGTTGGCCTGGGGGGATATACAATCCACACAATAAGTGGTACATGCCACTATTATTGGACTTTATTTTGAGTGCAATATAATCCATAATAGGCGGTATAGGCGCATAACTAGTGTCACCGTACGATTGTGAAGCGTTTAGAGATAAACACAATGTCTGTATATCACGGCGCACAGCTATCAAAACTCCACCTCCGTCCGAACGCCCAGTGAGAAAACGATCCCTGTCACAGCGGTACACTTGATAACGCGCGTCGATTATTTCATTATTACTAATAGATGGAACCAGCCACGTCTCAGTCAAGACAATAATGTCATAGCAATCACTCGCCAAATTAGTAAATAAGGTATTTAATTTCGACCTTAATCCTCTACAGTTCTGATAGTACAATGTAATGTTTTCCACTTTAAGCAAAAATACTCTAAATAATTAATATATGGTAAATACAACACACAACATAATACATACAAACTTCGTGTATTAATTAGTAAGTGATGCAATGTTATAATGAATATATAAAGAATAAATAGTATCTTCGTAAGAATGAAGCTATAACCATACAAAGCTATATTATAAGCAGACGCTGACAACACTAATACGTAAAAACCGAAGTTGCATTCCGACATTTCAACCGAAGAAATATACATTGTTATAACGTTGACACCTACCCGCGAGATAGATACGAAAAGAATTATAGCAGGGAAGAGAATCCCGAATGCATTAGCACTGCAGTATATAATAATAATCAATGAAAGCATAAGTATAATTATGCTGTAAAAAGTCGCACTTACAATAGAAAAGTAACAAATTAATATTTTTGTTTTTATCCCCAATACTATCACATCATAACGGCTAGTACAACGAACACTAATCTGCAACTTTAGAACCACTAAACAACTGGTAAGCTGATAATACAGGTTATTGCAAAAACAAACCAAAACATTACTATTGTATTTAACCATATCTTGTTTAAAAGGTATTATAATTGTACGAGTTACGTATAAGAAAATCATTATACAATAACTTACCTGAAGTGATTTTTGGGTTACAGAAAATAGATACACTATGTAGGTAATGTAATTAATAAAAATAAAATTATAATTTGATTGATTAATTGACTCAATTGAATACTGACCAGGGAAACTAAATGTAATCGCATCGCAATTAAATATCAAACCAAAACCACCGTTTAGCAGCGAATCAACGAAGGGTTCATTACTATCATAATAAACCAGTTTTAATTTTTGTGACAAACACATAATCAAACATGTAATAAAGTAAAAAAATCGCGAAAAAACATACCATTTCCTATAAGAAAACGAAAATTGTAATAATAATTTGTTCATGCAGGCAGTTCGAAAACACGAACTAGTAGTTAAAACTGCAGAGTAATACACACGACAGAAACAATCCTTACACAACACAATAAATGAAATCGTCACTCCTATCTCAACGAAAACAATAATATACCACAAGAAATTAACGTAAAAAATGTCATTTGCTCTTAACACTGTTAAACTTGTGAAAATCAGCACTAGAACGTATTGCTATAACCGGCGATGTCTCATTGGCACGAACAAGTATGCTCCCATGTTTAATCCAAACAAACTTAAGATCGTTCTTCTTAGCTGCTTCGCGCGTTTCCCGGAACAGTTGCTTGTTTTTTATAGTGAGATGTTCATTCACATACACAATTTGGTGATCTTCAATTGATCGGACTTAAATCCTCTAACTAGTTTAGCTGCAGCTATAAAATTATCACACTTAGCTCGACTGGAAAACTTTACAATTATATTTTTTGGTCGAGTGCTTTTAGGATCTGCATGAGGAACTCTGTGAATGGTAACTATATCATTTCTATCAATCTTGTGTTTAATTACTATGCCAATTTCCTCCAAGATATTTAATAAGTTTTCACCACGCCTCTCAGGTAGGTTACTGATTTCCGCATTACATTGTCGGACCTGTTGCTCCATCATATCCAATTTCTGTTCCATATGATCAATCCTCTGAATCTGAGATAAGTTAGAATTACTTTTCCCCTCAAGCAAACTCAAACGCTGCTGCATTTGCTCCGTCTTCTTGGATAAGTTATCATACTTATCACTTAGAAACTGAATGGAACTAACAACTTCTTCAGTTTTTGCTGTTAATTTTGCGAGTTGATCATTTTGGTTCGTGAAAGAATCTTTCATCAACGTAGTTAAGGTGGCCTGGAATACTTTCATATCCTCACGAAGTGCAGCTATTTCGTCAGAGTTAAATCTCTTCTTGCGATTTGTTACATGATTAGGAGGTGATTCGGATTCAATAAATGAATTATCGACACTCAATACTGCTTTGTTCTGCATCTCAAATTTTTCGAATGTACTATTAGGATGACTCATATTACCAATTAACTTCGAATCTTCTTTGACTCTGTATCACGCAGTACACTGTATCCGCGCCTGCACAGACTTGCGGCGCAAGTATATGACTCACAAATCGATTAGCGCTACGCGGACAACCGGTTACAAACAAAGCGCACGACGGAATGAAAATATGCTCAATCTGAAAATGCAAAAATATGAAAAAAAATATATACAATATTTTTTTTATGTTATATTATACTATAGATCGACTGACTAAATAAGTCTATGCCCTTGCGGTACAGGCGGTACGTCCAAGTTTTACGTATTACGATTTGACAGCTAAAAGTTTGTTTACAAGCAGGTGACGTCATGCAACCTGCTAGTAACCTGCATAAAGATGTCTTTAGCATTTTGGATGGTTCTTCATTCATTTAAACTTTGATGGTAATTTTATAGAGAATAGAGATATTAACAAAGAATTGAATGGTAAATGAATTATGCAAAAACTAACACTGAGATATTTTCGTAGATAATATGAATAATAATCGTAGAAATACCTGTCTACTTCCAAATGAAATTCTTTCGACAACGCTTTATTTCTCTATACTATTCTGCTTACACTATCTTATTGTTGAACCGTTCACTCTTATTTTTAAGTCACAACTCCAGATAACCAATTACTAACGCTGTAGTACCAATACTGACTCAACTTGCCGTTCCCCTCTAGGTATATTGGCAAACCGTTTTACCAAAAGTTATCATTGTTAAAAGAAATCATTACAGTTTGTCAATTGATAATTCTTTATTTGAAATTGGTAGCATTATAATTAATAATAATAATAATAATAAGCCTTTTATTCGGAGAACATATTTCTATACAATTAAGTTTCTTATACTAATGCACTGTAGTGATAATATTCTACACCACTAAAAATATTCATAAATTTGATGCTTCTTTGCTTTCTGTAAGTCCGTTTGCCAGTTGGCAAAGGCCTCCTCCAACCTACTCCATTCTGTTCTCTCTCTGGCTACTCTGCTCCATGTTACGCCTGCAACCTGCGTGATATCGTCGTCCCATCTTTTTTGTTGTCTGCCTCTTTTTCTTTTCCCTTCCCTTGGGTACCAATGTGTAATTAATTTGCTCCATTTTTCTTCTCCTCTGACCATGTGTCCCGCCCACTTCCATTTTAGCCTTTTTATTTTTAGGGATGCATCTTGTATTTTGGTCTTTTTCCTAATGTTGATGTTTCTTATTCTATTCCTCCTTTTTACTCCTATCATGCTTCTCTCCATTGCTCGTTGGCATATAGAAATTCTATCGGTTGTGTTTTTTGTTAAGGCCCATGTTTGGCTTCCATATATTAATATTGGTAGAATGCAAACATTGAATACTTTGCTCTTTATTGCTGTATGAAGGTTTTTGTCTTTCATTACTTCCCTTAGACCCCAGTACCTTTTCCAACTGTTTGCTATTCTTCTTTCGATTTCCTTGTTTATGTTGTCTTTGGGTGATATCAGTTGTCCAAGGTATATATATTCTTCAACATAACTAATTCGGGTTCCGCCTACATTTATGCTGCTTTTACTTCCGTTGGTCATTACTTTTGTTTTTTCGGGATTTAATTTTAGTCCTACTTTTTCACTTTCTGCTGCTAATTCGTTTAACATTATATTTAGGTCTGGTGTTTTGGCGAATAATACAATGTCATCGGCAAATCTTAAGTGTGTTAATGTGCGGCCGTCTATATTTAAACCCAGATTATCCCATTCAAATTTTCTGAAGATCATTTCCAATACAGCGGAGAAAAGTTTCGGAGAGAGAGGATCTCCTTGTCTAACGCCTTTTTGTATCTTAAACGAATCCCCTTTCTTTTCTAGCTGAATGCATGCCGAGCTGTTTTTGTATACATTTCTAATCAATCTTATATATTTTTGTTCTATACCTTGTTCTCTTAACGCCTCCCAGATGTTTCCATGTATTAATGAGTCAAATGCCTTGCTGTAGTCTACAAATGCTATATAGTATACGACTTGATATTCCGCATATTTTTCAATGATTTGCCTAACAACATGGATATGATCAAGTACTGAGTAGTCTTTTCTAAAACCTGCCTGTTCTATTGGCTGTTGCTCGTCGAGTGTTCCCTCCATTCGCTTGAGTATGATCTTTGCAAATATTTTGTACAGGTTGGACATCAAACTTATGGGCCGATAGTTTCCGATATCGTACTGATCACCTTTTTTGTACAGAAGGATAATATTGGACTTAGTCCATTGCTCGGGAATCGTTTCTGTGATGATGATATCATTGAAGATTTCTTTGAGAATAGGTGTTATGGTCTGTTTCGCTTGTTTTAGTACTTCATTATTTATTCCGTCGGGTCCTGGAGCTTTGTTTTCTCTTTGGGTTTCAATAGCGAATTCTATTTCTCCCTCTAGGATGCTGGGTACTGATGGGAATTCCAGGAACTCTAATTCTTTTTCCGCTATGGTACATTCGTATAGTCTCTTATAGTAAGATGTAGCAATTTCTAATATTCCTTGCCTTCGGCTTTCCTTCAAGCTATTTTTATCTTTCATCTGTACGATCCAGTCCTTTTTGTTAGTTAACTCCTTATATGCCTTTTTTATTCCTCCTGTTTGTGAAATGTGTCTCTCTATTGTTTCCCTTCTTTTCTGCGTTCTATCTTTTCTAATGCTTTCCTTTATTTCTTTACTTAGCTCTGCTATTTGCTTTCGATTCTCGTTGGTATTTTTCCTGTTCATTAGGTCTGCTCTTTGATTAAAAAGGTTAATGGTTTTGCTAGTCATCCACTTGTTAGTCAGATCTTTGGTACTAGTTCCTTGTTGAATAGCTGCTTTGATCGTTCCTTCTAACCAGTTGTATTTTTCTTGTACTTCCATGCTTGTTGTCTCTTTATTGTAATCTATAAGTTTTCTCGTTATAGAAGAAGCTATTAGGGCAGTTTGATCTTTGGTAGGTTTCGTGTTCATCATATTGTTTCTTGGTCTTGAGTTTTTTGGCGGGGTTGTCATCAATTCTGCTCGAATAATTCGGTGGTTGGTATTGAAGTTGAAATTGTATATGACTTTCATGTTTGAGAAGTATCTTTAGTCATTATGAAATCTATTTCATTTTTAGTTTTCCCGTCTGGTGATACCCAGGTCCACATCTTGCTTTCTTTCTTCTTAAACATTGTGTTTAATATTCTCAAGTCATTCTCCTGTGCAAAATCTACCAGCCTTTCTCCGTTTCTGCTTCTTGACTTTTTTCTATTTACAAATGGTCCCAGGACTTTGTCTTCTTCTGGTTGTCGTTCTCCAATTTGGCCATTGAAGTCTCCCATGACAACAAGGTTTTTGTGAGCATGGTCTCGTATTGTTTTATTTAGCTCTAAGTAGAATGAGTCCATTGATCGTGTATCGGATTGCTCCGTCGGTGAGTATACTTGTATGAAGGACCATGGATCTTTGTACCCCGGTATTTTAAGGTTCATTACTGCTATGCGCTCTGATACTCCTATAAAGCTCTCCACCTGATTTGTAAGGTGTTTTTTGATTATAAAGCCAACACCATACTGACCTGGAGTAGTTCCTATATGATATAGAAGAAAGTCTGGATGCGAAATAATTTTCTCTCCCATTCGCCTTACTTCACTCAGACCGACGATGTCCCATTTGATCTGTTTTAAAGCATATGTTAATTCTATAAGGTTTTCTTCGTTTTTCAGTGTAAGTACATTGAGGGCTGCAACATAAATTTTTGACCTTGTGTGATTATTGTCGTAATTGTTTTCCTGTGTTGTTGGAGGGTTGTGGTCTCTGTCCCCCACGAGGACCAGTCGGCTTGGGGGAGATTGTGTTGTTTCTTTTGTAAGGTTTTCGTTATTTGGTTGGATGATCCGTTTGCCGGTTGTTAATTGCTA